>RXID01021792.1:324606-810488 GCA_005019695.1 Trichopus zeylanicus subsp. travancoricus
CCTATTGATTGCCTTATGAAAATCCATTTCTGCGAAGGACCAGAACTTTCTGGAGTCTTCCCATCCAATTCATCTCGATTTGCATCGATTGTGGTCCACCAGTTTGATGCTTTCTCTTGGAGAACATCCAATGCGAGAGAATTCCTCCTACTCGCGGCAATCTATTAACCAATCGAATCATTCATTCATCGTCTTCTATGGATACCGCGTAGCACACGAAAGTATGAATCTGACCACCAAATTAAGCCACCTGAAAAATAACATTATTGATAATAATAATAATTGTGACTCTGTGTTCCTTCAATCTATGTTCGTTAATATATTTAAATTGTTGTGTATAGCACTCGGAACCACGGCTTCAGATGTCCACTGAAATATTTTAGTTTTTACTGTGATTGAAATATTTTGACTTGTATTTACGATTTCGATTTTTAAAAATTTATTATTTATATTCATATATTATAATTATATTACAAAGCATGCTTATCCTAATGATTAAGAATTTGATTTTGGATTAAAGTGACCCGGGATTAAATTTTAGGTCTTACAATTTTTTATTTTTAAAGTTTTTTTCACCAAAAAAGTTTATTTAATAATATCAATATATATATATGTATATCAAATTTTTTATTTTTTTAAAATATTTTTAAATTTAAAATTAAATTTTAGTCAAACAAATTAAAAAATTATTTGACCAAAATCAAAAAAATTAAAACAATTAAAACACATCGAATTATATCGATTTCGGTATATACTAAAACTGATACTTAAAACTTTACTAAGAACTAAGATCAAGTTAGAACAAATGGATAATAAGTCAAAAAATTGATCATCCATCGTCTCGCTACATATATAAAAATTGCCAATCCAACAATTAAATTTCTAGACCTTTACATAGACTTATGGCAAAATATAAAATTGTGTATAAATACAATTATCCAAAATTCTAGAGATTTTTAAATTTTTTTGCAAGTTTAATCCTAAAAATACTAAATTAACATGTATTTCCCTCCCAAATTTTAAATTGCATCCATATAAAAAAAAAAAAAATCTATTTTGATAATTTTACTGTATTTTTATTAGAAAAATAGACGTCAATTCGGTCTCAAGTGTATGTACATAAAAAAGTATTTTTAAAGGAATATAAATGTAATGAAAAATTTTAGAGAGACATATACTAAGTTAGTATTTTTTAAGGGTATATACAAAAATTCAAAAAATAATATGCAACAATGGACATTAATTTTACTAAAACCACAGGGCTTCCATGTAAATTCCCTCTGCCGATAAAATTCCACTTCGTTCTCTGACCCATCGCCCAGAATTCGCGAATCTAATCTTCAACCCACACCATTTTACTTGGGTGGAAAAAGAGGCCGCCTTTAATGGCGACGAGCACCGCCGCCGCGTCACTGGTGCCCAATCTGAGGCTCTCTGCTCTCCCCGTGGCCTTGAATCCCATGCCATTTAGGCTTCCTTCCTCGCCGGAGAAGACTCATCGCCATCGGCGTCACTGTCAGAGGAGTGTAGGCCTCTGTGTCTCGGCTTCCGGAAACCTGGGGTCCCTGAAAGGCAGCTCGGGCGTTTTGGAGCGCCCCGCGTTCGACCAGTCTCAGTTTGACCCCGTCCCTGAAGCCCAAGAAGGTGATTTGTTCTCTTCTGTTGCGTTCGCTGTTGATTCCTGAATCGTTCTTGCTTCGTTGTCTATCCATGTTGAAAAATAATCTCATTCATTCTTTACAAGTTGTGATGATTTTATCTCTAAGGAAGGTGCGAATTTTCTTCCTAGAAATGCTCTCTTTGGCCTTTCCTTTTTTGCTGAAAGTATTTCTGATATTTTATATGTTACCAATCTACAATCTGACGCATAAATAATGAACGATAAAGGAGATCTGACACAAGTTTGAAACGTCTGGCGCATGCCATCAGCATGGACTTTATTAATTTCTATTTGCATTTGAATAACTGGTGAACTTGGTGCCCTTGCGATTTGTTCAACATTAGTGGCAACGCTTTTCTATACGATTCTTTGGTCGCCCTTCCTTACTTCTGGATTAACCTTTTTTTGTTGAATTTCTTTGGAGATATTGTGCGTTTTAGCTGATTATGATTGGGCTCTTTATTCTTCAATTGACTTCTGACCCATGGCAACCCTTCTATATCAAGTTCGGGTCCTGAAAAAGGTCCTGCCAGCCTATGGAAGATGTAGTTCGAAATTTTTTTTCAATCTTTCATGGAAGCGATTCATAACAAGAATTTTCTTTCTATGTCGAAACCTGTTGAACAATAGTTTTAAATAATGATGTATGTATCACGTGTTAATTTCATAATATAGGTGTTTATCTCACATAAATGGGGATCTGAGCTTTCTGTGAAGTTGCCTTTTATATTTATCTGGTTCCTGTCTCTAGTTACAGAAATCATTAATTTGTTTGTTGCAGAAGGATAACCTAATTGCTATGAGAATTGAACACTGGTGCATTAAAGATAACCTGCTACAATGCTGATTGGTTGGCTGAATCAACATTAAATTCAAAATAACGGGGAGTAGACCATTTTGAAATTATCGAAACTTCACTGCCCCCATGTTTGTAACTTATAGAGGCAATTTCATACAATCTAGTAGCATATATTTCTAAATCAAATTCCAACTTCTGCTATTTTTTCCAGTATTGCACTTTATTTCGTTTCTGATAGAAACACACAGTAAATTACTGGCCGAGTCTAGATGCTCTGTTGCATACAAAAAATAGATTCGATTTCATGTTGTTTTGCTCCCTGGTTGGTGACTATGGCTTTATATGGTGAAACATTGGGTTCTTGACTGCTTATGATTATTCAGGTCCAGAACTTAAAATTAAGAAATGAGTGGTGAAACTTGCTGTTAAATCATGCCTTTATGCAATTAACTGGATGATCAAAGCTTCGCTCAGTGAATACATTAAGACAAGCTCATTGTCACTTCTTTTTTTGTTTTCCTGTTATTTTACTGCAAAACTTTAGATAATTTTGTTTTGGTTTTACAGGAGGAGATATTGGACGTTTGATTGATAAAAGAAGAGTAGGACATGGAGACAGTTATAAAGTTCTGCTGATTGATGATGCCCGCCACACCGAGAATTTAGGTAGCAATAGATAGCTTCATTTCTTAATATAAAAAATTCTCTGGCTTAGAAATTTAGCACCACTCCCTGCCATTTCCTAATTTTGTCATTTATTGGTTTATGCCCTTTGAATGTCTTAACATTTTGATTGCTTCTTTGCAGTGGAGAAGGCATTACCAAAGGTTGTTCCATCTGTAACTGTTAATGATGCAAGGAAACTCTTTCATGAATCTCGGCATAATGGTGTTGCAGTTGTCATTGTCACAGTGAAGGTATTTATTGGAAACACTTCTGATGTAACACCTCATTGACAAATATTAGACAACAGTGACTTATCCTATGCAAGTAGAATGTCAGATTCCTGTATGAAGTCAAACCATAAAATGGAGTTTAGTAACTGCAGGCTTTTTGTAGCAGTCACTGTATGCAAGCAGAATGCTACATATTCTTTTAGTAGAGATTAGTTATTCAATATGTCATTATATGGGAAATGTTAAATTATGTTCAGTCATATTGTTGCAATTTAACATTTTTTATCTAATCAAATAAATAGGCTTTCAGAAAAAATCCCATAATTCCGACTGATGACTGGCTTTGGTTTTGGATCATCATAAATAATAAGCTATATTTTCTAATGACAAGCATTTTTGTCATTCAACAGGAGCATGCCGAGTTTTATGCACAAATGATGATTCAATGGGGATTGCGATCAGCTATAGAACCAGATTCAAACGTTGCATGAATCAAGCTCCAAGAGGCTTTGAATTTACGGCCAAATCACATTTGCCATATTTGTGCCTGGGATGCTTAGCTCCAACTGTTATGTGATATTTTTCATTAGAGGTAATGTAAAAGTTAGACAGAGAACAGATAGTTAAATGATATTTTCATTTTTGTGGCAAAAGGGCACCATATTTTTGTCAAGAGATCTCAATTATGCTTTCATTTTTGTTAATGCAATTCATGTTGGATGTGGTTGTGCTGCATTTCAAGCCACGATGGCTTCTGTTGCTTTTGTCCTAGCTGAGTTTGGAGGAAACACATTTATGATCGAGGATGATTTGTTTGAGATGGTGTATTTAGAAATGCAGTCTTTGATTATCTAGTGATTGATTTACTGTAGACAACATAATGCTAGGGAATCAATTCTGATCAAGTCAGCAATAATTTATCAATGTTTTTATTCTATAAGTGAGATTGCTGAAGGAATACAAGGAACATGTATATTGCATCAGGAACAGTGTAATATTTCAACAGTAAGTCAATTTGATTGCTAGTCAAAATAATGTTTAGAGGCCTAGGTGTAATTCACTGCAAGCCAAATAACCAAATGCAATCAAAAGCATTGCAGACTTCACCTATAGAAACCTTCAGTGTAAAGCTAAAAACTTGTACGGAAGTTTAAAATAGAGTATCTCAATATGGATTGCACAAAACGGTTCAATTTAGAAAATGCTCAACAGTTCATAATAGGAAATACGTAAGTTTTCAGGCCTAACATCTTTTGGGGAAGCAATCGTTATATATATGTTACATGGATGCACTTAACAAATAGTAACAACATAGATATCAATTGCCAGCAGCTAGCCTCCTAAGTTACAAACACAGCATCTAGCTTTTGCTGCAAAATCAGTCATCCACACAAGATGCAAAACCTGCCACCTCAAAATTCTATCAACAAACGTTACATCTATCTAGAGCTTCCACATCTGCCTCGATAACAAAAACAGATCAGCATAAAGATCAGTCTAGATGTTTGATGATTGATATAAAATATTGTATCATCTAATCAACCTCAACTTTTCCACAAAAGCCTTCGCAACTAATATCTGACCATAATTTTTTGCAACAGATGTCAGGGTAGACATAACTGAGAATCAAAAGATCAGCCAGTGAAGCGTTTTTGCCCACCAATTAGCAATGATCTTCCAAATTCCACATGAACTAATAATCTCCTTTCCATTTGCAATTTATACTTAGTCTTTACGCTTTTGGTCAGATTCAGCCTGATATTCCCCATCTCCAACTACCTCATCCTCCACTTTCATTTCAAGATCATCTCTGGCCTCAGCTTCACCTTCTGCATCTGCTTCAGATTGCCCAGCCTCCGGACCTGTGTCTGTATCAGGACTCTGCTTCTGATCTGGAGCCACAGTGTCTTCTAGATCAGTTCCGTTCACCCCAGCCTCAGTTTCCACTGCTGCGTTTGCAGGCTTGACAGACAAAGACAATAAAAAAAGCAACATTGGCTTCTCAGTTACACATGCATGTTGATCGTAGCACTTCTAGAATATCCAGATATAGATGAAAATCAAGCTCAATCCATTTTGACCAAAACAGATTCAAGGTGATCTTAATCCACAATCCATGAACATGAAGCCAGTTTGATATTTGATGAAATTCACATCATAATTACAACATATTCTACAATCGTCACATCAATTTGTTTAAGAATAAAAATTACTACAGAATTACCTGGTTGCCCTCTGTATGTGTAGGAGCACCTTTTGGTTCCTCTTCCTTCTTAGGTCGTTTATTTTTCTCACTAGATTTGGCATGGAACTTGGCACGAACTTCAGGAGGTAAAAGTTCAGGAGGAACCACTCCCTCAATGCCATGATCAGTGAACTATGACAGTAGACACAGAATATCTAGGTTAGGACAAAGGACATGTGGTATCACACAGATTGTCTAATCTCAGTTATCGATTAATTCACCGCACCCGAGAAAATCCTTCCAAATCTTGTCTTGCCGAAAATCGAAGACCTTTCCAACAATAAACCTGCATCTCAGAAAAAATGAGAAAAATATGCTGGGCAATCAGAGTAACAAATTATAGAAGGTACAAAATCAACAGCAAGTAAGAAATCTGCCATGAGAAGTACAACAAAAAGCAGAGATCTCGACCATTCAACCAGGTCTCGCAATAGAACACAGATCAAGCTTTAATAATTTCAAATTTTAAGTCAAAGTTACACATACATCCGAAGAACAAAACAAGTAGGCTTGCAATAAATCATATAACATGGAACACATTCTTCAGGCATGTACATTGGTCAAAAGAGAAGGAACCATACGAGTCACACACCTGTCAATTAATATCAGCAAATTAAAAAGTAACACTTACACGGTTGTTTTTATGATGATATTCAGCTTCAATTCCAGCAGAAACGTCCATCTGTAATTGCATGGAAAATGTGATGTTAGTAAACAAGTGGGAAGAGTAAAAATAAGCAAATTTTCATTGAAGGTTTTGCAGAGTCTCACATCTTCTGCAAGGGGTTTCCAGTACTTGGCAACTGAAGGGGTCCGAACACGCTCAGGATCAGTTTCAGCATTCTGAATGTGATTAAAGGGTTAAGTGAAAAACCAAGGTTATCTAGTCATTAAACTGCACTTTGTAAATGATTTGAGTAACTCTGTAATGCAATTTACTAGACACAAGGAAAACCATAAGTTGAGAAAGTGGGAACATATTACATGTGAAATACTGAATCAGACAAACTCAATGGTACAAATACAATCACTATTTGACAGGTAAACAAAAATGAAAATTTTCTAACATGCAAATTTATGACCAACAATCTAGCATGTCAGGTATGCTTGAGCACTAACACCAAGAAACTCATCACTATCTGCATACCTCATAATTTCACTATACATGTTAAATAAATCTCTGAACTGTTCAAACTATATAATAATTTCCTCCAAATATCTATATCTAAATTTCCAGAAGAAATATGGGGACCATAAAGATGATTATAATGAGGTCCAGGATGCAGCAGCAAAAATATTGCCAGTCTCTGAAGGCAATGTTTAAAGTCACATATGACAAGCTTACAATTAACAAACAGATATAGCAGCAAAAGTCACAAAATTCTCATTCCTAAAGAGTTCTTATAGGTAGTACCAAGTTAACATTATTCCTAGTGTCAAATGATCACAATCGAAATTTCGTTGTGCATTGCATCACATTATATCTTATTGCTTCAGCTCTCATTTTTTTCAACCATACCAATGCCATCAAACACAACTTCAAGGTCTTCCCTAGAGATTGAGCATGCAATCATCACTGTAACTACTCATAAGATTAATTATTTCCACCTCGAAAAGATGCTAGTTTTGGTTTGTAAGAAGTAGATCCAAAGCACCAACTCTAGCATAATATTTTGACCAAGCAAACAGAGAAAATAAATCAAGAAGATCTATACAGAAATTTATGAAATACTGGATTGGCAAATATATTATGCATGGCTTAGTTTTTGCAAATGGATTATTGAACAGTGTCAGCAACCTTCATGAACCTATACCAGGGTTTGAACAGAACTGTTGTGCAGTATCAAAAAGAAAAGAATCTTTGAGTTTAACCTACATACAGCCTCTCTTGCCTAATAAATAGGAAACAATTGACAAGTACAACTATAAGGAGCTGCTAATACTAAGATGAATTAGTAAGAGTAGTTTGTGCCAAAAACAAAGCAACTATAGAGACCAGAAATGTAGCAGCATTCCCTCACATTTCTATGACTTCCAAGGGCCTATTTGGATGCCCCAAAATCCTATAGAAATTGGGGCTCCACTGGATTTTCTTTTCTTTATAGAATTTTTTTGACTAACTAGGTGTTTGGCACCACTTAGTTGAGTGTGTCATTTCCTCCAGAATCATGTGATCCAATAGGAAAAGTAAAAGGAGGCCTCAGCTCTTATATTCTTCCTATGGAAGCAACCACCTCTTAATCATCACTAATAACCACTCATTCCAATATTATCAACCATCAGATCTGGGTTGCATGAAAACCCTAATCCTATACAAAAGTTCCCTATGGATTTTCCAAAGTATCCAAACAGACCCTAAATCTGCTATCTATAATAAGTTTAAGAATGGATAGTTCAGAGTTAAGAACCAAATAACATTAGAAAAGCACCACATACTGGATTTTGCTCTGCCCATCTCCACAATTGTGACAACTCTTTGTTCCCTAATCTCCACCTTGGCTTGCTGTGACAAAAAGAACAGTTGACAACACTTATGCCAAAAGCGCAGTTTGAGAAATGGTGCAACTGAAATAATAGCCACAATTTGCAGATTTCTTTGACCATGACATCATATTGCTGTAGCTAGAAGTTATAGCAATAAATACTGCATTCAATAGAAAATTGGTAAATACCATTACAGATGCTGCTGCAAGAGAAGACAGTTATCTTCTGTCATAGGTTGCCTTCATTAGAAAAGATCTCATAGAAATAATAGAAGTACCACTCTTCTGTATGGTAATTGATCCCTTCAATGCCCACTCAGTATCAAAAACTAACAAAGCCGTTCAACACTTGCGTGATTAAGCTAGAGAAGTTATATCTCAAGTACTTAATAATTAAGCTAAAGGTAGGTACCATAGCAGATAATGCTAGGATCAGGCACAAACCCACTCCCTATATAGGCTGTGATCACACAAAATTGTTTAACTACTGTATGTAGCATATGGGGTGTGAATTGTTTGGTTGAACCTGAATTAACTGACTGAATAGCTGTTGAAGACATTGAAAGTCAAGGATAACATAGTAAGAAACAACACTTTTTTTTTAATAACATGGGACTTTGGAGCTTGGTTACAAGTACTTTCAATTTTATAGTATTGACAAGTTCAAGCATGGAGACATACACAACTGGTTAATAAAAAGGAGAAAATATCTGTCAAAAGACTAGCAGTACATCACTTCAATTGTTTAAGATCTTTGGTTGTTAAACCAAACATGAGAAGAACAAAATGAAACGATGAGTTTCAAAACAAAGAAGGATATGTACAAGTTGTGCAGAATACAGCAGAGGCATGACAAAAAGCATCAAAGAGCCCTAGTAATAAAACTGCACAACAGAGAGCAGTACAGATACCGTTTTCGGCCACCTTCTTGCCCTATCTTTCTCTCAGTAGGTTGCTTTTCGAATGCTGGACAACCATCTCGTTTCCACCAAACCTAAAGAGACGTAAGCAGGCAGGCAAATCCAACATAGATGAGCAATTAGTGTTAGCCACAAGAACAATAAGAACTATGGATGTATAAAAGGCAAGTGAGGAATCAGAAGTCCAATCTCACCCAATTTTTCTCCCGTTCTAATATATGCTCTATGCTTCGAAGAAATTCTTTTCCTTTTGGTGGAATTATCTCCAGAAGTTTCTTTACACGCTCCTCAAGTGATCTGATTTCTTCCTTCTGAAATTAGTGAAAAAATGTCTAAGCAAATGAAAAGAGAAAAACGAAAATATAGGTGAACAATTTAAGTCAAACCAATTTACTGAATGTCCTTTCAATAGGACATGGGTCATCTAATTTGCAGGTCTAGCCAAATGTTCAACCAACAAACTTGTAAACCTTACTTTTGTTTTGGGAGATAATCGCTTGTTCCCGTGTCAATTACTCAAGGATGCAAGTTCAGAACACAGCATGGAAATGAAACAAGGCAATTGGTAAATTACTACTCAGCCCAGAAACCCAAGAAGCAAAATTTTGTGATAACAATCAATCAGCACATGGAGGAAATAATCTTCTAATTGATTTGACATGCATCTAAGAATTGATATGGTGATGTACTTCAAATCTGCCAATTAATGCATCTAAGTGAGAGATTAAAAAATGAAAAAGGCATGCAGCTAATGAACACATGAATCCAAGAACATATAACGTGTTGCATAATATACATATCAAATTGGAAATAAAGAACATCAGTCTGTGGCTTCAAAGAAAGAAACCCTTACCATGCTTTCTGAAGGTCCATCCTTCTCATTTTTCCCAGGTGCCTGTGAACAACAAAAATGCAATCCAGTTTGCTTACCAAGTATAGCTCAGGATAAATTACATGGAAACCAAATATTCTATGTACAGGTGGCCCTGCTGAAGACTCGTACTAGAGTTGCTCGTTTCTATTCTGTGCAGTGCAAATCAAGTTGATTCCATATAATCTAAATGAGCTCTTTCAATTAACAAGATGACATAAAAAGGATGCAGAACATAAACACAGCAGCAGCCACTTCAGCCAATTGTGAATGGTAAGAATGTCAGTAAATTGTTTGATTTCATTTTGACAAGAGTCCAAAAGCACAGAATAGCAAACCCCAAGTCCCAACAAGAATCAATGCCTCAATGCAGCCAATTATTAAATATAGTTGAAGAAACAAAGTGCATTTAAATAAACAATAGCATACAACAGAAAGTGGGGCCAGACCAAATTACTGAAAAACAACGACATCAGAAGAGTTAAAACAGAGGGTTTGAACACCACAATCTATTTTACACTGCACTTATTTTGAAGCATTCTTATTTGGAAACAATGATCCGAAGCACATGAACATGGTTAATACAGGAATAGACGATGAATGAACAAAAGGAAATTAAAGTGAACCAATGACTTGTGAGATCAAACTAAAACTTAATCATATTTATGTCAACCATATGTTTCCAAAACACAGATACATGTAATGTCAAAAACTAGGGTTTTATTCTTCAATGATGGAGGTCCACTCCACTCTCCTCTAAGAATTAATAAAAACTTTCATAAATCCTAGATAGCCATCATTATAATACTACGGCTTCTAAAAAATCTTCTACCCAAGTTGGATACTTAACGGGCTCAACTAATGACCCGATTATCTAGCTTGATCCAGTGAGTTTACAAGCTTGTTTTACTCGGTTATGATGATATTAAAAGGACTGCTAATATAGGAAGGCAAATGTTACAACCATACTAGCCTTATTAGTTCCTAATTTGAGTATATATTTTTCAGTGTCCCCTCTCAAGTTAGATTGTATATATCATACATACCTAACTTGGTCTTGATTTGTACAAGTTTTTCAAAATTCACAATTTTTGTGAAATTATTTGCTAGTTAAGTTTTTAATCTAACATATAATGGTCTAAATTTTTTATTTTGTACCTTCATTTGTGCAATTTTTTTAGAATTTATAGGATTTGTGAGGTTGTCTATTAGTTGATCTTCTAATTTGACATATGTTGGATTCAATTCTTAATTTTGTATTCTCTCTAACAAAATAAAATTTTACTTCAATATAATTAGTTCATTCATGAAACACTAAATTCTTTGCAATTTAAACTGTTGCTTGATAAACACATAGGAGCTGTAGAATACCTTAAATTAAATATCTTAATTCATTAAGAAATGACTTTATTCATATGATGTTACATGTAATTAAACTAATTGATTTAATTAATGCTTTTGCACTTGACCTAACTATTATTGTTTGTTTCTTGCTTTTCCAAATAACCAAATTTCAACCTAATTTTATAGAAATGCTTGATGTGGACCTTCTGTTTACTAGTAAATCTGTCTAATATGCATTAAAAAAAGCTTCTACATTTAAATTTAACTGTCTTTTATAGATCAGCTAGAGTCCAAGAGCTCCTTTGAGATATCTGAGTATTTAATATGCTGCTTTTAAATAAGATTTTTTTGATTTTCTCATGAACTGACTCACAACTCCCACTATATAACTGATATGTGGTCTAATTATGGTTAAGCAGAGTTTTATCAACTATTTCTCTATATATTTCTAGATTTTGTAATACTTCTCATAGATCTGCATACAATTCTGAGTTGAGATCCTTGATTTTAAAATGAGAGTTCAAAAATTTTTTTAAGTTGATCCATCCCTTTTATATTATCTCTTGTTATTATAATATTATTAATATAGAATAGAAGAATTATGATTTTTTGTGTATCTCTTTTAACAAATATTGTGTGATCTGCTTGACTTCTTTTGAAATCATATCTGACAAATGTTGAACTGAATTTCTCAAAATAAGCTCTTGGAGACTGCTTCAGTTCATTCAAAAATCTATTTAGCTTGCAAATTATTCCTTCTTTACCTAAGGTGAAGCCTAATGATACATTCTTAACATCTAGTTGTTGAAAACTCCATCATTTATTCACTACAATGGATAAAATTACTCCGACTGAATTAAGCTTGGCCATTGGAGAAAATTTTTCAAAATTAACTATTCCTGGAGTTTGTGTAGCTATTAGCTACTAACCGAGTCTCGAACCTCTCTACACTACCATTTGCATGATATTTGATAGTTAATACCCACTTACATACTATCAAAGGTTTGTTTCTTGGTTTTGGTACAAATTCCCAAGTTATATAGAGCATCTATTTCTAGTTACATTGCTTGTCTACATCTCCAATATGCAAAAACTTGTCTGTAATTAGTGTTTGAGCAAGCCTTCTATATATTGGAGTTAACGAGAAGTATAAAACATACTTTTCAATTGGATGTTTTGTGCATTTGCATACTCCCTTGCTATAATTCGCCAATCAACTTCACTTCTCTACTCTTTATATTCTGCTCAAACTGTTAATATTGTTCAGTATGCTTTCCAACAAGTGAATTTGATTGGTTGCAATTTTAACTTATAATCTTACTTATTTCTTCCTTTTAAAATATATTAATATTTCCTTTCATTGATTATTGACTGACTCAACTGATTATGTGATAATTTAAATATAAATAGGTAGGACAATGCCCTATTCTAGGTTCTAATCACCTATTATATCTATTAAATTTTTTTGCTTTACTAGAATAGTATGTTAGTTTTTCATAGAACTTTATATCAACTGATACATACATGTTATATGATTTTAAATCATAATATCTATATCTTTTTTTGAGTTCTAAAATAACCTAAAAATATACATTTGATTGACCTATACTTCCATTTATCTCTAAATGGACTGTTGTTGTGAATATAATATAAACACTCAAATATTTTTAATGATCGATATAATAGATTATCATTAGGGTATAAAATTTCAAGAGTGTTTTTGTTATTTAATTTGAATGTAGGAATCTTGTTAATGAAATATAATGCAGCAATTTCTACATCACTCCAAAAGAATGATAGTATTTTTATCAAATAATAATCCTCTAGTCACATTTAACATATGTTGATTTTTCGTTTCAACAATCTCATTCTATTGAGGTGTATAAGTACAACTAATTGAGATAATATACTATTATCTCTCAAATATTTTGCATGAAATTAATTTTTAATTTTTTTGTGAAAAGTTTGAAAAGCATCAAAAACATCTGACTTTATTTTTAGAAAGTACAACTATAGGTTACAAAATACTTAGAGTGATTGCAAAATGATATTCTTATATTTCATACATCATTGTGAACTATATAAAAAAAAGTAATGCAAGTTTTATTGAATTTGGGTAAATACATTGATTTATGATGGTTTGCATCCTCACATGCTTGGCATAATTGACTATTAAATAATTTAAAATTAGAATACAATAACTTAAGGATATAATATGATGGATAACCTAACCTGCAATATCACTTAAAAATCTCTTCTTGTTGAACTAATAACACCTTGAAACTTGATGTATCTTCCTTTAGGACATAGAGATCTTTGTATTCAATATTCCTTTCAGTCTTCCTACTTGTGTGAAGATTTTGTAAAGAATAATATGTAGAATAGAATGTTATTAAATAATTTAACCTCTTTATCAATTGACTAACTGACAACAAGTTGTACTAAAAATTTTGGAACATAAAGAAAAGATGTGAGTTGGAGAGAGGATAATTATATATTTTTTGTTTCAGCCATCAATAAGACAATTACATCAACTAGGGTTACATATTTTTTGAGAGTAAATTCATTTAATTGTTCAAAATAGAATCTATTACCTGTTACATGATTAGAGGCCCCTAAATATTGTTTTAGGAACTTTTTTGACTATTGTAACTTGATGTTTTGAAATTCTTGCTTTCTATTGTGAGAAAAGTCATCTTATTTATCAGTTAGTCAATTCCTCTTTTGAAATTATAATTTGACCTTTTTTGCTTGTTCTCTACTTGTTTCTATCTGCCTCTAGCCCTCTTTACAAATTTGTTTGCACATTGTTGGCCCCTACTGATTTACCTATTACAAGTTACATGTCTTTGTTTCCTACACTTGGTATAGTTCACAATGCTCCTATTTATTCCTCTACCAACAAAGCCACCTCGGTGATATATTTATTCCCCTTTTGAGATCACAATTGAACTCTCTCCTATATTTTTGGGACTGAAAAAAGTAAATCTACTCTCTAAAACCTCTTATATATTTTTTTTATCAGAGGGAGTTCACCACCAGTTAAGAAATTAACCTTGTATTGCTCATATTGTGCCTCTAATCCATGAAGGAATCTTATGTTCCTCATGGTCCTTTTTGCTCTCTTATGTTCTAGTGGGTTAGCTCATTTCACATACCAGTCAACAAGTTAAAGTATATGTTGAACTCTTTCCCATCTTATTTGCAATTATAAATATGTTTACAAATTAAAAAAACTCGTGACAAATTATTCTTGCTCTCATACATCTTCTAAAGTTTCTTCCAAATAGTCTTTGAACTATCACAATGAAATAGATTAGAACCTATTTTGAGATCTATATTGTTTAAGAGGACACACATCACCTCTAAATCCTCCTGCTCCCAATATTTTATCTTTGCTCAATTCTTTGGAGGTTCTTTGGTCAAGAACTTAAGTTTCTTTGTGGATTTGAGATAAATCTCCATGGCTTTTGCCCACATAAGGTAATTTTACATGCCCTTTAACTTGGTGGTAGTGATATGCAAATTTCCTTCTTTGCAAGCTTTGCAATCTTCGCTTGCAGACACATTTACGGTTTTTAGAGTTTAAGGTATCATTTGGTTCGCAATCAAGATCAGAATTAAGATCAAAACTAGTGAATCACTTTTGTAAACTAATACTATTTTATCAAAATTAATTATAAAATAATTTAAAATTCGAAAACTATTTAATTTTTTATAATAAATTAATTTAATAACGGTATAAAATAAATAATATTAATTTTACAAGACAAAAAATAATTCTAAAAAATGTTGATTCTGGTTCTAATCCCAAACTAAACGGTGGCTAAGGCTCTGATACCATATTAAAAACTAGGATTTTTATTCTTCAATGATGAAGTAGATCCACTCCACTGTCATCGAAGAACCAATATGTACTTTCAGAAACTCTAGATATTCGTCATTATATTACTACAGCTTCTGAAAAATCTCCTACCCTAGTTCGAATTTTAACATACTTAACTAATGACTTGATTACATAACTTGATCCAATGGAGTTAAAAGTTTGTCTTACTAAGCTATGATGATATTAATGAGACTGCTAATATAGGAAGACACATGTTGCAATAATACTAAGCCTATTAGTCTCTAATCTGAGCCTACATTCTTCAACATGTAAGACACATGTTAGATGTCAAAATGGTGGCACAGTCATATGTATTCACCAACTCACAGGTTGGAAGCAAATATACAGTGCTACATTTCTTTTTTGAAACAATATAAAGGTGTTCTCTCTATTTTAACTTAGATTTCTGCTCCAGAATCAACCATTATGTTGTTTATATTTATATTTAAAGAGATTTTCTTCAGGTAGATTTTTGTTTTTCAACAAGTTCATAGCCAGCGAGATATAGATATGAAGAGCTGCTATATGCCTAATCCATGTTTGTTAGTTTCTGCATGTGATGGTAATATGAACTCTAGTGGCTAAACTTGGTGTTTAATGAAAGAAAAAAGGACAATACATATCAAAAGATTTGAATAGCACATTAAACTGATCGAGAGCCAAATGGTGTATTATATATGACATCTAAATCCTGTCTGATGAGTCATTACACCATTGCTTCAGTAAATGCATTATGCATTAATACCTAATTGTTGTGTCACTAAACAAAAAATCTTCAGCATCCATTTCTACGTAAAGATCGCATCATAGAGTTCATTCCCTCAATATACAATGAAAATTCAACTTTCTCTGGATGGAAAATAGCATATCAAATTCCCTGAGCTATAGTAAATCTTCTTGGGACTTCAACGCTATACAAAAGGAAATGATAAAACCAAACATAATTAAGAAGAGAGCAGGCATTTGTAAAATACAGATAATATACCTTGAGATAGTCAAACAATATAAGGCATTGGACAAGGATATGCCGGCGGAAACTTGGATCTTTCAACTGTATACATAAATGGGCTTATTAAATGGCATAATCTTATACTTATATGAGAAATATGATACAAATATATACTTAATTACTAAATAAATCTAAACATGTCTCAAAGAACACTGACAAAATCTTCTGATCATATTTACCTCCAAACCCATCAATTTGCTGCTAGTCAGATACTTAATGTTGAAAGCAGATTCTTCTTGCTCAAGATTATTCACATTTCCTTCTTCTTCACTCAAAGGTTGAGCTTCAAAAGCATCCAACACAACCTAGGAATTCATTCAATGATTGAAATGAATCAAAGATGAGCCATGCTACAGCAGTTTCTCAAAGCACAAGTAGACATGAAGGGTGGCCAATTTAAATCATTAAATCAAATCACTGGTGAGAACAAATTTACCATCAAACTTGATGAAAATTTTTGCCACTTAGTGGGTGCAAGTGTTGAGGAAGCAGGGTTACTGAAATGTTCCTGTAAACAAATAGAACCATCACAAAAATTTTTAGATACAAGATAAGAAAACTGAAATACAAAGTATTTAAAATTAAAACAACCATGGTATATTTCATCCTCCCCTTGACAACATAACTTTCCATCAAACATCAATATTGGGGTTCCATTACCAAGAATGTTCAGTCATTTCCTATTTTAATCAGATTCAATAGTAAAAAAAGTTTCTCTCCTAACTTATTGACCACTGAAGTATCTAGAAACTTGCAAAAAAACCTGGAAAAGAAAAGTTCATAACCCAGAATGCAGCATGTGTGCAATGTAACTACCTTGGGATGTTATGTATATCATGGTTGCATAGATAAGTTTTTATACCACTGAAGTTACGATATTCAAATCGAAACAAATGTCATTGAACCAGTAAAGCAGTTATAGGACAGTTGAGATCCTAGATCAACTAGCAACATGTTGTTGAAGAATAGTTTAGGGCTCAATTCCCATATGGGCTGAGAAATACATGGCATGGTTGCACTAGAAATGACTTCCAGATGCTCTAGTATCCTGGGTTCATCATAGTCCAAATTTATTTATGTAACTAGGTCATCAATAAAGCCCTCAAAACCTAGTCAAAGTTTGAGTCCAAGTAGGAGACAAGCAGGAGTCCAAGGTTGAGGCCAAGTAGGCAAGAGCAAAGGCCTATATAAACATGTACCCTTGACTGGTTTCAGATGAAGTAAAGAATTCTCAGAGTGGAGGACGCTCATTATTGACCATCACAAAACTCTAATTTCTGAGATATCAGAAACCCTAGAAACCCAATAGTTGGCACAGGTTATGTAGTTGTATTCATTTGGAAAGGTCTATATCCATCTAATGCAAAGGAAAATGACCTAGAGGAGAGAAAGTGTCAAAGTTTCATCCAATTTTATTGGCTTGTAAAACATGTATGCCAGATCCTAGCTCCTAAAAACATTTATATATTTTGAAATACACATCCCCAAACAGCATATTGGAATATCCCAAGCCATTAATCGTGACTTAACCGATTTTCTTTGTAGCAACCATGATTCTTGTTTAGGATGCCTCAAGATGGTTGTGAATTGAACATATCAAATGTATGTATGCAAAGGCTGCAATGCCTGATGTCCTGGCATTCCCTTAATGATATACCATAAAAAAATAATAGGCTGCAATGGAGCATAAAGTGATTGAGGGATCATTGTGTACTAAACCTGTAGGCTCCAAAAGGTCTTGTAAAAGTTAAAATCAACCGAAACTCCTGACAAAAAAATTGACAAAATGAGCAGCAAACTAGAAAAAGTTAAGAAAGAAACTATAACGTTGATAACTTGGAGCATCAATGGAGTCCAAGAATTTGTAACATTACTTTCATACCTTCAGGAGCATCTTTCTCATAGTTTGTTTCATTTAAATGGTTAAAGTGTCCCTTCATATTAACAGCTGCAAGAAGAAGAGAGTAAAAGGTCGCCACTATTTTCAATTGAAACTGTGTGTTATAGACAAGACAGTAGAGTAGCGGGTCATAGCAGGTTGACCTGATCGTTCTGTCAATGGGAAGAAATGAGCTAAAAACATAAGAATCCGTCCACAAAATACTACATCATTTGCCTGAAAGACCATTGTGCCATTAATACATCAATAGGAAATGGTGCACACCTATCTGCATTACAATATTGTCTATGTAGAACATACTGCACGTATAACATCACAAAATAGAACACTGAAATAATATCCTTACACATGTTTATACTGATAACTTTCTTTTGAGAGAAGCTTTGTACTGAAAACTAATTCAGTATCTGAAAACTTATTATACATTATAGCTCCTACATAGCACTCTGAAGCTATCCCAAAACTACCAACTTAGAGCATGTATACTTGTGATTTTCTCATGCTTCTGTGCCAGACAGAAAAAGCTATGTCGCACAGTGAGCCATACAGGAACACAGATTGAGACTAAACCCAGTCAACAAACTAGTATGTTTGGTTTAGGCAATAATAACTGGATATATAAGAATCACAAAATGACACCAAAGATCTATTGGATTTGACCATAAATACATCTGACAAACCACTAAATCAAAACATATCAAATTAGATGGGTTCCTAGACATACAGCCTACTCTGTAGCCCACATTATCAGAATTGTTTTGGCTTCAGGCCTCTGGATCATGATGAAAAAAATAAATATCAGCTAAAAGAAGCATAGGATTACCAAAAGTTTTATCAGATTCATCAGACCAAATCTAGAGGTTCAATATGCACTGGGTTTAGCGCTTCATAGTTTTGATATGATTCCCCCACTTATTGAACACATGACTCACCTAAAAGCAGAAACCCATCTCCACTAGTGAAATAGAGAAATCACACTAAACACCACAAAGATTTAGAGAACTGTCAATTTGTCTCGGATAAATAATTGAAACTGGGTAACAATATAGTATAGCCTTTGTCTGCAAGGACCGCTTTACCAAGTTTTGAAGCATGATTTTACAATTCAACAGGCCAATACCAAAACATTTCAGCCATTTTCCCAAGGCTTCCGATTTCAGATGATTAGAGTATAAATCTAAGAGAAATAGCTAGAAATTAAAGCGAAAATTTAATACTATGGAGATACATTAAAAACTAAGAAATTAAATGAGGATCATGAAAATTATCTATAATAAAAACAACAAAAATTTGAAAGATTGCTCTGAACTCAATCCTAAGCTTGGTCTGATTGAAAAGTCTTCAGTCAGCCATAATTTTATATCTTAATACATACTTAGACTAACTCCTGAAAGGTTATTTTCATATTCCACCATTTATGAGAACAAAATTGCAGACAACAGCCTCTCTCATGATTATTGCATAAAACAGTAAGATTCTGCAAATAAACCCTTCTGGTCAGATAACTGCTTCTGAAAAAAATAAGCTGCTGCTGCTGCTGATGATGATGGCATTGGTAATCAGAGAAGTTTAGGTTGCATAAAATGAATAAGAGAAGATAAAAAGAAAGACAAGGAAAAGAAAAGAGAGGAGGAGGGTGGGATGGCTTGTTACGGTGCATGAGTTATGGAATTATTATGATAATCTAGAGTTACATTTTTTAGAGAAATCATTTAATATTTTCATGCCAAAGAAAAACCTTGCCAAGTCATCACAATAAGACCTAGAGCAACAGTAATTTCTATATGATTTCAGGAACAAGAACTGAACAGCAAATTTCCTCGTCAACTTCTAGCTATGAATTTTGTAAAAGGCAAAATCTATTGAATATTGATGAAAATTACTGTATCTGTAGTGTGCTAAGAGCATATTGGTCTACAAGTGGTACCTTAGACAATCTGCGAAGAAGCTGATTACATGTTCTAAGCATCACAAGCTTCCCTCGTCCAAAGAGCTCTTGCTGCAACAAATATCAGATACATCAATGTAAGTTACATTTTTTTTGAGCAACTGGAAATCAACGTGAGTTACTTATCAGCCCAAAATTAAGTAATGACCCATAAACAGCATGTCAAATGGGGCAAATGATTTGGATAAACTTTATAATGCTCAAATAACACATACCTTCCCCAAGATATCTTGCTTGCTTTCGATATAACCAAAAACTTCTCTGCAGTCCTTCATGGTTGACATTTCAGTCAGGTCTTCTAAGAGCTGGAAAATCATGCCACCTTCAACATGCCCCTTTTCACAAAGATAAAGAACAATATCTGAAAACACACAAATGAAGGTGGAAAAAAGAAGATGAGCATTTTTCCCTTGCAAAGTCATGTGCTTGGTTTAAATGTGTGAAGCTTTATTTCTGACTACAAAAATTATGCAGCACACAAAACATTTGTTACCTAGTAAGCGTGGAATTTGACCATTAGTATTTTCCCCATCATCAATTGATTGGCCATATTGCATAATTCTTTCACCTGCCTGGACTGCAGAAGACTAAATACAAGGAAAACGAGTCAATGGATCTAGCAGAATTATATATCAAGGGAAGACATAAACATTCTTGCAATGATTTGAAAATCTAAATGGAATTGATATCAAGAATTCATAATTTTCCCACTGAAACTTAACATTTCTACTCCTACAGCACTCCATCCATTCATCCTTAATACAGTAAACTGACTATTCTGAAACAACTCCTGGGAACTAGGGATTTCGAATAGCAGAATGACAATCAAAGTAATTAAATGACATGATGCAAAAATGTCAAAAATAACAATGTAATTGCTCACCACCAACTCTTGAAGTAATGTTCGAAGAGCATTTTCCAGAGATTGGTTCTCATCTAATACCAACACAGTTTGTTTCTGCCAAGGAAGAAGCCAGTCGAGCATTAAACTCAAAGATAACCCAATATGTCAAACACAATAAATGCATGGATGGCAGATAACCACAGCCAACTTTGACACACACACACATGCATACAAACATGCACATAGCATCGTGATTTTTTTCAGGTACCGCGGGCTTTATAGATTCCTGCACAGCTTGAAGAGCGAATTCTTCAGGGGGCTCGGTTCGTGACAATGCATTCCTAAATACCTCCTGAGAAGAAAAATTAATAATTTTTAAAAAGAAGTCATCTTGTTTCTAATACTGAGAAAAGCATACTTTAATCATCCAGGCATGCTGAACTTAAAGAAGTAAATGCATGTACAAAGCCCGATCACATGGAAAAAAAAAAGTTTTTTCTCCCAGCCTTCGATAAGGGCAAATCATTCGAGTTCTTCCCCTCGCCGTCTAAGCAGTGATAAAACGTTGAGAATCAAAGTGGATAAATCGTGTAGCGAAGGGAAATTAGGGATTTGGAGAGACGAAAAAGAAGCGGCAGAAGAAGAAGTCAAGGGCTCACGATGACGCGGTCGCGGTCGGCGTGGCTGGAGACGTGGACGGGGGCGCGGTCCTTGGCGTGCTGGTGGAGGACGATGCGGAGCCCCGGAGTGGCCTCCGCCATTTGAGATACTCGCGACGACGATGAGCTCTCTTCCGTGAGAGAGAGCAGCAAGAACCCTGCTTTTCGCTGGGCTCCTACTTACATTGCATCGGTCTCTGGCGCAGGATATTTACTGGCCCATAATCATGTCAAACCCAAACCCAAAATCAAAAGAAAATGATTGTTTTTTGTGAGATAATTTAATCATTTTTTTAGTAAGAAAATTGTTGTTGCTTGTGTTTTTTAAAGGCCACGCAATAATTATAAACAATTTTTATGTTATGCTAATTTTCTATATTCCAAAAATCAAGATATGGTTGATTTTGAGCTTGATTTGTTACTTTGGACTCTGGTAAAAAATGGTAATTTTTCATACATTCTTTGCAAAGGGTAACCTTCTGATTTGTTAGTCTTGAACTAGTTCAAGTGGGGTTTTTTAAACAAATCAATTAGGCAAAAAAAAAACGAAAAAACAGTTAGTTTACACAATGAAACAATAAGGCAAGTGATTTGGCACCAAACAACACTTTTGATATCAGAAATTAATAATGTTATTTAATAATAATGATCTTCCCCGATATACAATACAACCCTAATTTCCATGTTGACTTTACTACGTTGCATAATGGTTGATTTTTTTTTCTTAGAATAACATGATGGTTGAAATTTGAATAATTCAAATATATCTTCTTAGAACATATTGACCATCATCCCATAGCATATTATCACCAAAAATACAACCCCCTCATTTCTTTCAGAGAATCAATCAAATCGCTAGCGTCCACCAATTTTGCCATTACAACAACAATATTGTTGCCAGTAGGAGCATATCCGGAATTACTGGCCCCTATGATTCAAATACACATCAATTCTTGAGCTCCACTGTTATATACTACAATTAAAGGCCCCGTAGCTACTTGGATTAAAAAGCAAGCGTGATCCCCTTAGACAATAAAATTTTGAACTCAAGTTCTTTAACACAAGTATTTTCCATATTACCATTTCTGTAGAATATTTAACATGATCGTGTACTCTTTATTATATTTAACTGTGTGGTTATCAAGTTTAAAGCTACTGGAGAATTTTGAAAACTGAAGAAATTAAACAGTAATATACTCCATCAGGGACCTAAGTAATATTTGCAATGTCACACTATAACGAACTATTTGGCTGCAATTCCATGATCCTTTATTAGCAAAACTCAAAACCAAGGTTTACCGTTTCGATTTCGGTTTCGGTTTCGGGACCCAGCGAAACCGATACGTTTCGACCGTTTCGGTTTTGGCCGAAAGATTTTTTAAAATTATTAATTGAGTGTTGACCAGAGTTTGACTATATTTTGACTGTACTTTGACTTCAAATTAAAAATATGATAAAATATTTAAAAAAATTTGAAAAAATTTGAAAAATTAGGATGAATTTATACTTAATATTACCATAATATTAAATATTATTTTAGTTAATTAATATTAATTTTGATAGTTAGTCACTGATATTGTCTACTTTTAATATATATTAGTATATTAAAAAAACATATAAGAAATAACATGAATATAATTAAAAGTTAAAATTAGCATAAACACATTTAACTTTTCATTAAAATGTACTTCACACATACATAATTTTATAAATTTTAAGATAATACAACTAATCATCATAATCATCGTCAGTTGAGTTTGGAACATCTGGGTGTGGAACTACAAATTCAGTACCTGGATGATCCGGACGAGCATTTGTAGACATATGAGCCAGAACAACTAGTTCTGCGCGATCTCGTGACAGCAGTTCTGAAGTATAATCATATATCGAATGTCTAAAATGAAAATCATATTTTAACTAAAATTTAACTTTATTTCAATTATTTTTTAACTTCAAATTAAAAAATTATAATATGTTTAAAAATTTTAAAAAAATAATGAATAATTACGTAAAAAATATTATGTACGTGAACAGTATCTGATAGAAATCGATACTGACGCCGAAATCAAATTGGCGATAGTGTTGGCCTCAGTGTAAGGCCGGCTTCATCTTGCGAAAGTACAGGTCAGGTCGGTGAGGACGCGAGATAGGCGATAGAGTGCCGATAAACCAGCGAGTGCGCATGACCCTTGGGCTCGGACACGAAACCAACGCGAGTTCCTCTCCCCGCCCCCGCCCCCCCTCCCCCTCCCCCTCCCCCTCCGCCCCGCCCCGCCGGGCGGCGGCGCGAGCCGCCCGCCCGCCCGGGCTCGAGCCCGGCGAGCTCCCGCCCGCCCGCCCGCTCGAGCCCGGCGAGCCCCCGCCTGCCGCCCGCGCTCGAGCCCGGCGCCCCCCCCCCGCCCGCCCGGACTCGAGCCCGGCGATCTCCCGCTCCCGCGCACTCGTCAGCACGCGTTCCCGCCCGCGATCCGGCGAAGATGAACAGTAACTATGAACAGTAAACCCTAACCGAAACGAAAAATTAGGTTTCGGTTCGGGACCGGCCGAAACCGCGAACCATGCTCAAAACACATCCACACAAAATCAGTCTCAAACAAGATTCTTACCCTTGATGAGAAAATAGTCTTGATTCCACCCTGTTTCTTAATATTTGAAATATTAAGAGTACAGCTTTTCTGTGTGCTGCAAGCAACAAGTCATGAAAACAAGTTTCCGGTCGCTTAAATATACAGGAAACAGTACAGAACAAACTTGGAAGATCATACACTCCAAAAAAAAACCAGTTTGAATACCAATAAATCTCAAGTCATTGTCCAAGGCAGCAATAGGCAACAATCCCAGAAGGTATAGGGATTTAAACTATGGGCTACATCCCATCTTCCATTACTGTTTAGTGACCACAACTTCTGAAGATACACCAAAGTTTGGAGAAATCAGGCTGATCTGTGGTTCACAACTCGCTCTGTTGAATTAGATGAAAATTGAAACTGCAAAGATGAGAGCTCATACAGATAACCCAGAAATAAAATAAAATAAAATAACTCCCAAAGGTACATCAAGCAATTTCCATGACCATATAAGATGCAGAAAACAAGTCCCAACATTGTCAGCCCTTTTGTGTCGGCATCTGAATCAAGATGGTTTTCACTTGTCACATGTATTACAAGAACAGGAGTTGAGTTTTGTTTATTTCAGCACCCATATTTGCCTCCTTTCGCTGAGTGGCATCTCAAAATTACTAACAGCTTGAAATATCATGTAGTAGGTTATTATTTCAGGCAATTGATCATACTGGGAAATTTATGAGCAGAATATGCACATGCTTCGTTAGAGTATATGGCTGAGTTGGAAATTAGCTATCCTGCTAAAATCCAGCTTTCTCAGGAAGGAAAATAAAAAACAACATGGTCTTGGATCCTGGCCAGTAAAACAATTCTTAAAAGATCAAAAAACAGAACAATTTGGGAACTGGAAAATGCTCAGGAAGGATGAGAGGAATGCCTAACTAACAGGAAGATTGTAGTGGAAGCAGTGGAAGTAAGAAATTATCTAAACTTGATAGCAGGAATGACTAGAAAAATGATGGAAATTATCTAAACTTGATAGCAGGAACGACTAAAAAAATGATTCAAAAGATGTAATTAGCATGCAAAAATGCTTGTTGCAAGGCTCACAACAGCTAAGGTGATTAAGAGACTAGTTTCACAGAGACTGCAGTATGATTCTTACTCCTGTACAATGAACATTGCATGTCACACCATCTGATGTCAGAACTATCAAAATAACTAATTTAAGCAATCAAATGTTCTATATTAGTTTGTTGTTTTCTTTGACGTCCAATGAAATGAACAATTTGTTTTATCAGTTGAAAAATGATTTCCTTCGAAATTGAAAAGAGAAAATGGAAAGAAAACAGTAAACTAACCTGCGGCCATTTTGGCAGAAGATAGCCACCTCTTTCACTCATGCCCAGCAAGCAATATAAATAGTTCCTCGTCAGTAATTGCTCCTAGTTCCATGGCTCTTTCCAATGCAGTGAGACCACCACCATCCCTTACTGATGCGCTTGCACCTCTGGGAAATGTAAACATTAGTCATAAAACACTACAAGGAGGGGGTCCTAATTTCTGCATCAATATCCAGGGTTGGTCCTGAATCCAACATGCATTCGCAAGCAAGTAGTTAATCTAGTGTGTCGAATTTTTCATCGAATAAATGAATCTTTAAATATCTCCCATCTATTTTTTTGCAACATTTTGAGGCAGAAATATGAACACATCAAAATGCTTTGATCCAGATGATGAGGGTGTGGGGGGGTGGGGTTGGGGAGGAGGGAGGGAGAGAGAGAGAGAGACCAACACATCCAAACAGCTCAACTAAACCACATTTATCTCCCAAATCTGTGGAAGCCAGTCCTCCACCACCTTGTATCATGAGATGTTACGCAACTCTCGCTACCAAGATTAAATTGAATGGAATGCATTGTTGTTAGAGAAAATATCTTACTGCTACTAATATGTTAAAATCACTTCTCCACTAGCTTTACTTTCAATATGCAAGATCTTACATAAGAAGTTGTGGAAACAATGTGGGTCTAGCAAAAAAGTTCTTAACTTCATGCCGAATCTTAATAATAGAATTAATTACATGAGTAGTTAAAATTTCAAATGCAAGTTCATGATGAATTTAGGTCAGACAGCAATGGCATAAACTCTAAAACATAGAAATAATTTCATTGGACTCATTCTGAAAGACAAATCAAATAAAGCCAAATTAATGGCAGAAAATCCCATGGTTTCAGTACTAGATTTTGAGCCATAAATTACCTCTTCACCAGATACTTAGCAAGGGCATCATTCCTTTTGAAGACACAATGGTGAAGGGGAGTCCTTCCATGGAAATCCTGAATATTTATATTTGCACCAAACTGTAGCAGAAGCTCCAGCATCACAGGATCACCCATATGACATGCTAAATGCAGCAGGGAACAGCCTTGCAGGCAATCTCCAGGTTCTCCACAGCTCGTGATTCTTTCACAATTTGTCGGATCAAATCCATTCATTGATTTTGCAGATTCAACACCATGACAAGGATCATCATTAGAAACCTCATCATATGTGCAATTAGGATTTACATCCAATGCTGCAAAAAGGCGATAGGCTGCTTGCACATCATTACTCTCAACTGCTTTCCAAATACGGACAGCGGGCATAGGGAGATCGGGTTGTTGTATTTCCTTAACAATTAGACGTTTTTCAACATACTGCAAGAGATGTCAAATTGTTGAACAATGATCCGAAAATGTAATTTATTTCAGCAGGTCAATAACATTCAACTTGAGATTTTAAAAAAAAGTGGAGAAAAAAATAACACCTTGGAGTGAATGTACTTCTCCTTCTCTGAAAATATATCTTTGGTACATGGCTTTCTGATGGACAAATGATTCACATGTGATCCATCCATTCTGCAAAAATTAATTAATTTTAGTTCAGCATGGAAACTAATAAAACACATAGAACAATTAAGGGCATAAAAGAAAAGATTCGATGGAAATTCTGATTCAATTTCCCAGCTATAGAAAATGGATGAGTTCTTTGATTTAGCCAAAAAAAAAGTTTTGGCTCTACTGAGCTAATATTTTGTTAAACAATGTAATTCAGATTATTTGGTGTCTAATATTAGCATAGATAATTTTTTTCAAAGAACATAGGCATAAGTTAAGGCAGACATATCAAAGTTTATGGATACAGTAAAATCCTACTCAAGTGAATGTGAGCAAAATATGCAAATCATATGGCATGATATCACGTCACACAATCTTTGGGAATTCTATATATATCAAGTTTAATGTTGAAATTTTTTAATGTGAGATTAAGCAATATTGGAAAAATATCGTGTTTGTAATCCACTCCCACTTTGCCTTGTGAACAAACCTCGAATCAAATTGAAAACACAACTATTAGCAACCTACATGCCATTCATATAAATGCTTCATCATTTTGCAGTATCTAGATAACTGGAAAGTCTCCTGCAACTAACTGGCAGATTAAGAAGAGGATCTATATATTGTTTTTGGGAGTGATATTTGCAAATCTGTATTTCTGTAGTCTGTCATCAGTTACATATGATATCCTCATCTAAATTGGTGGTTCTAACAAGGCCCTTATCCATAAAGCCCAGTCAGATTACGATATCCAGCTGGCAGAACAATTAATTTTAACAAGTTGATGCATATCTGATCAGCAACTAGGAAATTCTATTTTTCTTGTTATTACTATGAGCAACAAATGTTTTACAAATTCTATATGCAAATTTCACCTTTGATCTTGAAGCAGAAGCAATTCCTCCCACACAGAGTTACAATATGTATTACCCAAAGCACGGAACAAATCCAATATGGTAGGCTCCCAAACCTTGACATCTAATGTGATAGACCTCACCTGCATATGAAAAAAGTAGATCAAGCAAGAGTGGAACAATAAATTAAATAATAAAGCAGTCAACTATCGAGTGGAAGGACACCTTAATAGCAAAATTAGCAAGCTACTGGAGACTAGAAAATCATAAATCACAACAGATATGTGGAAAGGCAAGCCTCATTCATGTCCTCATGAAATATGTTTTTGAATACCAACTGAAGGGTCCTCAGACATAGATGTTTGTGAGATCAGCAACAATCACTAAAATAAGCTTGTCAAAACATATAATTTCCAGAAAAGAGTGCTTGCATTGACAGGTTAAATAGTTGAGAACAATTTTTGTAATTAGATATCATTCAAAACCTCCAACTGCTCTGGTGAGCTCTATGTCAGCTCATTCATCTCCACAAAGGGCACTAAACCAAATATGCAATAACATTCAAATGATAAACAAAGTTGAATAGCATATAAGTAAAAAAGTCTTCCCCTTTTATCGGAGCCCTGTCAACTAGGAGGTATCCTCTATAACCATCCCATAAACATATGGAGACTTGGATGTTAATGTCGGCCACAGTAACAAAGTTATAGCAATCAACCTCATCCACCTAAATATGCAATACCAAAAACAGCACATAACGCTCACTATTCACAAACAGAATGAATTTATGTGATGAAAGAAAGTGCAACAAAGGAACCAACATCCCATTACAAAATAAACTTGTCAGTTTCTTTACAAAACCTTTGAAATGTGGACCCCAAGGTTCCTGTGAACTCCAGAGCATTCAATGCACATTAGAATGCCTAGATTCAATGATGCCCAGTCTGGCTCTGGAGCACCGCATTCAGCACAAGCATCATTTCCAGGAATACATCTTAAAAGCCTAGAAACACTTTCTTGTTGTTTACCAACCATGTCATCCTTTGCAATCATACTAAGGTTGCGATCCAGCAGCGGTGAATCAGGAAATATTTTGTCACGAAAGCTACTGCCGCCCTTGTAAACTCTTCGAGGAGAAGGCTGGTAAATAGGAAACACAACACATCATCCTTTACTCCAACTAAAACAATTTAATGCACAATTCAAATGAGATGTTAAAGATGGGTTCACCTGACTAGGATTTCTATATCTTCACTGATTATTTCCTACAACCTTATCAACTAGAAACAAAAAACCAAAGTGGCATTGTGAAAGGATTCTTGTGATGGTGCAATGGTCATGATTCTTGTGAATCCAATCAAATAATATAGATAATCAAAGACCTTACAGCCCTACCAATTTATTTAAACCATGGTCTCACACCTTCATGAAATATCTGACCATGTTGACCAAAACTGCTAAAATTTCAGTTTTGCTCAATGTTGAGTTGAAAGGGACCAAATTTCAGTCCCAATCATCCACCACTGGTGCCCATCCCACGTCCCTCTGCAACCCAACCACCCCCACACCCCACCCCCCCACCCCCCAAACCCCAAAAAGAAGCAGCTCTCTCTCTCTTTCGGGCTTTGAAGCTTTGAATGCTTTAGATACAACACCTGTTTCAAATGTGGTGAATTTAGAAGTGAGGCAATAACTCCTGTAATTTTCTCCACCCATTCAATCCGATCTGCTGCATTTTCAGCCTGCCAATATCAAGATAGTACTGATTGATGAATGCAGGGTAAAATTGTTTAAACAATGGTTAATTATAAAGATGAAAGCAGGCTTAAAAGGATACCTGCAATGTGTATGTCTTCACTGGAGATATTATTCTGAAGCAAAATCTCAGTTCAGATTGTTCTGCATCAATTTTTATTGTTGAAGTACGAAGATCAACAGTTCGACACCCAAGGCTATCATCACCCGGAAGTGAGGAACTTTGGTGGGAGAATCTGAACCTACCAAAAACACCAGTACCGTGTTCTGATGCCCCAGCAGATTGTTGTGACTGATACCCTTGCTGAGAGATGCAATATTATCGAAATAAGCTTAGTCAAAAACATTGATTAAGATGCTTTCATTAGAATAGTTCAAAAATAAACTTACACTGAAAAAACTAATGTCGACAAAAAATAGGATGTGATCCTTTAAGATGCAACAAAAGCATCCTTTTATGATACAAAATGATGCCCACAGTGAGTAGCAGAAATTTCTTTATGGATGTGTAAGAATCAAATCCAAGCAAAAGAATATCTAAGAAATATCCTAATTAGGCTCGCATTGGAATTATGTGTTTTGTCTATACATTTGTTAACATCCTGAAGAACAACTGAAAAATTACCACGCAGAGAATAATAAAAGTAAATATGTAGAAAATGGTGAACACTTTCTAGAGAAAAAAATGATAAGAGTGACCCAAATGCTTCATATAGATTTGTGCAACACAGTCAACATCTTCCTTGTGTTTCATAAGAACACAATCCCATGAATGATTAAATCGAGCACAGTAGTATTAATACAGCTAGCAATAAGTTCTCAAGACTGATGGTAAATTGCCACATTAAAAACTGAACAAGATTGGGTACCTTCCACTTATTTCTATAATAGTACAAAGTCCCATGGCTATCAAGTACAAAGAATCTCCTCTTCCAGTCCCCTCTCAAGTTTGTAGACCGCTTGAGAAGATAACCTTGCTTTATTGTCTGAACCTGAAGATATTACAGTGATTATTTCGGCAGTCAATTCAAGATATATCAGATAACAAACTGCTGTTCAAGAGCTAAATTAAATCAACTTACAAGGACACTGCAACTTCAGACAAAAGATTATAGCAACTAAGAAGCCATAGATAGGAAAATAAAGGAAATATCTAAGCGGCATTGTTTGTGGAAAAGTGACAAAAAGAATCCATATTCTACTAAAAACTAGACAACTCGTATAGATTTCTATGAAAAAAAGAAAACATATGATTTTTTAGTTAAAAAAAAGGTACTACTGGGTAAGGAAAAATCTGGGAAACAAGATAGACCAAAAAATCTTGCCAATTTATCAGTGGAAAACAAACTGCTTTGTTAAGCTATCTTGCCAATTTGTCAGTGCAAAACAAACTATGTAAAGCTATTAACAAGCTATCTTAAACTGAAGTAATAGGATAAAAACTTTGAATAATATCAAGTAGTACCTCTCCTGTTGCAGACGAATGCATTAATGCTTCTATGTTTTTGTATGAATTAATACCAACAACATGGATTCCATCACCACTGGTGGAGGCGTCCACATTACTTGAGGATCTTAGGCTTGACAGGGCCACTTGTGTTCTAAATTCTTGGATTCTCTGTGCGAGTTTGTCCTGTTCAATAGCAGACTGCTCCTTTGATTGTTGAGCATAAGTCAAAACCTGCATTCAGTTAAGAAGGTCTGTTGTGGTTACGTTCTGATTTGGGCAACCATCAAGACTCTTCCCCATTTCTATTTGTACTAAGAATGTGATGATCACCAGTTAGTATCTCATACAAACCTGTGATCATCACATTCTTAGTCCCAAGCCAAACAGTGCCTTATTGTATGTTTATGCATAGTTTACCTCATTAATGAATGGTTCCATCTGTCGCAATAACTCATATCCCTAAATAAGAAAAGAAAATTAAGATATATGAAAAGCATAAATATATCAGAAAGAGATTTTTTCTTAATCTAAAAAAGACATACCTGCTTAAAATATCTCATGTGAGCATCCATTACCGCACTTATAGATTCCAAAAATTCAAATTTTTTCTTTGCTTCAACATTTGCAAGAGCATTAACCTGAATTCCTTGAAAACATGAACGCCCAGTTGTAAAAATTGGAAGCATAAGATCTGTTCGAGAGACCAAGATAAAAAACAAAAACAAAAACAAAAAAAAAAACTGGTGCATACTAGATTAAATCGACATTTATCAAATGCTGACTTTGAGTTCTGAAGATCCTGCAGAGTTGAAACAGGGAAAGAGATAAACTCAAGCATCCACCAGTTTATGTTTCCGAGATTGCAGAGTCAACTGAAAGACAAGTTACCTCTTCTAGCTCAGTAACCACATCCATGCGAGTACCCTTTTTGAGTGACATGAACTTTTCACGTGTCTGTAACAAGAATGCAAATAAGAATATGCTACATCAAAAATCAAGTATAGAGAATTGTTCATAAATGACTAGAGCTAATTATGCTTCAAAAGAGTAAAAAGACGAGCACAAAGGTACCAAAGATTAAAGATCATTTATAACTCAAACCATACAATTGTTACAGATTAAAAGGAAAACAGAATTGAACTAAGATTTGCTATCAATATAAATAATAGTTCAGAGTAAGATGTTTGCTGATTTAAATTGTGCATAAGATGTATTAGCATTCAGTTTTGTTCGCCAGTTTTATTGATGCAAGTTAGTTTGCACTTGGGGTGTATGTTGGGAGCATTTTAAATTGAATAAATGCAAGGTCGTGATTCAGACAAGCCATCCATCTCACATAGTGGAAAAAAGAAGGATGGCTTGTAAATAATAGTTTTCAAAAATTGAAGCATAAGCTACTTTATATTGCAGCATTGCTTACTAAATTTCCAACTTGAGATTTTAAAAGCATGAACCTGATTAAGGTAAATACCTGATCATATGTGACTGTAGCCTTATCGAATCGTCGGCGAGAGTCCTACACGATAACATTATTCAAGTCTTGAGTGCATTCTTACCATCAGTTATATCAGCTCAAAAATTTGGGTTTTAGTAGAAACAGTCAGTCCATTATATGCTTCTGGTTCTACTAGATAGGCAACATTAATAATAGCAAAAGGCCAGAAATCCTCTCTTGGACATTTCCGAATCATGAATAGACCATTATCACCTATCAAGTATGCATACCTTAAAACTGCAACATTTCATCAAAAAAACAAAAGAACATTTTTAGGACTGAAAACATGCTGTTTACTAGGCATTTTGCTAGAAGTGTTGAAAAATCCACCAGCTATGTGATAACAAATTTTATCGAATTTGGGAAACCTGCAGAGATTCCTCTTTCACTAGAGGTACAAAAATTAACAAATTCTAATCCAATTGCATGCTCAAACATTCCAAGTTTGCTGATTTTTGGAATAATACAATCAATCACAAATGGAGTATCAAATGCACCATGAGAACTGGTGATGATAAACAATATGTTTTTCTAAATGAAATACCTTTTGGTTCTCTTTTGGGGGATCAACATCAAAATGACAGGAGGAAAGTTGGTCAAAACAAATGATAAAGAAGAAACGGATAACTCAAGCACTAGAACAATGATTACTCTTTTTTCTAGAGAATCTGTCAAGAGGTGACAGGGATCCCTACCAGTGTATTAAAAACCAAAATAGATACGATAAAGATAAGAGACCATACATAGTCTTCCACTAGCCAGCAGCTACTAGGAAGACCACCAAACTAGACACAGACCAAAACCTGGCAAAATCTGCAAACTCTACAACCAACAACAGAAAAGCTTCATCACGATTGCTCCATCACTAGCCTAACAATGATTACTCTTGTAATACATTTTTTATTGAAAAACATATTTCCTAGATCTGAACAAACTGCTTGGAACAGACAACTGTTTCATCTTACACCATGCCCTTAAATTCCCCAATTCTAAAAAATGATCTTTCTTTTAAACATTTTCTGAACCTGAAATAGCTACTGTAGAAAATTTCACTGCCATTGTAAAGAATCTCAAGCTCTCTGAGGCTGGGAAAAATGATGGCTAGAATGAGAAACTTATTTTTTGTGAGACAGCCAAGTAAAGGAAAGCCCGCTAAATGCTTTTGTTTCACAAAAACAAGAGAGCTTATGCCACAGCAATTACTTTCAAAATATACGTAACTGAATACATAATAGAGGATTTCAAAATCAAACAAAATGTTATGTTCCCTTAATTACAGAGCAGCCCTCTTGTACTAGAGGATCCAGCACTGGCTCCACCTCCTGGTCACATCTGCCACTCAGCCAAGTCATGACCAATCACACTGCTTGACCACCCTCATCGGGCAATCCAGCCTATTTTCCACACCTGTTCAGCATTTTATTCAGCCAAGCCTTCCAGCCACCAGTCAAATCACATCATTCAACTCATACTGCATCCTGGACTATATATACACCATTCTCTAGGATGCTGACTCATAACAAACGCATTGAGCTTGTGTAATGCTTCTGGTTCTATATTTTTAATTTAGCCAACCAGGCATCACAAAGAGGTCAACAATCTCTACCAAAGAATGACGGCCTTGTTTGGATTCAAATTATCTTCTTTTTAGGCCACCTAATGGTATGCTAGCACAATCTATCCTAGGCCACCTAACTTGTGATCATCTTTTTCTTTGGCCCCATCCAAACAGGGAAGAAAAGAATTATGGTTTTATTTTCTGGATTCTCCTAATTGATCTAGCCCATTATCGTCCAACCTATCCCATGTAGATGCACTTCCTCAGATTGTCTGAAGAGGAAAAATCTGCTTCACCCTGCACATAAATCAGTTAACAAAACTGGAAATCTATTACAAGGTTATTGTGAAAAAACTCTACCCACCACACCTCCTCCCCCTCCTTGATTGCCTCCCATGTAATCCTAAAAACATATATTTTGCTGGATCTGTTTCTTAGAGCCTTGTAATTGGTCTTATAATCATAATGTCTAGCATTTTGTTATTTTGGATGTTACAGGTTACCACCATTTCATGGGGCTATCTTTAATGGACTTGTGTTTGGTACTTGAATCTATATCTGATATACAGAATTTTAACACACTAAAACTGAAGTTTGCATTTATATCATTTTCTATGGAGAGGTTGATAGTTCATTCTGTGCCCTGTAAACTGGTCAAATGGTTTTTAGCAGTTATAACAGGAACAGCAATACTAGTATTTTACAAAACCAGTTCAAAGACCAGTACAAAGCTTGTTATACCAGTACAGGGCAAAAATATGTGAACCAGTATGGTCCTTGCAGTGCTCATCACTTGTTGAAGAACTAGGGCTCAGGTTACACTGAGAGCCTAAACCAGACTATGGCTGCACTAGTGTGCCATCCGATACCAGTAGGCCCATGTATCATCATAGTCCATTAAGATCAACCCACAAAGCTTAGAAGCCAAAGTGTAAACTGGTCATTAGTGAAGCCCAACTAGAGTCCAAGTAAACTTAAAATCCTGTATACCTATATAAAGAGGCTGAATCTAGGGTTTCTGTAAACATACATTTTGACACATCTCAGAGAGGCAATAATGAAATCTCATCCTTGACATCAAAACCCTAGTTTTCTCCAAACATTGACACCTCTAATATGGTGCAGATAAGCAACCAAACACAGGAACACCAACACTGATGTGCATTTTGGCATTCAAAGCAAATCATTATCAAGTCCCCTGTTTCGTTTCTCAGGAAGCTGGAAAGGATCAGAGTGTCAGTCTGGCAATGGACGAAGACTGATTCAAATTTAAAACACTAACCATTAGCATTTCAAACTAGATCTGATTTATCATCGAAGCAACCCCTCAAAAGTATGTAAAGTCACAATTTTCTACTATTTGTCAGCCCTCAGCAAAGGGACAGATATTTTGCAGTCCAATTGATTATAGTAATGGAATTCACTTACATACCTTTACATTTTGCAAATCAACGCTCATGAACTGTGTCAGACGAGCATCTAGCATATGTTCCACCTGCATGTAAGGCAATAAAATACTAAAATCTATTATCTCCAGTGCTGCTTAATAATTCTTTCATGCCCAAACAGATGCTCAATAAACATATCAAAATTTGTAATGCAGTAACAGATAAAGACCAGCTGTTATTTTGGGGTACAGTGACAAGCTTACCTTAATTATTAGCTTAATAAAACAAAATGAAATAGAATATGTTCCTCGCTTTAATGACAAATGAACATGAAAAAATTATATTCCATGCAAAATTACGGACTAGTGACAGTACACACCACTGATGCAGATTGTACTTTACTTTGTACAGATACTGTCAGCTGAGGATATAGATGTTTAAGTCACACACACTCACACACACACCCACAGAGAGAGAGAGCGAGAAGAATTTGATGATCCCTTATTTATTTTTTTTGACAAATTTAACAATCCCGTAATTTGAGAGAATAAGTTAACTTATACTAAAAACAGACTACTTTGGATTAAAAAAGAAGAATGAAAACCATATATTTACGACTCCACAATTAAACACGATGTGGAGCGTATTTGAATATAAACTGGATTCCAACAGTTCCATAGGAATGTCAGTCGGCATCTCCAACAGATGCGCACATGAAAAAAAATCCAGCGCACATGGCTCACAGCAGATTTAGTGGAACAATAAAAATGTTATCAATGAGATAAATTAAGTACATAAAGACTTGGATTTTACACTCTAAAATACAATGCACTCAAGGGTTAACAACTTCCCAGCCTTGATTGTCCTCTAAATAGGTACATAAGGAAAGGGTGAATATCTAATGGTTGGATATCTTTTCTGGAATGAACTTGAGTATATGAACAACCAATAGATCTAAATTGGTTAATCTTTTAACAAAAATGTAATAGCTAATGTGTTGCCAGGCCAATAACCAAAACACCAAACGAATCTAAGTTAAAAAAGACACCAAACACCAGAATGCAAATTGTGAGTTCTTATATACTCAAAAGGGTAACAAGGAACAGAAAGTTGCTAGATATAGAAGACATCATATTAACCTGTGAGCGAAGAAGTTCCTTATATGTACCAAGTTCCCTAAATGCAGTGATAAATTTTGACATAACAGGCCCTGCCATAAAATAGTTATGCCAGCTCAGAAGAATGGAACATCAGCAAAAGCCATTAGAGAAAATATACATATTAGCCTGTAATGATAGAAGCATTAAAAAGCCCAAATGAAAGGCACATAAAGACAACCAACTTGAGATGAAACTGTAAAAATATGACCTAACAAAGAAAACCCTTTTGGTGTAAGCACATCAATTCTCTTCACATGTAAGCAGGTTCATCCAAAATCTAGTATGAAGGATGTTAGCAGCAAATATTGAATAGAAAAAGAACAATGACAATCTGAAAAAATAAGCCTGCCCAACTAATTACAAAGTGCCTCAAGACACAAAATATATTCTTCCTTGTAACTGTTATCCCACTTGAAAATTCTAATGGTGTACAATAAACAAATGTCAATCATTATAAAGCTTATGTCAAACTGAAAACAGTATTCATGGGCTCAGAGGATGAGGAAAAGTTTAATACACATATGTAAGCCTCCAGAAATAAACCTATATCAATTTGAAAAGTCATGGTGATTCTGCAGCATAGAGGAGGACACATCATTCAGCTGCTAGATTTTGGTGATGCAAATTTGCATATCAAGATCTAAGGGATTTGTATGAGAAAAAACAAAAGATTTTAGGAAGGTAAAGCCAAAACTGAACTAACACCCATGAACAACTTTTCTGTTCTGGCAATATACATCATCACAGAACTTAATGATGTATGTATAGATGTTAATTGAGGACCTGCTACTTGTGTGCCGAATACAGACCACCGATCCAGATCATAAAAGTTCAAGATGCTTGACAATAATACTCATGCAATCTATGCAAGGCCCAGATACAGTATCTTTGACTAAATAGATGATGGTAACAATGGTTAATAAGGATGACTGGAAGCCAACACATGCACACAGTTGATACAACCTCCAATGGCCACACTGATTGGATCATCTTGTCCAGCCCCAAATGCTTCCAATGAATCAGCAAAAGCAAGGTCTCCCTCAAATGCTTCTCCCAGTGATAACCTGTGACAATAAGATACAAGGATGCTAAAATTGGTATCATAAGTGCAGCTGATTGCATCAAGGAACAAATTCATATATTATCCATATTAAGAAATTTTTACATACACCCATTAAACAAGTGAAATTATTAAGGCACAAGAAAAGAACACAACACATCATGAACAAGCAAGAACAACCTAATACCTATAGGGCCAGTTTGGATTGGTATGATCATGAGAAAATCGCAACTAGCTAGTTGGAGAGTAGTAAGACATGGTGGGATTTTAATCACATAAAACTCAAACTGGTATGATGGTGTGTAAATGTGAGTTAGTTTGGTAGCAAAAATTTGGATGAGAGAGATAAGTTGATTACATGATGATCACCTGGCAACTCCCAATACAGTTGGCCTATAACTCAGGTCCTAACCCTCTACTAATACCCAAGGAAACCCAATGCTAAATACACACGCACACAGGCCAAACTCCTGTTGAACTAGGATTGCATTGGAAGAGTTCAAGTTCACAACCACTATGGCATGAACAGGATGAAGCCAAGAAGCCATATCTTCAAGAATACTCATCCATTTCATGCAATTAAATACTTGTTATAGTCCATTTTTTTCCTAAAGCATCTTGTTATCATTGAAGAACAAATGAGGGGCTCAGTCCTCATGTGGACCGAGCAATTACGATTGCACTTGAGCCTTCTACATGCTCTAGTACATCGGGTTCATCACAAACCAAAACCAACTCATGTAAACAGGTCAATAATTAAGACCAAAACTAACTCAGAGTTTTGAGTCCAAATAAGAGTTTAGAAAACTTATAAAAGCAGTAAATTCAGCTTTATTGAAAAAGAAAAAATCAAATTGATCCAGAAAGAGTGTTCAGGCTCTCCACATCATTGCTTCAAAACCCTAAATTTTATTCAGCTTCAACACCTAGCTAAGTAGAAAATTTAACATAGTATCATAGCCATAGAATCATAAGAGAACCATGAGATGATGGCTTCAAGTAGAAACAACAAGCAATTCAAAGAAGCAACAAGCTTGCAAATTGTAATGGCTAGACTTAAAGAAAAAAAGAACTATCTTCCTTGGCAACAACTATAGAAATTTGCCTCAAACTCAGAAGAAGACACAAATATCTCATAGATGACCTACCAAAGGATCAAGCCAAACTCGAAGATTAGGAGCATGAGGACTTAAAAGTCACGATTGCACTCAAAACTAACATAGAGCCAAAAATAAGTCATGCTCTACTTAGATGAAAGACCTTAAGTTATTTGGGAAAAGTTGCGAAGGATGTATAACAACAGAAATAGTCTACCTCGAGTATTCAACATACAAAAATAAATATACAACCTAAAGCAAGATGGAAGAGAAATCAATATATACTACAATCTTTTAACATGGTTATAAAATGAATTGGAATATTATATACTAACAACAACATATAAATAAAAGAAAGACCAAGATGAACAAAAAGTTATGAAGTTTTTGAATAGACAAGAGGCCAAATATCATCAGTACATGACAAACTTGATGACAAGAAGTGAGACTTCCTCACTTGAAAAAATATTTGAGATGTTGTTCAAATTAGATGAACAAAATTTTAACTCAACTCAAACAAGTCTACTTGAGTCAACAATGACCTCAAAAGGGATAATGCCTTATGATAAAAGCGAGTTTGCAAAAAGAAAGAAGAGCTTGAGGACCTAAGGATATAGCAAAGGTCAAGAAAATCTAAATTTGAAGTATACCAAGTGCGAAAAAATAGGTCATACAATTAATAGATATGAAGGCTCAAATAATAACCTAAGAGGAGGGAGGTGAGTCGGGTTTTACAATAATAATAAATAATTTTTCAAATTTAAAACCCAATTCAAACTACAATCAATCACAATGACAAAAGAGTGCAAAAAAAAAAAAGAGAAATAGAAAGAATTCAAACCAATATATATTGTTCAGCTAACAATTGTCATACTCCACGATTCTTATATCAATTTTAAACTTCAATTACTCCGCTAGTAATGCCGTTTTTTGAAACAAAACCAAACTTTTATAATCTCTTTTACCAATTGAGTACATGTTACTTCGCATCAAATTTAACTCTCTCATACTTTTTTAATACCTATAAGAGTACTCAATATTCTCCTAATAATATAAAAGAATTACAAAAATATAAATTAAAAGCAAACAAAAAATTTCACCACAAAAATTCCTTAAATATTAAACTTTTAGGTTAATGAGAATATAAAAGTTAAAACTTATTTGAGCTTTTATTAAGCTTAAATAACTTGGAAAACTTAAATCTTTCTCTAAATATATTAAAAGTTTATTTTTTTTATTAAGTAAAGAAATTTCAAGCCAATATATAATTGTTAGAACCAAAATATAGTCATAAGAAACCACCCTATGCAATTTTTGTTAAGTTTTGGCATTCAAACGCGCGATTAAAGTCATTTCAATAATCAAAAAACTAGTCTTTAATTTTTGTTCTTACATATTCAGACGACCATAAGTTTGAACACTTGAACCTTCGAATTTGGCCAACAAAACTTAGAGTTTGGACAAATGAAAATTATAGAATTGAAAGGTGAAATCTTCTGTCTGATTATTTTACATGTCTAAACCATAAAGCTCTATTTGATTCAAGACCAAGATCAAGATCAAAATTAATGTCAAGCTAAAAGTCAAAACTAAAATATAAAAAAATAATATAATCAAATTTTTTATATTTGGATTTTAGTCTGTTTAATAAATTATGTAAAATTTTTTACTCTTAAGTATATTAATTATTAAAAATTAAATAAATAAAAATAAGAGTAGTATAATTATTTAGTTTTTTAAAATAAAATAGATAGTCTGGCTATTTTTTTGATATTTAGATGTTAGACTGGTTAGAAATAGGACAATTTTGATCCTGATCCCCAACCAAATGAGATCTAAGATTTTATATAATGTTTGGTTATTTGAACCACAAGATTCAGACAATTCAAATTGACAAAAAATTTGTAATAGATTTATTTACAATTTTAGCTTTTTACACAAACTCAAACTTAAATTAAATAAGGTAAGATAAACTGGTAAACAAATATCCAACGTAAATAAAATGTCAACCCAAAAAACTCAAATAGAATAACAATCAAATCTTCAACTCAACAAAAATGAAAAATTAAACGTATGAACTTAAAGTTGATCTTCCACTTTAAACATCTTTAAACTTTCATTCTGATATTCAAACTTCATCTTCAAATTGATATTATATTTATTTTTGAATCATCATTTCTATAATCTAACAAATTTTATATTTAGATTCAATCTTTATTTAACTTGAATAATCATTGATAATCCTGAATTTTATCATAATTAAATAAAATTATTAAATTCTAATTTTATCTTAATTAAAATTCAAAGAATAATAAAATATTAATTTGTTATAGGCAAAACAATACACAGGAGACATCAGCAAGTCCAAAAAACAATGAGGAACAAATGACAAGAAACTAATTAAGTTACTATCTCCCAAGAAAAACATAGTAAGTTGCTCTAAAGAATAACCAACATATCAAAATTATTATCTGCAAACCAATCCCCACAAAAGAGCTCCTAGATTAAAGATTCAAAAGCTTCATACCATATGTAGGTGATTTAAATCTCTTCTCTATATTTAACAGTTCATCTACATCAAAATATATCACACTTACAGATAAAACTCTCTCACCAGTAGTTGAAAAAGAAATACATATATATGTTTCATATAAAATAGAACCCAAGAGGATTGTTGGATCAAGAAGAGAACATGTTCAAATAGTATTGCAAATTAGATCATCCATTTTCACATGTCCTCAAAACTATATTTTCTAAGTTAAATTTATCTAATAAAAAACATTGTCAGTAATGTGAACTTACAAAACATTACAAAATTATTTATTTGTACTCTCAGAATTAATAAAATTAGTTATTATTTTTTCCACATATTTTATAGTAATGCATGAATACCTATAAACAATTTAATGAATGGTTATAAGTATTTTGTAATCCTCATTAATAATCATTCAAGAGTAACATAAACCTATCTTCTAAAGAAAAAAATTTTAATTATGTGAGACTTTTAAGGTATTCCATAAAAAAATTCAAAATCAATTTTAACCAACTATTGAAACACTAAGATTTAATAATGAAGGATAATATATTTTCGCTGAACTACAAAATTATCTAAAACATATGATATTATTTCACAAACATCATAATAAAGTTGTGAAGAGAAAAAAATCAGCATTTGTTAGAAGAAATAGGAGTACTAATATTTGAAAAAAATATCCCAACAACCTATTGAGATAGTGTTGTTCTCATAATATCATTTCTTATCAATAGAACACCTACAGTTTTACTGAACAACCAAATCCCCTTCAGTGTCTTATATCATGATAAAAAACTTTTTATTTATCTTTAAAAGTATTTGATTGTCTAGTTATGCTCATAATTATAACACCACAAGAGATAAATTAGTTAAAATTAATAGAATATATATTCTTAGGATATTCCAAAACAAATAAAGGTTAAAAATATTATAATCTTAAAACTCACATAACATATATTACAATTGATATTATATTTCATAAAAACCTTGCCTACTTTTCAAAAGAAGTGAAATATAACAATAAATATCACGCAATTTCAGATAAAATAGAGGATGTTGTTTTATTTGTACCCTTTAATTTGTCACCAAGTCAAATTTTAAAGATAAAACACTTGTGCAAAGTAGGGAAAAAAAAAAGGACAATTAGTAGAATTCTTACCTTCTAATACCAGTAAAAGAGGTTCAAGACCACAAAAAACATAGGAATCAAATCAAGAGTTACAGGAGTCACAATCAAAACAAAAACCAAAAGTTAATCTACAATCAAGAACTAACTCAATTGCAAAATAGTCAACATGAGATGCCAGTGGTTGGCTCATAACTTTGAGAAAAGGAAAAAGAATATGTAGACAATATCTCATTTGAAAGTATGTTTTATACAACAAATTAAGCCAAACATACAAGTCATTTGCTTTAAATCTATCAATCACAGAAATATCAAAGACAACACAATAAACAAACAAAAGAAGAAGAGAAGCCATAAAGAGTGAGAGAGAACTCTCCAGAAGAATGGTACATGGAAGGTAATTCTAAGACCAAAAGATAAATTTATTATAAAATATAAATGAGTATATATAATAAAGTATAAGACAGATAGATCTATCGAGAAATACAAGACTAAGCTAATGCGAAAGGGCATATTCAAACTCAAGATTTTTATTGCTTTGAAACTTTTTACCCGTGGTCAAGATAATTATAATTAGATATTCCAACTTAATGTCAAAAATATCTTTTTACATGAGACTTTCATGAAAGGATCTATATGATAGGGCATTCAGGATCTAACGTAAGTACAAAATAGTATGTATACAAATTAATAAAAGCATTTCATAGATTGAAACAATCTCCATGAGTCTTATTTGAGAAGTTCAATACAACCATGAGAAAATATGGACTTACTCTAAGTTAAGCTAACTCTCTTTATTTATAAAGAAAAATAAAAAAGACATTATTATTCTCTTTATATATGCAAATGATATAATTATCATTGGAGAGAATACAACTGCAATACAAAAACTCAAGGAATTTATAAAGACAAAATTTGAAATCAAAAACTTGAGAAAGTTACACTATTTTCTGAAAATTGAAATAGCATGTTTAAGATATGTGCTTGTAATGACATAGAGAAAGTATGCAGTGGACTTATTAAAAGAAAAAAGAGTGTTAGGGAGCAAAACAATTATAGTACCCATGAATATCAACATCAAGTTACTAGTAAAACAAGCGGAATAACTTACCTTGAAATATATAAAAGATTGGTGGAAAAGTTTATTAACCTTACCATTATTAGACTAGATATAAGCCAAGTTATGAATCTAGTTAGCCAACTGATGCAAAATTCAAAAAAAAACTCATCTAGAAATAACTTACTAAATCCTAAGATATATCAAAGCCTAGGGTTATGGTATAAAAATAATGAAATGTTGGATCTTAATCATATTAAGATGTTAATTAGGTTGGTTCACGAAATAATAGAAAATCAACTACAGAAATTTACATACAGCTTGGAGAGAATTTAATTGCAAGAAAGAGCAAAATATAAAATGTAGTAGTCAGATCAAGTGTTGAACCTGAATATAAAGCAATTGTAGTATCAACATGTGAAGTACTGCGACTGAAAATCTTATTAAAAAACTAGGGTTCCAACTTAAAGAACCAATAATGTTATTCTATAATAATCAAGTAATCCTTCATATTTCAAATAACTCAGTCTTTTATTAAAGGATTAAACATATGGAAGTAGATTCACTTTGTGAAAAGAATCAAAATCGACAGATCAAATTGTACTATCTGAGAACAAAAGATCAACTAGCAGGCATATTTACCAACACACTATAGTTAGACAAGTTAGACAAAATAAAAAATAAACTGGATATGTATGATATCTATTATCCAACTTGAGGAGCGGTATTGAAAAATGAATGAAGGGCTCAATCTCCATGTGGTTCAAACAATACATGAGATGATTACATCATAAACTGTCTTCTAAATGCTCTAGTACCCTGGGTTCATTACAGCCCAAAGCCAATTCATGTAAATGAGTCAATAATTAAGCCCAAAATCGATTCAGAGTCTGAGTCCAAGTAGGAGTCAAGTAGGAGTACAAAAAAACTTATAAAAGCATATAAATTCAACTTTATTGAAAAAGAAAAATTAGAGAAACCCAAAAAGATTGTTCAAGCTCTCAACATCATTGTCTCAAAATCTCAAATTTCTTTAACTATAATACCTAGTTGAAATAGGAAATTTAACAATTATATGAGTCTAAATTAGGTCTGAAAACTAAGTACAAGTTCAAGAAAGAATCACAATCAATTTAGGAATAGTTTATGGGTCTTTTAGTTTGGAAAAGAATCTCAAAGTATAAGAGGGTTATAAGCTATATTTTAGGAGAATTCTACAAGGATTAGCATTTTTTTTGAGGGAATGTAGAAAAGGTTCAAAGATTGTAAATGAATGTAATGCTTTCTTTTTCATGAAATTCAGTTTTCTTAGAGAGTTTCGTCCTCTATTCTCTTCCTTGTGGATTCAAGGGCCTATTTTGTGGAAGAAGATTGTGCCTTTCTTCTTCCTAACTCACTTGTTCCCGCTGCGCCAGTTGATTTAAAAATAAATTTTGTTCATAAAAAGCACAATGTTGTTTTTTCTAAGAAAAGAAAAGCAATATAGGTTAATCGCATAAAACATATTTTTGAGTTTACCAACAAATTCTTTTGTCATTTCCAAATCTCGATGCTCATGAAATGAAAATGGTACCAACAACTACATGGTGAAAGTGTTCAAACTAACTTACTTGATTGACAGACTTTGCATCACTAAAACATACATAAGTGCAAAAAAGTTTCAGACAGATTATGAGATTGAAGCAAAAGATTAGTATACTCACATAAATCTCTTGCATCCTTTATGAAGCCTTTGGCATCGATCTTTCAACTCATCTGATGTTTGTTCGAGAGAAAACATCTTCAAATTTTGTTTTTAAAAAAAAAATATTTCAGTTAGATCAGATAAGACAAAGTGTCCTTGGTTGACAAACCATGATAAGCTTTAGTAGGGAATGAGATCTAGAAATTTTTATAGAAAGTAGCAGGGACTTTCTACATTCAGATGCATTTACAGTCATCATAAAAACTATTATTCTAGTATAAAATGAACACATACAAAAATTTATTGACCAATTAGCCAGTCTGAGCGCACTTATAAAATAGGTAAATCAGTAATATGCTAACCTAATATTATAGCATGCACTTACCTGGCATTAAGAAGAGCACAAAAGGCAAATTATCATCAATTTTGAATGTGAACCATGCTTAAGCCCTATGTAATGATACAAATATCAAATATAGTATTTCTATGTAGATCTGTATGTTTTGATGCATGTTGTCGTAATTAAAAAGTTAGCTTGCTGTCAAAAAGCTTCTGTTTGCTTATTTATTGTAGTTAACAACAAATGAAAAACAATAGGCTGAGTCAATGAGGTCGCAATTGAACTGAACTTCCGCATGCTGTGACTGTTTACCTGCACCAAAGTTTTCATGAAACAATGGCAAACCATGTACTGAGCCAAAAAACATAGAGTTGAGAAAATTAGAAGGTTTAACAGGTCAAAAAATGCAGCTAAATATTAGAAATGTGTGCTGAAGTAGTAGTCTTCATGGCAGATTTTGTGGAACATAAGGCTGTTTATGGATTGTGTCCCTCATAGTCTTTTAGGGGCCTGAAATGAAGAGAGTCGGAGAGAAGTAACCAGACAGACTCCTATTGATGCTTATAGGAGTTGAAAAAACCTAGAACAAATTAATTGCAGTTGCAATTTACGAAGACTGGGAAGAATATCAGATTAAAAGTTATGGCCCTCTTGTTTATTTTATTTTGTGATTGGTTCTGCAACATTAGAGGTAGGCTCCGTCTCTGCTTTAAATTGGCACAAAAATCACGACCATTTAAATTCTTTTATGTAGTTATCTGAGAAAATCCAACTCTTCTTTTTTATAAAGTTCATGTTTTGGCCCCTACTGAAGGATTTTGAACTTGTGCCTGAAGTTGATGGATCAGATCTTGGTAATTACATAAATTTCTTACCACTGTACTTCAAACATATGAAGTCTGCAAAAAAAAGCCAGCAGGAGTATGATAAATATGTCATATGGTCAATCTGCTTATGGTTCATCTCCATCTCATGCGTGAACTTTATGGCTTGTTTTATAAGTAGTTTCTGTCACTAGAAATTGGATAGGTGACCATAGGAATTTCCATTTAACAGAGACTGATCAATTTGTGGACACAGGTGTAGATATTTGGAACTCTGGCGAACTGGAAATTAGTGACCTATCAATAATGAGATTTGAATTTGGATACCAACTGATGCACCAAGGGAGATTAGAACCCTTTCCAATAATAATACAAGTAATGTACTTCTTCAGTGTTATAGTGAAGATATAATTTTTGCAGCCAGGTTACTTATACAACTTATGAAACCTTTATGATGCATATAACTTTCTCATCATGCATGTATCCTTGTATTTCTCTCTTTCCTATTTCATTGGGAAATCCACCTGTTTCCTTCACAAACAATTTACTTGTCACTCATTTTATGGTTACTCAAACCATAAAAACTGACTGGCAAAGAAACAACTATCTTTTAGAGCATCTGAGCCAGAAGAGAGTGTTGCTGGATTTTTATTTGTATTTATTTTACATTTCATAAGTAAGGGAAATATAGAGTTTGATTGTCATGATGCACGTAAGTTTGGAAATCTGTACATTGTTTTGTTCATTCCTAAGCATGCTATGACAAATCAAATGTATGGTTTATTTAAGAGTAAATTAGTGAACTTCATAACTGATTTCCTATGATTATATTGATCACCTACAACAATCATAATTTGAGCTGAGTTCAAGTAGTCACATAAATGTCTAGAAGATGTGCAATGTAAGAGAACTTTGCCAGTCACATAAGGCTAACTCATTCTTCTTTGACAATTCACAACTAACTTCTTATGGTTACCCAATTACCTACACTTATTATAATTCGAGCAGATTTCAGGTTGTGATGCTAAATATCTAGAAGATGGACAATATGAAAAAACTTTGTTATTCATTTAAGCCTAAACTCATTCTCCTTGATAACTCATGCTTAATGTGAAATGTTCTACAAAGTCGCCTGGACTATTCTGGTCTCAATTCAAGCTCCCAGGCATTTTAGCTCTAATAAGGCGCATATGAGCCGCCTTCAACTATACAAACTTCCATTAAGAGAAAACCTCCACTTTTCTTATAATTAAGCTTTCAGAATCCAATCCCAGACAAACCACACCCTAAAAAAAAAACAATTTCTGTATTCATTAACTGGTTTCTCCAATGCCTAATTCATTACTGATTTAAACAAACATCACAATTCAACCGAAAACAAAATGGCATTCCGTCAACCAAATTTCCAACAAAATCCAAGAGATTCAACAGCAGCCAACAAGCAAAATATCAAGGGCAACATTTCCTATATAGGGTCAACAGAAAAGCGCTTAAGCAACCAAGGGACAGCACTTCGTTCTCTTTCGCTTATTGTCGTCCCAATGGAGCTAAGAAACATAAAATAAAAACTATCAAACAATAAAAAAGCTCAAAATTTTGACCTCGAGAAGGATCAAACGTCATCGAGCATAGGAAACGAAGAGGAAAGAAATCTGCGCACCTGCTTCCGGAACATCGGGGAATCCTCCAAGTTGATGAAGGACCCCATTTTCTTGTTCTGCTTCTTCTTCGTCTCGCTCCGGAGCTCCGATTTCGCTTCCCAGATCTCAGAAACAGAGTAGCGATCTGGACCCTTCCTGGAAGAGGGACTAGCCTATAATTTCGGAGGCTTCCAGGGGTTTTCTGTTAATCGTATGTTTTCCCAAACATTGCCAGAGATATGTGCCGTTGGATTAGGATCGAACGGGTGCAATGGAGTTGATGTCACGTGAGCCGAAAGGACACACAATTGGGCGAGAGCTTTGAGGATCCACCCGAGATTCTGTACATGGTCCACACTGCCGTATATTCGTCTATTATCAATACTAAATTAATGTCATTAATAATAATATTAGCGGCTAATTTGCAGTATTAAAAAATAATTTTATTAATTTTGATCCTGAACATTCGTGGTATTAAATTTTGATTGTGAAAAAGACAATATTATTGACATTAATTATTTTAGCACAAGGCAGAATTCATCAGTAGCAATATTCATAATTATTAATAGTTAGCCCTATTATTGTAAAAGATAATAACGAGGCTAATGAGTTAGTACTATCATTGCCTTGACGAGTGGCGGTGCTAATTATTAGCATCATTATTAATCTAAAATATTAAGGACACATTTTATTAGCACTGGTATAGTGTGGAAATCATATTTTTATAATACTTATTTAGAACATATATTCTAAATACAATTATATAAATTAAAAATAATCGATATATATCCAAAGAAAAAAAAACTATATAACTCCAAATACAATTGATATATCTTAAAATACAAGTTGCTATATAGTATTAAGTTTTAAACATAAAATATCCAAAGAAAAAATTACCAATTTGTACCTATGTCCATCTATTTCTGGCTCATAAATAGTCCTTTCATATAGGTCTAAATAGATATAATAAAAATTAATAATTCGTATAAGCAATAAATTTATATTATTTTATAAACTAATAAAATATATGAGTCTATAATCTATGCCTGTGTTTGTGCATTAATCCCCACCCCATGTCCATACTTACAACCAAGTCCCTACCCTTGCAATCAATACCCCATTCTCTGTGCTTACGCTCATGCTAGTATTTGTGTCCATATATTTATGTCAGTGTTCGTGGTGATACTCAAGTCTTTACCTCTGTGACTGTGTCTGTGCCCAAATTACAATCTCCAAATCTAAGGTTTGTGTTCATACACAAATCATGAATGTTTAATATGTATAATATCAAAATACAACTATACTAATAGAATTGATATGTAATATATTTACTTATAATATATGAAATATATCCGAGCGGCTTGAGAAGTGGAAAGAGTCCTCCTAAATTAGCCTAATTACCACCAATATTACCTTACTGTTCGGATGTTAAACTCGAAATCTCCTTAATTTGTCACAGAAAATATATATTAGTATTATTGAGAAATATTTTATACATATTAGACATACAAAATAACATAATTATGAATTTGATTAATACCTCACACTGTAGAGTAGACCAAGACATGATACAAGGGAAACATTCGAATATCTCTTTATTAAATCTCTTCAATATTATACCAACCTTTGCTTGAATTATTATCTGTATTTGACTTTGGGTATACTAAAAAAACTTAACTTGTAAGTCTCTAGAGGAGGACTCGAGGATAGTACAAGTAGTCAATCTTATATCAAATATCCGCAGTCAGTCATATTTGTCAAACTTGCCTTCTAATCACATCTATGCTTCTCAATGATCGGCATGATGTCTTTTTTATATTATCCTCCAAAATCATATTGACCTGGTTATGGTGGTTGAGGATAAGGATGTTGCATAAGAGAGGAAAAGGGATGGGGAGATTGAGATGGAGAAGGAGAACGGGAGGAAGGGGTGGCCGAAGGAGGAAGTTGGAGAAATTAAGGTTGTTTTTTTTTTGTTTTCTTGAACCATTTGATTGTTTTTCGAGTTCAAAAACTAGCTCAGAAACCTCACTTAAGGCCTAGGCCTCAGTGGATCATATATAGCCAGTGGATTGGATGGATGAACATTGCCCAAGGACCTATCGATCCAGATGATAGGGTCAAATTCGGATATAATTGATTCTTGATCCAATGGATTTGGACCGTTGAATTGAAGATGGACGATTTAGAACATATCATTATTGTCGCAATGGAAGCAACTGAACTTGCATTCTCTAGTTCTATTTTTTTTAGTTAAGAGTAGAGCTAAAGATCCCTAATTAGATTTAACTCGGGAGTTTTTATTAAAAAATTATCTACTTTATTATGAATTTACGAAAACTCACTTTTCTTATTATTGTTAATAAAAAATATACATATTATGATTAAAATTTACATATGAAGTATCTTTTATTTACGAGAAATTATCTGAGATTTTGGTATTTATCTACAATTTTTTTTCTGTTGAAATTTGTTATCTATAATTTTTTATTTGTAATTAAATTAAAATTTTAGTAAATTTTTTTTTACTCTTTAAACTTTTCATTTAAATCCTTATTTTTTTATATTTTTTATTAAATTCTCATTCTTTTTTTCCCATAATCCTTTTCTCCTAGTCCCGACCTCCACCTAGAAAATGTCAAAATGGACTGTTGGCTAGCCGAAATCTATAATATTTGGATTGGATCTGTCACAACCTATATGTTGTGCCATGCCTAGTGTTTCACTCACGGCCTGCGAGCCAGGCACGACTCATGACACGATTGGGCATGGCACGACACCGGCTTGGTTTGTGAATTTTTTTTAAATTTATTTTTTTCAGATTTTTTAGGTATTTATAAATTTTTTTTAAAAAAAATTTATTAACGAAAATTTCAGCTCATGTCTCTTAAATAAAAATAATAAATTTAATCAACTAAGTTATAATTTATTAATAATTTTTTACCATTTATGTATTTTTATTTATCTATTTTAAAAAAATTAGGTTCAGACATGATATGTCTCAGAGGCCATGTGTCACGCCCGTTGTGAGTGGTAGGTGCCACCACAACGAGATCATATAACGGACCTCATGATCTCAGAGGTAATAGAGTGCCTCCAACGTATGTATGCACGAGCAGCACACATATGAGGAAACAACTAATTGTGGTGATCGGTGCCACTATGAGGAGTATCATGTGAGGGAGTGCGTGATCATGCGAGGCAACGGACTGCCTCCAACATATGTGTGCATGGACAGCACACATAGCAGCAAGTGATGAAATCACGACATATTCGGATGGAGACCTGAATAATCCAAACAGTCCTGCAGAGTGAGCAGCGGGACAAATTGGTTAAAGTGAGCTGCAGGAGCGTGTGAACAGCCTGGACATTTAGCGCTGCAAGCTGAAAACACATGGCTGTAGGTTGGAGAATCAGAGTTGCACCTGTCAAGGGACATGTGGCCAACAAAGAGGCAATTGAGGGCTCATGGGACAGGTGATTGTAGCTGGAGGGAGTCAACAAACTATAAGGAGAATATTGTGGAGTATGTTCTCTATGATCCCAATAGCTGAACTACAGGGAGAACATTGTGGAGAATGTTCTCCATGATCTCCAATAGGTGGACTGCAGGGAGAGCATTGTGGGAGCATGTTCTCCATAATCTCCATGGGTGACTCACAGCCAAATATATGTAAATAGACTAGGGGGTCTATTGAGCTGAGACACACACAGGTAGAGAGAGACTTGTAATGTCACTCCGCATTAGAGTTATATTCCTTTTATGTGAGCAATAAAAGGTTGACAAGGTTGCTGTACTTTTCTTTTCCTCTATACTCTTGTGGGCTTGTACGAGTTTAGTAAGCTGAGGTGGGTGAACCTTGGCGGTAGAAGTTTGGCCGTATAACAATTGGTCTCAAAGCCCGTTTTGGTGGAAATCAGATTCAGCTGAAGCCAAGATCAACAAAAGCCATGGTGACCCAAGTGGAGCTTCGGGATCGGTTGATTCGCATCAAGGAGATGCTGGGAAATCCTCCAACCGAAGATGTGGGCAGCTTATGGGCGCAATTGGCTTGGCAAGAGAGGTAAAATGATACTCTCAAGGAGGCCCTTGCAAGTGAGGTGAAAAATGAAGAAGAAAGGTATGCTGCGATCATGGACTTCATGAGATCAAGTTTGAAGTCCTTGGAACAGGACTTGATGGTGGTAAGGAGAGCAGTGGCAAACTCCACTATTGAAGGCAGAGCTCCTTCAAAGATAAGGGTCTCAGAACCTCATTCCTTTAATAGTTGCAGGAATGCAAAAGAGTTGGAGAACTTCTTGTGAGATATAGAGCAATATTTCAAGGATTCTCACATTTCAGAATGGGAGAAAGTCACCATCACCAGTATATACTTGAGTGGAGATATCAAGTTATGGTGGCGTACCAGAGCATCGGAGAATGCTCGAGCTGGGAGAGCTCAGTTGGAGGATTGGAAAATCCTCAAGAAGGAACTAAAGGAGCAGTTTCTTCCATGCAACATAGGGTGGGTTGCACGAGAATCCCTGAAGAAGTTGCAGCATTCGGGGACCATAAGGGAGTATGTGCGGGAATTCAGCTCTCTCATGCTTGACATCACTAACATGTCCGAGGAGGACAAGTTGTTCAACTTTCTTTCTAGCTTGCAGCCGTGGGCTCAAGCTGAACTCCGACGATAAGGAGTGAGGGATTTTCCTTCAACCATTGCTTCTACGGAAGGCTTGGTGGATTTCAAGTTGGCGACAATGACCAAGAAGGCCACGGATGGAAGGAAGATGGGGTGTGCAGAAAAGGATGGCAAGAAGCCTGAGGGTAAGGGCAAGAAGATTGTGGAACCGAGCCAGTCCAAGCTGTAGCCCACAAACAGAGAGCAAGGTTATTTTATATGCAATGGTCCTCATCGGGTAAGAGAATGTCCAAGGAGAGAAAAGCTAGCTGCTCTAACTCTTAGGGAATCTAAGGAGGAACAACGTGGTGCGGTGGCAACACCACGTATGAATCCATTGTAGCTACTCAACTCAATGACGGTAGAAGGGCAACCGCCTTACAAATGGTTGATGTATGCATCAGTGCTATTTAAATGGGAGGCCTGTTTTGGCTATGCTGGACACAGGGGCGACTAGCAACTTCTTCTCCCATAAGTTGGTAAGTGAATTTGGTTTACAGGTGCAACCAAGTTCATGGAAAGTGAAGGCGATAAACTTCGGACCAACTCTGATTCATGGAATGGCCAGCGCAACCCTCAAAGTTGGAGTTTGGGAGGGAGAGATCAATTGTGACAGTCTCGGCGCTTGATGAGTTTGAGTTTATCTTGGGGATAGACTTCTTCGTGTAAGCTAAGGCTAGCTTGATGTCTCACTTATCAGGTATGCTGATTTCTGTGGAGGAATCACCATGCTTTGTATAGGCAGCATATGGAGGGAAAACTGCAACACCTAGTATGCAGTCTCCTCAACAGCTGAAAGTGGGTCTCAAGAGGGGCAAGACCACCTATATTGCAGCACTAATCGAGATACAACCAGATTAGGTCATGGAGGTACCTGATGATGTTGCAACTATCCTGGTGGATTATGCAGACATGATGCCACCAAAACTGCCCAACGAACTTCCCCCTCAGAGGGCAGTTGACCACAAGATTAATCTGGAGCCAAGTGCTAAACCTCCTGCTCATACCTCTTATCGATTGGCTAATGCAGAGCTTTTGAAGCTGAGGAAATAACTCAATGAACTGTTGGATGCAAGATTGATGCAACGGTCAAAGGCCCCATATGGTGCTCCAGTGTTGTTTCAAGATGGTTCACTTCAGATGTGTAGGAACTATCGAGCGCTAAACAAGGTGTTCTCTCGGCTTAGAGAATACAAGCTCTTTATAGAGGAAGAGAATTGCGAGTTCTATCGAGAGCGACAAAACCAAGTGGCGGATGCATTGAGCCGAAGGGAGGTGTAATGCTATGTAGCTGCGCTGTCGACAATGCAATTAACCTTACTAGAGAGGGTTAAAGATCAAGCTGATGCAGACCCAGCATACGTCCAACTCAGGGGAGAGGTACGTGAAGGGGTAATTAAGCGTTATTGGCTTGAAGATAACTTGTTGTATGCTAGAGGTAATAGGTTGTACATCTCGAAGGCGGGAGGGCTAAGGCATGAGCTGCTGCGAAAGACTCACAATCCTCAATAGGTAGGATATCCTGGAGGGCAAAGAATGATGACACTCTTATCCAGGTCATACTATTGGCCAAAACTAGGGGAAGATGTCGAGATGTATATCAAGACTTGTCTTGTGTGCCAGCTTGACAAGACGGAGAGGAAGAAGGCGGTAGGGCTACTGTAACCCTTGCCTATTTTGGAGAAGCCATGGTAGTTCATTTCCATGGACTTTATCTTGGACTTTCCCAAAGTGATGAGCTCAGTGCTAGTCGTTATTGACCGACTCTCGAAGTATGCAGTATTCATACCAACACCACATGCATGTCCAGCAGAGGTAGCAACTGGGGGTGGTTTGTCACGCTCGTTATGAGTAGTAGGTGCCACCATAATAAGATCATGTAACGGACCTCATGATCTCGGAGGCAATAGAGTGCCTCCAACGTATGTGTGCACGGGTAGCACACATATGAGGAAACAACCAACTATGGTGGTCGGTGCCACTATGAGGAGTATCATGCGAGGGAGCGCGTGATTATGCAAAGTGACGGATTACCTCCAACATATGTGTGTTTGGACAATACACATAGTAACAAGTGATGAAGTCACAACATGTTCGGATGGAGACCTGAACAGCCCAAACAATCCTGTAGAGTAAGCAGCGAGACAGGTTGGCTAAAGTGAGTTGCAGGAGCGTGTGAACAGCTTGAACACTTGGCGCTGCAGGCTGAAAAACACATGACTGCAGGTTAGAGAATCAAAGCTGCACATGTCAAGGGACATGTGGTCAGTAAAGAGGTAACTAAGAGCTCATGGGACAGGTGGTTGCAGCTGGAGGGAGTCAATAAACTTCAAAAAGTACATTGTGGAGTATGTTCTCCATGATCCCAATAGCTGGACTGCAGGGAGAATATTGTGGAGAATATTCTCCATGATCTCCAATAGGTAGACTGCAGGAAGAACATTATCGGAGCATATTTTCCATGATTTTCATGGGTGGCTCACAACCAAATATGTATATTGTAAATAGATTAGGGGGTCTATTGAACTAAGACACATACAGATAAAAAAAAACTTGTAGTGTCATTCTATATTAGAGTTATATTTTTTTTATGTGAGAAATAAAAAATTAATAATGTTATTATACTCTTATGGATTTGTACGAATTTGACAGACTAAGATGGATGAACCTTAGTATCATTATAAATAAATTTCAGAATAAAAATTTAACCAGGTGACATCTGTGTCTGACACTAAAAAATTTTTAGATATCGTATCAAATTTAACCTCTACCTCCAACAATGCCTTCTGACCCACCTTCGCCCTGCCTGCCCTCCAACCCCAGGCCACCTTGCAGTCCCCGACGAGGAGCATGACCTCTTCGTTGCAAAACCATTGTATCGATGGCGATTCGGTTGGAGTTAAATAGTTTTTTAAGGCAAACAGCTTGGCTTAATAATAAAATTAATGAATTTTTCCCTCCAATTGTTTAATCACTTTGATAACCGCTGTACAAAACAGAAGAAATCAACAACTCAGAGACGGCTCGGCTTGTACTCGAAGGGAAAGAACAAGAGATCCTCCTCTCTTCATCCGTGGCTTCTTGCCCTACAAACCCACATCGCCGCCGTCCAGATTCGTCGCCAACCACTCGTCAAAGGAGGAAATATCCACCAGCTGCTCAAACCCTCCAGAACCACCCGCCGGCGGTGTAAGAAACCTATAAGCATCGAAGAAGCTGAATGGAGCATCCAACACCATGCCGCCATTGCTGAACGAGCCATCATCTTCCTCGAACCCCCCAAAGATCTCGTAGTCAGTGACCAACATGTCCAAATTCTGGACCTGCATCTCGCTGGCGGTGTTCAAATCGGGCTCGAGTTTCCCAATCTGGACGGCGGGAAGATAACCCGAGAGATCGGACTGGTGGCGGATCTGGTCTTCCTGTTGGAGAGAGAGGAAACGAAGGAGGGCCGCAAGGAGGTCGTCATGGTTCTCTGGCCAATTGTTGATTTGGCCGTTGGCGGAGAAAGAGACGAGAGCGATAGGGACGTCACAGAGGGTGGAGAGCTCGCACCCCTTCTTCTTCAGGCTGAAGACCCGCATCTTAAACGTAATTCGCTGGCGCAGGAATGGGGAAGGAATTGAAAAATTGTAGAATCAATTCTCTTAATTTCGGTTTTTAGTTTAATTTCGTAGCTTAATAATTCTAATTCTTTCTCAATTTCAGATTTAAATTTTGTGAAAATTTAGTAGAATCAACTCAATTTTTCGGAAGTGAGATGGGACCCTAATTATTTGAGAAAAAACTACAAAATTAATTTAAATAAATCCCTAATTAATTCAATTGTATTTATATAATCCTCTCTTTTTGGGCTATTTTGTATAATTTTATTATTTTTTAATTAGTTTACCAATTTTAATATTAAAATTATTAAATTATCTTATTTAGTTATAAATAAATTTTTTTAAAAAATATACATGCTTTAAGTTTATTAAAAATTATTTGACAAGAGAACAATAAAATTATATTAAACAAATATCTAATTAATTATAATATATTTATATAATCCTCTCTTTTTGGCCTTTTTTATAATTTTATTAGTTTTTACATTAATCTACCAATTTTACTATTAAAATTATTATATTTTCCTAATTAATTACAAATAAATTAATTTTTTAAATAATATTTATTTTAGTAAACCAATTCTCAATTCTTACTTTAACTAAATAACAAATTTTGAGGAATTGATGGAATTTATTAATTACATTTGCAAATCAAATAATTAGATCTGGAATTGACTAATTTCCTTCAAAAATAACTATCTAAATACCAAAATTATTTAATTCTTTTAATTTTCTTAATTCTCTAAAATTATCTAATTCCTTCAATTTTTAATTTTAAATTTAGAATTCATTCAGGAGGGTGAGATTGGAGATGGCCGAAGGGTGCCAAAGGAAGTTGGGGCTAGGAGATTGAGGAAAAAGATATCATGAGAAAGAGGAGAATGTAAATGTAATAACAAATTTTATAAAAAAATAAAAAATTTGAGAATTTGAATAAAAAATTATATAGAATAAAACTTTTTTTATTATTAATAGAGAATTGTAGATAATTACTAAAATCTCAAAAAAATTTCATGAATAAAATAAATTTTGAAAAATTGTACATAAAAATTTTTAATGGAAAACCATATATGTTATGATTAAAATTCACATACAGCCACCTCCACAATCTAACTGACATTTTTTTTATTTTTTTTATTTAATTTAATATGAGCAAATAATTATGTCCTTCGTTTCAAAACTTAAGTATAAATTTTTTTTTAAAAAAAAATTTCCTTCTCTTTCTTTGACAATAATAATTCTGAACTTCCAAATACAATCTTTTCTCTAATTTTATTTTAAAAAAATCCAGCCAGCCCTTGCCGAAAACTTCAGGCCTGACCTTTGGGGTTTTGTATCATTGCTCAGAAAAAAGATGCCCTGAACTAAGACACAGCAACGAAAATGGGTCTGCGTCTATCTCTATGCCCAAGTAGGATATCCCCAAACTATCCAAAGACAGGGCATGAGAAAACCGAGTTATGAAATACATGTGAACAGCTTTAGAGAATTAGGATAGCATGTAAACAGCCTTTTCCACTATAAATAGAACAATAAGAACATTATTATACAACATGAATATTGTGACAAAAAAATAAAAAAAAAAGGGATGCTCATTGGGCATATAATTTAGCCTACTGCCTACTAAAGCAAGCTAGCACTCAATGGATTAGCAAAGTAGTGTTTTAGGAATACTGGTTCTGGCCTCTTGAAGCTGGGCCCAAGTAGGCTCTGAAGGACTGTTGGGGGTGAAGCAGTAGTTTGACACATCATCCTTGGAATAATATGATTATCAAGAACCAACAACTCCAACAATTGCCTGCAGCTCTGGTGAACATTCAAAATCTTGTGTTAAATATCCGAAGACCATATAGTAATCACTATAATCTGTAGGGGTATCTATAAATTTGTTTATTATTCTGTTCTTTCGCATTAAACTACTAATTAGGTTTTTATGTCTCTTAACTCTTAGAAAGTAGATAGCATGCCAGAATGCATACCTGAGGATTCAAGACATCCATTCGACAGATGATATCATCCTGTTTCACCAGCATAAACAAGAATACTAAGAGAACTGACTTAATTATTGTCCAGTTAAGGACACAGCAAAAAAGAGCAGAAATATACGAAGGAAACTGGAAGATGATCCTTAAAGTGGTTATCTGAACATTGACCTCTCCCTTCAAAAAATAAGTAAACAATTGCTCCCAAATGCATTAAACAAATTAGAGGAACAGAATCATTTAGTCCAGGTGAAACTATGGACGGGACCATTCTGCCATTCAATATTAATAGCAACTGTTTTGATAAGTATAATAAAAATAGTAATATTGGCAAGTGCAAACACGAAAACTCATAGAAGAGGGAGTGGCAGCTCAGACTAACACCTGGTTGAAACTCAAAATCAAACTAGAAGAATATCAGTGGCACATCAGGTGAAAGAAAATTAGCCTTGTTCACCAGATGCTGTCCAAGTCGGCTCGATCTAGCTTTAGTGACTGGCTTACATTGTCATAGAAAGTAAAGGGCACAAATGTAGTGACTAGATCTAATGAAGACACTTTATAAGTACCAAACTACCATGTAAAGATTGCATAGAACTTCCATACCCATATTTTTTTTAAATTTAATAATGAATTTTGTAGAAAATAGTATTAGTAGTTTATATAAAATATGTTAAATTGGGAATCTTTTTAAGAGGTGAGTTTTGGCAAATCAAGTCAGTCTATCCGAAGTAGTACTTCTTGGATAAAGTTGATGCTCAATAGAACACCTAATGTTTGATAAGCTTTGGGCATATCTAGCCTTTTTCACTATTTTGGAAACTAATATCAATCACTTCCAACAGATGTCAAATGGGGCAATCTGAAAGGGGTAATCTAAAAGGGCCATCCAATTTACAACCTTTGTACACAAGCTCCATAATGTCCATCCTATTCACATGCCAAATAAATGCTTATGTTACCAGAAATAGAAAATGTACATGCCACATGGCACAACTCAAAAACCAGAAAGAAAATCGAGTTGTCATTAAGTGTTGAAGGTGAAGGTTCAAAGAAACTTAGGAAGCTTTATCTGTATGGAACTCCAAAACTCTCTTAAACCTTGCTGCCTCCCTATTGTCTTTTCTATCCTTACCTGGCTAGGAAGATCTAGGTTTATGCTAAAGGAAGCAATATCAGTACAGGAACCACAAAATGCCCCGGTCCAGGAATCATTGGATAAGTGCTCTTTGTGAATTCCTCTTTTTATAGTCTTTTACCCACTTCTAATTCCCAGTTTTGACACTAGTATGATATGTTGAGATATTACCGATTTTAGAATATGCCCAGGAATGTATGACACAATACATACCTCCATTATTCCAGGATTTTGCATGACTATACCCATGACTCGACGGTTGAGTGCCTTGTACACAATAGTGTTTATGCTACCATCACCATTAATCCATGGTAGAATTGGCCAAGATACACATGGATCCCAGGCGACAGTTTGTTGGTTGTTCTCAACCCCACTTTCCTGGATATGACTAGCATCGACCTGCATGTGTACTTCAGTTGATGGAATTTCTGTGCTCTGTTGGTCAGGATTCTTTGGCAAATCAAGAAACATTACTTTATGTCCATCAGGAAGGTCCACACTCATATTCTCATCATTGATTTTATCTAGGGATTGATGGTCAGAGGTTCCACAATGCATAACCAGGGACTTCACATACGATGACAAATGATATTCTCGATTCCCATTTGAAAGTGAGTTTATAAAATACTTCGATCGATAACAATAATCAACTACTCGAACACAGGCATATGCATTAACCTGTCAGAAAAGAGAACAACACATTAGCTGAATTAACTGGATGACTATCTACAATGCAACTGATATATGATATTCCAAAATAAAATAAAAGAGTTTTTTCTGCGAGCTAACACATACAGTTCCCAGCATTATTTTAAAAAGTGGCTGCCTAGACAGAGGTGGTACTCAAATTGCCCCACTTATCTATAAGTTGGGTCTGCCAGCTAAGTTACTAGGTGGCCCAACCGCCTAGACAGGCAACAGAGGATCCAGCCCAATAAATGTTATCAGGTCAGAACTGATTAGCTTAGCATAAACACAAGTCATTTGTTAATAAAAGAATTATTTTGGAGTCTTTATTTCTATTATTAATTATATAATTGTTTTGTATATAACATGCGGCTAAAATTTATGTGGGATTTATTTGAAGCACTATTTTAGTTTTCCTTATATTTTTAAAAATTTTACATTCTATATTAAATGTAAATTGTTTTTATTAAAAAATGACTAGGAGTCCGCACACTGCCTAGTCATTGTGCGGTCTAACCACCTGCATACGCCTAGTGCTTTTTGAAACCTTGATTCCCAACATCATTGACACACACTAACTACAAATAATCAGTATATTACATGTATATTCTTGAAAGGCTAAAGAGAGCAGTCAAAAGTTTGCTGAAGGAAATTTTCACGCTGAAATATTCAGAAAAGTGCACAGCAAGCTGGTTAACAATTGAAAAAAAGGAAATTTTCATGTCTAACTAAAAGGAAAAATACAGAATTATGAAGACAGTATGATGCAACAGTCATATGATGACACAGTATAATAGAAAAAAAGAGGGACATTTTAAAACAAAAAAATAGTCACATATAGATTAAATAAAATGGTGAACAGTTTCACCATTCTAAGCATCTTATTTATATCAATACACAATTCTATAGGATCAATATTGGCACTGATATCACAATGTACCAATAATTCAACATTGGCACCTTGAGCAAGTAAAAAACGTTATACCATAAAAAGTAACTTGTCAACAAGAGAGTCCAAAAACAAATTCATGCAGGCTATGAATAAATACCCTAGTTGGACTTTTGGGAGAAAAGGAGAGAATATAAGCAAACATGGTAATAACTTTAGTAAGTTTCCACAAAATTGAATGAATGGGTTTTGTTTTTAGATCCTCAACTGAATTTTCTTGTTAATGTAACACCTAGACCTTGCAAACTGTTCTATGTTGCTTCTCTTACTATATTATAGTTACTATCATTTTTAATCTTTGATTACTGCTTCAATATATCATTATGGATGCTGTTGAGAATACTGAAACTATTAATGCTACCACAAGAATATTGATATTTCCTTGAAAAGGCCTCCCAGATGATGCAACTCCATATTGTGATGTGACTGAACTATAGAAGCGTAACACAATCTACCAAAGGTTCATCAGGATTGCAAAAGTTTAATCACTGTTGTAGGTTATGATCTAAAATTTGTTTATACAGGCAAACAAACCTCAGATGAACAATAGAAGTATGACACAATCTACTAACGTCCATCATGATTAGCAAAAGTTAAACCATTATTGCAGGTTATGATCTAAAATTTGTTTGCACAGGTAAATGAAGAAGCCTCTCATATTTTCCACCTAATATTCTTCCGAATGATCTTTTATTGATGTACCCTATAGAATAACGAACACCTAATATCCAATCAGGACATACAGAATCACTACCTATGGTTGCTAATCAGAGAACATGCTATGCTGAAGTGCCAACCAGGGGACCTATTGTAGGATTTTAACTCTCCGATTCTTCCCTCATGGACTGTGTGAAGCTTAAGGAGGTGATTCGAGGGCCATTCTCATGCCCAAGACCTAAGGATTTGGCTAAATACCTCCTTCCAGGGCAGCATATCATTATTACAGGAAGACAAGCTAAAACCAATTATAGTGCCAAAAAGATTAATTATCTAGTACCTTGAAAGCCAATTGATAGACTGCCAGAGTGCTCAGGACTATTTCAGCCAGCTTCATTCCTGAATGAGAAGAGTAGTGACAGTGTTATAGAACTACCAAATAATCTGCTAGTAAGTAAACACACGACATCTTTCTTAACAAAATTAGGATTCCTTCATAAAAAATAAAAGACCCTACCATGTGAATCAACAGCCTCAGATATCTCTTCCATTTCCAATCCTTGTTCCCCAGCTTGATAGAGAGGTAAAAGGACACATCTGAATATCTCAGGAGAAATGATAAATACATTATTTGTTCTGTTCATTTTTAATGATAATTCTTTAGCATAGCTGGTCATAGCGTCCAAGATATTTTCCTTAGCAGGCACAGACAACTGAATGCTACTGGTGGTACTGTGATATCGACTTTGATTGCTCCATGGAGATGAACTAACAGGTTCTGCTGTAGAACTGGAGCATACATGACTCATCTCATTATATTGCATAGAACAAGTACCCTTGTACTTTGGGCAATGAACCAGGTCAACACTCGAAACTGTTGCACGATTTAAGAGTACTCCGATCCCAGGAAACCCTTTCTCACGTCGGGAACAAAGGTCTGCATCTTTTTTTGCTAATGGTTTGTGTTTCTTAATCCTTTCACTATCACTCAACTTCATTCTTTCACTTTTCCTTTTCAAACTCCTTTCGTCAACATTGCCATTCCTTGGAATGCAAGCCTTTGAGTTCTTAGGCTCATCTGCCTCACCAATTCCTTCTTTTGGCAAGCATGGGGAAATGCAGAGTTTGCCAGCGGAAACAAGAGCAAACAATTGAAGAGCCTCTCCGCATTGTACATGTGAAGTGAGTTCAATTCCATCAACCAGCAGATCATCATCTCGCTCATCAAGCCAACTTGAAAACTTAGCAGCCCTCTTACCTGAGTCAATTGGAAAGGGAGAAGAAGAAGCACTGTGCCAAAACTTTGGAGAAAGCACAAATGGCCGACTCCCATGCCCAATAATCTGCCCACAACAATATATATGAGATGAAATGAACATAACATCAAAAAAGATCCTGAAACATCAGTATCTTCAAAAACTACATATTAATGTAATACCAATGAGTATATCAGTTTTATGATATCATACTCTGATAGGTGGAACAGTTGCCATGAAATTGCCATCAAGGCAAACGTCTCATCTCATACAATATTGAACTCATCATACAGGTGATCATGACATTATCCTATATATCATAGTAATATACAACTTTTGCTCATAAACCTTAGAATTCTAAAGTTTTGAGTAAAGAACACATAAAAAAGAGCAAAAATTGACAGGTTTAAGCTTAACCACCACCTCCACCTCCACCACAAAACACCCACATACCCAAAACTAGAAAAAAACAAAAAAGGAAGAAAAACGTAATGATGGATATAGAATAGGAATGCGTACCATGTAATCTTTCATTTTGAGATAGTTAAAGGCAAGAAATAGGTCATTCTCAGAATAGAGCCGTAAAGTAGCCAACAATGAGGCCTGCACTTCAGGTGCAGCAGACGTATTTAGGAAGACCAGCTTAAGGAGCTCCACAGCGTTGGCAATTTGCAAGGATTCACATACTTGTCTTGTGATACCGATACCTCTACTACCAAAAAGCTTGAGAAATCTTCCATGTGAGTGATGATGACTTGATTTATTCCGACCAGATGGAGAAACAATATTTGTATTTTTGCTCCATCCTTCGACAAGATTTTCTGGAGCTTCTCCAGGACTTGAAGAGACTGTATTTTGTCCAGTTGAGGTAGTCTATGGAAAATAAATTATAGTTAGCAACTGATCGTATGATTGATTTACCAAAAAATGTATACATGATTTTTGGAGCCATGATTGAAAATCATATCTTACAAATACCTTTGTCCCATCAGTTGTAGGAACATCTGCCCACTCCTTTTCGTGTTTGGATCCAAGTCGCTTACTATATTCCATCTTAAGTATTTTCTTATACTGAAGCACTTCATCAATAGCTGACTTAACATCTGGATCTTCAAAATTATCCCCACAGCATTCGTTCAAGAATGGTTCAGAAGAATTTTCAGGAGAAACTAATTCATGCTCTCCAAGGCTTTGTACCATCCCTATATCCTGAATGCTATTCTTGTTACCACTGTTACTTGGGAAATCTTGTTTAGATGCTGTCCATGTCTTCTTTAAATACCTAGTATAGCGTTCACCAAGAAGATTACATACTCTCATCACAGCCTTCCTAATGTTTGTGTCACTCTTCAGCAAGGCCATTCTTCTCCGGCAGGTATCTGGAAGTGCTGGGAGATCAGAAATTGAAGCCCAATCAACTCGGTGAACACTTACCCCAAGGGTTGCACGATGCTTTGCATATTGCATCACCAACTGCCTGAACAATCAAATTATTTGAACATTGAAAAAGAGAAGAGGATGATCTAAGATACATTAAGCTTTTCAAAAATAACCAGAAGGCAGGAAGAACAAAAGCAAGAGAGGTGTGACACAGACGCAACAAAGAAACAGGAAAGAAGGCTAAGATATATTTTAAGAGTTGGGGATTTTTAACTGGGGGCTTCCATGAGGCCATGAGGAAGCACAAAGAAACAGCCACTATGCCATGCATGTGGCAAGGTCAAGAATATGTTATACACCCTAATTGTCACCCACTTGTTATGAGGTTGCTAGTGCAACAAGTAAGATGAGAAGGAGGAACTGCAACCAACAATTTTCCATTCTGTTAACCCAGATTAGAATTTTCCTGGCTAGATTTTATGCTTAAATATAGACCAAACAACTAAACAACCTTAATCCAACAGCAAGCTTTTGGCTAGAATTATGAAGAAAAAGAATGGTTGGCCTTAGATTAGAATTTAATTGAAAACATATCCATCAAAACACTTTTACATGGGTTAATTATACCCATTCTATTTCGAATCAAAACCATCTACAATGGGCTTTTCAATTTTGTTGTATTTTATCTTTTTAAACAATTGAACCACATGAATAAGGATCCATATTTGTAGAGATCAATTATTCCTATTCAATTACTAGCTCTGGAGGAAACATAACCTGCTTAGCTCAATTATACCTGTCAGAATCATCAGTCCATGAGAATTTTTTCCGACGCATTGGCCTTAGCCTAGAAAAGGCACAGACACCAATAAAACCACAATCAACAGTATCTTCCTTGTGGCATTCAGATTCTTTTGCAATAGCAGAACTGCTATCCTCCCTGCTTCTCCCAGGGTGCAAATCATGATTGTTTGTAGTACTGGGGATCCCACAACTTGTTGTCTTAATTTGCCCCTTATCAACAGGTAGGATGGGCATTGTTGGGAAAGTAGATTCACTAGTTCCATCATCTGTACAAAGATGTTCCAACAAACCATCCCTTGAACCTCGGGTTCGCTTACGACTAGATGGTTTAAAACTATTTTCATCTGTCAAGTATTCTCCCACTTTGGTTTTTGTTCTGCTTGAATATCGGTGAAGACGGAAATGGCATTTATCATAAGTGACTCGAAGGACCTGCAAGAAGTTCTGTGTTGAGATGGATCTTTACATGGTCAATTATGCAAAACACAAGCAAATAATATGTAAAAATGGGAATATTAGTACACAATGTAGGAACAAGAGGTGCAATAGAAGTGTTCATAAGATGATGTAGTACACAAGAAAATACCCTTTTTCATGAACAACTTAAATACTCGTGTATATATAACTCTTTTTGTTGGAATTCTTCTTATTATTATGGAATAGTAGACAAATATAGCAAGCAATGTATATAGGAAGGATAAAAGGAGTTTACGAGTAAAAGGTTTGAACTGAAAAAGATCAAATTTGAATTCTAAAAACCATTTTGACAGAATAGGTATAGCTCCTATAGTAATAATATTATAAGCACCAAACTTTGCAGTTATCTAATGCACTCAAGGAAAACAGGTAAAGAAAACTAAGCTCACCCAAAACCCCATTCTCAAGCCTCAAACACTTATCCTTAACTATATCCATTATCTGAAAAAAAATTAATCTTTGAAAACCTAGAACTTGACCACTTTCTGGTAGGCTTCCATCTTGGTCAGGGCAGTGCAGTGGCAAGAGGCTACCGAGTTAGTACAACAGATGATATGCCAACATTGGGCTGTATAGCAATTGGCTCTTGATTTGTTCCTAGAGGCTTCCATTTTAACAACCAGATATGCTACAAATGACCTACCACTTTTATGGCATTTTGTATTGAGAACCGTGTATCCAAAGCTTTTTTAGTATAAAAGCAGCCTCTCAAATTGGTCAATTGCTACCCAAATAACAACTACACACCAGCAATCGTTTTTTGGCATTTGGGACCAAATCTTTACATCATGAAGAAACAACTCCTTCCATTGGGCAAAACTCTACAATTCAATCTAAAACACTAGAATTGATTGAGAGAATTCAACCATAACCACCAACTTTCCCACAAAATCCTAGGGTTTAGGGGGCCTCTATTCATCCAAATTGAGAAAGCCATCCAACTTCTTCATTCTAAAATTCTACTTTCTTCAATTCTTTTAAGTTGACAGGCTTAGGTGGCACTTTCAATCCCATCCCAGGTTAGGAAGTCCACAACCAGCTTCTTTGATTTGCCTCTTTTTTTTTGCACAAAGCCCTTCAAGATACAATGGGCTTGTTGCAAGCAATTTTATTATCCAAAACAACCAGAACCTGCCTGCCAGTTCGACCTGATTAGCCAGTCCACTCATATATGGATTTGGATGATCAAACTTGTAAACTGCTGGAACCAATACCATCTGGATTTCTATTGAATATGCCCAATCAAGTTTAGGATGGCAAGAAAAAATAAATGGCGTGCTGACATAAATTTGCACCTTCACAAGTTTCAGTCACACAAATATAGACAATTTGACATAAAGGAAGCCAAATGACATAGTATCTTCTGTAGAAAATTCTGGAAAAAAAGCATTAAACATATATGCATGAAGATAGCCCTGAATAACAGATACAACTGGCACAAAGATAAGAAGAATTGTAAAGAGAATAAATTCTGACACTAACCTGCTCTACAGTAAGATTTAGCTCCCTGGCAATCTTACGACATTCGTTAAATGGAATTTTCTTCTCTGGCTCATCATGTGCCACACGTTTGAGCAACTCCGAACGTTGTTCAATAGTCATTACTCGAACTGAAGCCCATGAACGAGAACCAAAAAGCTGTTGCATAAACAATTACCGGTCACTTGTGAATAACATCAGACTTATGCTATAGGTCCCTTTTGAGTAGCGATAATATAATAATGAAAAACTTCTTTATAAGTTGGTTACATTCAGTTTTTTTTACCCTTGTTAGCCAATGCAATTAAGTGTAAGCTTTTTAAAGCCAAAACAGGCTATACTGGCTCATGAGAAAGCATGCCACATAAAATGCATGCAGCACAACTGTTGCAATGAACAATCCCAAGATAAAAATGTTATATCAGACATAATGACGTGGTTTTCACAAGAAGAAAAAAAAACTCAAAAAATAATACAAGGAAGTAAAAATTGTGCAAATTGGTTGAGGAAAAAGTTATGTTCCAGCACAGACAGATGCACTGATGAGAACTAATGTTTCTCACCCAACTGTCACTGTCAAAAGATGTATAGAAACCGTATCCAGTAGTACTTGAAAACAATGAGCATAAATATCAAGAGCACAAACCTCAGGAACAGAAGAACCAGGGAATGCATGTTTTGCACTTGCTGGATCAGCAGCCGCATAACAATACTCTAGTGTTTCCCAATATGCATCAACAGCCTCTTGTTTTGTGAGAACAAATTCATGACGGTGTCTAGGATGCAGATTGGTTCCACTTGCCTCTGAAGATGGAATGGCTTTCCACAGAGTTTCTTCAATATAAGGATTAAGCTCCATAGCATGTGTAAGTACCGCATGTGGATGCATACCATCAACTTCTGTCCTTTTTGGTACTAGCCGAAGCAACTATAGAATTGAAGACTGGATAAGTTTCAACTTAGAAAAAAGGTGCCTCCATGCAGGGAACACAGTCAGGTGTTATACAAATGCATGCCTTAAGAAACTAAATGTAATATTCTGTTGCTTTGCAAAGAGAAGATGGCATATGTAAATTTAGGGGAATAAAGCATAACAAAATTATGGGATATTTGCAAAACCAGAAAAACCCTATGCTTTCATGAAATTGCAAGAAAAACACTGTGTTCTACAAAATTCTGGAAAAACACACTCTTTTGCATTAACTTTGAAAAATACCCTCAGCCTAGGATACTATTAGATTTAATGGACAGACTTTAACCAAGCAACTGAGTAAAGTAACCATACACGCAAAGAGTCCGTTATGCCCCAGTTCAAGATAGGGTTTTGCTTCTAAATTGTGAAATTAGGAATTTTCTCTGCACAAATTGGCCTTTATATTAAGGTTAGTAATTTCTTGTGAAATTCGAGCATTTAGGGCATGGAAACTAGGTCCTTCTCAAATTGGTGATTATGCTATAAACTGGACTTAATGTGAGTTTGATTTCAGTATGCTATACATTAGGGTTGTTGACTTGCTAAATAAAGTTTGTTCGACAAAGAAGTTGAATTATACCATAATATTCAGGGAGTGTCCATTCCTAGCTAACAGTGTCAGCCAGAAAGCTAATCTGATGTGCTTTTTAACAAGAGTTATGCAAAAAAATAAAAAAGAATGCTTCTCATAGTTATTGAAAACACATGGTTTTCTAACAATTTCACAAAAAATAGGGTGTTTCTGCAAGTAACTTCTTAATCCATCTCAGGATAAATTTATTTTACATGAAAAGTGGAACGATAATAAGTTAGAATAAAATTTTCCCCGCAGCAGGCAGAATAACAAGATTTAGGTTTTTTTTTTTGGATGTTTGCATAGGATACTTAGTATACATGCTAGGTTAAAATTTGAACAAGGATATCTATATGATATTCTTAGTTACTTACTAAACAACCTCGAAATAAGATCTCATGCCTTCATGGTCTTTTGGACTGGATAAAAGTTTGCATGTGCTGCAAAAAAGGATGTTAACTTATACTAGAATACAGGCACATGCAAATGCAAGTATTTTTTAAAAATAATATAAATATACTTACTATCTTTTGTGTAAAATATGAATCATTAATACACCCAAAAGTCAGTAATCCAAAAATTTTAAATTATGGAAGTTTCTGTATATTTATGGATAATTTTCACATGCATTGCATGTGTAACTAGTTTTGATCATAGTAAGTGTTTATTATTAATAATGATTTATTTTCAAATACAAAAAACCCTTGATCAACATATTAGTATATATTATTAGTGAGGGACAGTACTCTCCAGTGAAATGTGACAGGCAAAACTCATGCTTTGATTATTAGTATAGAGATATAATGGATATAACAAACTAGAATTAACTTATAGAACTCAAATTAGCACAATAGAAGAAAATGGTACCTTTAGTCGAAGCAAAATATCAATTATGCAGGAGAGTCGCCCAGTTGCATGTGTATCCATCAGCTGCTTGTATTCCTGGGAAGGAAGATCTGAAAGCCTCATTCTAAGCCTGCAAGTCTTTACTAAGTCATCGAACTCTTTGGCAGATCCAACAACTTGTAAAAACAATTCCAGTGGCATTGCTTTAACAGCTGCATCCAGTGCAAACAATTGACAGGTACTATCAGAACTTTTCAGGTCATCCTGACAATTCAACGTGTTGAAAACATTGTGTGCAGACGGTAAACTCTTTAAGTAACTCCAGAAAAAATTATGCAAAAGCTTTACTCGAATCATCTTCGAAAAGACAAAACCATTAGCAAGCATAGCTCCAGAGGACCCATACTTTGCCAACTGAGCATCTGAATGTACTGATAGCCTGTTTACACCTGTTAATTCAGTCACAGGTTGGTTATTTAATGATCTAGCTGAACCTCGGACACGGATCTGGATATCGAACATTCTCTGTTTTTCATAAATCTGATCCAGAAGCCCTTTGGACAAGTTATCAACAGATGGATGCAAAATTACATCCCGTCTTCTACTCTGTTTACAGTTTGAGATCCCAGGAATGAGAACTTGGGCACATTTGCATTTCCCTTCCTGCTGAAGCTTATTCAAAGTCCGGCCTAAAGTTTTCCGGTCCATCACTGTAGTCTTATCCTTCTTCAGATCCTCAAGCCACCTATGAAGCTCAGCTTTTAAAAGGAACTTTTCATTCTGCAAAGAGAAATAAAAAACAACATTATCTGAAGATGCCAGTACATGTGGCAAAGTTGATGCAACAATTAACCACAAAGATGGGACAGCATAGAGCATGATGCTCCCAATCAAAGGGGATCGTGAGGAGGTTCTGATGTGTAGACCTATCCATGCAGCAAGAGAGGCTATTTATTCAGTTTGAATATTTGACACAGATGAAAATGGAGCAACCTTAATGGTGCTAAACCAGCTCCTAACAAATAACTGTAATTATCTTAGGACTTCGAACTACCAAAGGAAGAACCAGTGTTCATGTATATGTCTATATGTCTAGCTATATGCAAACCAGTAACTGGTAAATGGCTAGTGGCATCTGAAAATAAAAAGGTCAAAGATGAATAGTTCATCTATGGAACCAGTTTAGTTTAATTTATGAACCAAAGGCACAAATGCTTGACATGCATAAAATACTAGCAAGCCTAAGATTTATATAAATAAATTGCAGCATTAACTTGTTTTGAGGTATAATTGCAAAAAAAAAAAAAAAAAAAATTGAATGAAGAGAATAATCTCAATAGTCAAACTCCCAGATTTTTTTTTTATTGTGATGTAAAAGACTAGCCAAGCATCATGATCCTAAAATGGAACCAGAAGTCTGCAGAACTAAGGCCATAAGGAAGAATTCTACAATGACAATGCTTCAAAAAAAGATCCATTTCATGATGAAAAAAAAAATTGTATAGCCAAAAAAGAATGTTTGCCACAAAATTTTGATGGAAACAACAGGGAACAGTCAGCCAAATTGTCATATAGTAAGACCTAGCAGTGCTCTGAGAAAAGGAAAAGAACAATAGGCAGTAATATGTCCATATGTCCATATGTCCACAATTAAGCACCATTCTCAGATAAACTTGATTCTAAGTTTTAAGGGTGTGTTTGGGTTGTGATAAATAAATACAATAATCACAATCGCAGGTTAGCAGAAAGTGCTACTTGGGGTAATCCCAATGGTTCCTTTTCCTAGTCACAGTCCACAGAAGCCCTAAGTTATCAGTGACATATCAGAACATTAAACCAACAATGCAAACATATATACAAAGAAAATTTTCTTTTGACAATCCAAACTCTAGAAAACAAACAAGACAAAACAAAAAGGGACTTTTGCAGGAAACCACCTACTTATTGGTTTATTGCAGAAAACAACCTTTCTTTTCAATACTTGCACAAAACCACTTGTATTATCAGCTTATTTGGACAAAAAACCTAAACCTGGTCTAGACACTAATGGACCTGAATTTCAAGTTTTAGGTATTGGTTTTTGGTTTTCTATCTAACAAAGAGACCAACTTACCCTGTTTTAACAAGAAAAGATGGTAAATATTATCTTTTCCAGGTTAATAACAAAGAAAATTGTTGTCTGTAACTTAGAGATATTTGGTTAGATTTGTTAAAATAGAATATGGTCATCTTGATACCAAAAAATGAAACTAAAAACAAAGAAACAAATATATTAGATTTGTTTTTTTAGATTGGATTCAGGTTTTTTTGCAAATGAATTGATAACCCAAGTGGTTTTGTGCAAATATTAAAAACACAGCTGATTTCCTGCAATAAAAGAACAAGACAGGTTGTTCATCGCAAAAAAACCAAAAAAATCTTGCATAATGAGTTTTTGGAAAGATCTACCTCAAGTATCTGAACTAAAATAGCAAAGCAAATATAACATCAAGAAACAGACTTCAAAATGCACAAAATAATTTAAAAGAATCTTATTAGAGGATAAGCCATTAACCTCCAATCTTTCAAGAATCCTGTGCTCCCTTTCAACGTTACACACAGTTAAAGCAGAAGATTGACTGCTCTGTGATGTTCGGAGCTTTGGTGTCAGTGATAATAGTGAGCGAGTCTTTTCATAAGGAACCACATCAGTCTTGGTCAGCTTTTCTGCAGTACCAATACCTTCATCATCATTGACACGTGGAATCTCATGGTTTGGATTTTGGCCATCTTTACCAAGTTCAGTTTTCCAGCTATCTGTATTAATAGAGCAAATGCTTGATGCTTCAGATGTCATTTTTTGTTCATCACAAGTTCGTGATAAATCCATGTTTGGACAAGAAACTACTGCTGTAGCACTAAGTGTTAATTGACCATGCGAAATCAGATCTTTCACGGGAGAAGATTCATTTCTACCAGGAGTATCTTGGCAGGAGTTTGGAAAGATATTAAGTGGTTGCTGGTAACTTTTGGATGTCCAAACTCGATATAGTTTTGTCCTTTTATGAATTTCCGGAAGCATCTTCAATCTGAATCTTACACACATGTCACCAATTCTAGCAGATAACACCTTCCCATTGAGCCCAACTCGTTTGAAAATCTGCTTACAACATTTTTTTCAAGTAGATTAGTTAGTTGCACTGAGACATGACAGACAGCATAGTGTATTATGTGAATATATTTAATGTATCATGCAAAGAAACCAATTGATATGAGCATAGGCATGTTTTAGATTCAGTCATGTAATACCCAATGAAGTAGTTAGTTCATTCTTTGAGAGTGGTGTGACTCAGAAGTAAATTAACTGTGTCAGGATAGTACTGAATCCACAGAGACAAACCACTGAAGTTAGAAGAGAGAAGCCAAAAATTTTATATTAAAACAGCTAAGGAGCTGGATTTACTCATTCCTCTGGAGTCCATAGTCCTAATCAACTTATTCCTATACGGACAACACCTAGATGAAAAACAATAGCGAACTTAGAGCCCATATGGGTGTTTCGGAGCCCTAAATCCTTCAACAGAATGAAGCTCCCAGATTCATGTGTTTTTTTTCTCCTATACCATTGTGTGAGAAGTAATCAATTGATAATGAATAATGGGGTCAGATGGTATGCATTGCTTTTCAAATTCCACTCATGAAGTGCAATATTTCTGATTATAAATGTGGGTTCCCAAATTACTAGCAGGTGAATAACTCTGCCTGTGTCCATGGCCAACAAGATATGGGATGGCAAGTTGATACACTGGAGAATTTTCATGATGATATTTTCAGAAAAAGAGGTTCACTCTAATGTTTTAAGCATCAACTTATTGAAAACCAAAAATCTCTTATTCCATATTTGGCATAATTACTATTATTTTGGAAGGGTAAAATGGTCCCAACAGAACCAGCCATGGTTCTTCTCGGTAGTTAAAGAGTGCAAGGATATATATTATTGAAAAAGCTAAAATGATAGAAAGAAAGAAGAACATTTTAGGATAAGTGATTTAACAAGAAGCGTGAAAAACAAGAAAATACCATTGTCTTTGTTAACAACTTCTTGAATTTTAAAAAAAAGAGAAAAATCGTTAACGTAGAACTTTTATTGAAAATAAAAATTATCTTGCGTTCATAGTGTTGAGATCTATATATACAATTTCTAAAAATCATAAATTGAGTAGATTTCTGCGTTCCCAAATCCTAAAATAAATACAACTCAACTTGAACCTTAATTGAGTTAGTAGAAATCTTAAATAAGTCAACTTAGGAAAAAAAACCTAAATAATGATTCATACTTCTTAATCTCTAAACTAAATAGAATTTAGCTCAAAGTCATTATTGGATTGGTGGCAATTGAGAAAATACCTTACTCAAATTAAAAAAGACTTATAACTTCATAATAAGTTGATTTTCAACATAGAAAAGTACTAAATAAGATAAATTTTAAGTTAAATAATAGAATAAATTAAATCATTCATCGTGAACCCTTGGCTTTCGAATTAGTTTTTTTTTATCCTAAAACTTCTAAACTCTTTCTTTGAGCACTCTACATTAGTATCCCTTTCTTATAGAGAACTCATCCTCAAGTTATTTTCCTACAACTTACAGTCCTTTAAAGTACATGAAGGTCAAACAAATCTTAAATATTAAAAGTGTTTGAGATTTCCAAATTTTTTGAGAAATCGATGACATAGACATTGTCGTAAATCTTTTTTAATAGCTTTAATGACCTAATTTTCTTCTACATCAATTTATTATAAGTTCAAGCTAAAAGTCATTTCTTTCCCAAATATACCATCAACAAATCTCCTTTGTGAAACACTTTCAGATGCCTATGAATATTTGCTTTAGTTTTGTATTCGACATTGAATTTTTCTATTTTTTCCTTTACCTCAGCATGCACCTCAATAATTCTTTTTACTATATTGTCTACCACTATGTTTGTTTCTATCAATTTAGGCAACACTACTAAGTCCAATGTGTGCTTTGGGGTTCTTTCATTAACGATTTTGAATGGTGATTTTCTCATGGACATGTTCTTCATATTATTAATAACGAATTCAGATTGTGTAAGTGCGTAATCTCATTATTTTGATTTGTCCGTTACAAAACAATGTGTGATACTTACAAGTGTTTGATTCACCACTTCAATTTGTCCATCTGTTTGAGAATGATAAATATTACTAAATTGTAGAGATATATCGAATAACCTTCATAATATTTTCTAAAAATGATCTAGAAATTTTGTGCCATTATCAAAAGTGATGATTTTTCATACTCAATATAGCTTTACAATCTCTTAAAAGAATAAATTAATCACTATTGTTGCATTCGTTGCCTTCTTCCATAAAATAAAATGTATTATTATAAAATATCTATCAACAACAATAAATACCGAATTCAAGCTTTATTGATTCCTGGAGAGTCCCTAAATAAAGTCTATTGATAGATCCTCCCATGAGGCATTTGACATGGGCAATGGAGTATAAAGGCCAATATTTTGAGAGCTTTCTTTGACTGTTTGGCATACATAATATCTTTGCATAAACGACTAACATTTTTTTTAAATTGTAGTCAATAGTAGCATTCTTCAATAAGTGCAATACTCTTGTTATGCCCAAAGTGCTTTACTAGATCACTATTATGCAACTCTTTCACTACCTTTTCTTTGAAGAACCAATTTGGAATGTAAAAACGAGTACTCTTAAAGAGGAAGTCTCCATGGAAATATAAATCACTTTTTTATTCTACTTGACACTTTCTAAACTGCTCTTTGAACTCATCATCTTCAAATACAACGCCTTCAAATAATCAAATCTTTCAACTTCATTACTCAGTCACCATCAAAGCTGTCTTGTGGCTTAAAACATCAGCCACATTATTTCTTTGTCTAGATTTATATTTCCAAAATATAAGTGTATTACTACAAAAATGATGACCGTCAGACATACATGTGATTTAAGTCATTCTAACTATTAATGAATTTCAATGCTTAGTTATCAAAATAAGCTCTCACTGAATTAGATAATGCTTCCAATGACGAAGTACTTATACGACCGCATAAATATCTAACTCATATATTGACCACTTTTTTTGAATTTCACTCAACTTCTCACAATAGAAAATTATTGGTATTTCTTTTTAAATTAGAACAACTCCAATGCTTATGTAAAAAATATCACAGTCTATCTCAAATAACTTCTTACAGTAAAATATTACCATTACAAATGCAATAGATAACTTTTTTTTCATCAACTCAAACTTTATATTAGCTTCTTAAGTTTAAAAGAACTTATCTTACTTCAAATACTTAGTTATTAGTGTCATACTGAAACTAAGCTTTTTGACAAACCTCCAATAGAATGTCATTAAACTTTTATATACTTCTTGATATCGATTACTCCTTAATAACTTTTATTTTTTCTTTATCAACATGAATACCTTCAGCACACCATAAATTCTAAGAACACCAAATAATCAATCATAAAATTGTATTTCTTTGAATTGACAAACAACTTCTCTTTCTTTAATACAACAAGTACTTCTGCTAAATATTTTTTATGTTCCTCCTCACTATAACCAATGAAAGATTTGAGTACCTGATTCATCAATCACATAATGATGCTTGGCGCATTTGAGAGTCCAAAAGAAATAACAAACCACTAATAAAGTCATTCTTTTATTTTAAAAGTTATTTTTTATTCATCACATAATCTACTTCTAATTTGATGATATTCATTCCTCAAATCTATCCTACAAAACACATTTAACCCTTCTAATATATCCAATATATTTCTAAATAAGAAATTAGGAATTTACACTTCACCGTAATTTGATTGATAACTCGACTATTTACACACATCCATCAGCTTACATTTTTTTTAGATGTCAATAAGTTGTTGTACATGAGCTCATGTTGATTTTTACCATTTCTTTTCTAATTAACTTTTCAATATTGTCTTGCAAAATATGTAACTCCTTTAGATTCATCCTGCAATGGGATAGATTTAGTACACTTGCTCCAAGAACAAGATCAATGTAATATTAAATATATCTTATTAGGGATAGTTCATCTGGAAAATCGTCGAGCATAATTTTCTTGAATTCATTTAGAGATGATTGGAAGCTTTCTAGAATCCTAATGAGCATTGTCTCTATTCTTTTTTTAATTACAATAAATATTTGAAGCCTCTTTTACCTTATTTATAAAATTTTACACAATTAGAAAAGTGCAACTCTCCTTTTGTGAAATTTTTGCTTGACGCTTTTTGTCAACAAGAGTGAAGATAATTTTCTTTTCATTTGTAAAGAAAATATAACAATTGTCTCCTCCACGATATATAAAATTTTTATCAAATTATCAAAGTTGACCAAAAAGAATATGACATGTATATATCTCTATAATATCACAAATTATCTTATTTTTGTAGAATTTTTCAATGAAAAAATAAATTTGGCATCATTCAAATTACCTTGATTTCACCAAATTTTTTTTATCCAGCCAATGTTGTAGAAAGAGAGATGTGATTTTATTTTCAATTAAAACTTATCAAGCATAGTCTTAGAGATGATATTTTCACTACTTTCACTATCAATAATCATATCACAAATCTTGTCATTTACCATGTATTAAGTGTGGAAGATATTATGACGTTGTACATTTTTTTCTTACTTTGAAGTGTATATCAAATTTCAAATCACTAAAAATAACCTTTCACTATTAGGCTTCTCGAATACTCCATCTTCATCGTTATCTTAATCATAAATTAAGTCATCTTTAAGTTATGTACATCCTCAGCCACATAATTATCTTCAATAGCTAAGTTGACAAACTGTCATACTAAACGAACATTAGAACGATGTTCAAATTTGTCACAGTAAAATCACTTCAAATCAAGATTTGAACTTAAATTGTTTACTGATGTGATATTTCCCGATGATCTTGAAGGTCTATTTTTAAGATTCACTTGTGTCGAACATCGAGGATATTGTGTAATTACACCTATATTAAAAATAGATTTTGCTTTTTTTGAACTTTCATTAATCACCATCCTCATCTGATTTCTGATGACAAATTACTCTAATTGAGACTATGTACAAATCACACTCCTCACAATCTTATTAGTCATCCAAATAGATTGCAAAAAAATTTTATGTTGTATGCTTGTACATAACCCACGGATAAATTTTATCACTTGATGAAATTCAGTCTCCACTATATCATTACATGCATCTAAGCGACAGACATTTTTAGCATAGGCTTTCACATTACAATTACATTGTCAACAATTTTGATATTACTAAATAAGTACCTAGTCATAATTTATGGGAGAGAATTGTCTTTTGAGAAGAGTCTTTATTCGTAACTATGCTTTAAGTGGAGTTTTATTTTGGCGTCTTCTTTTCAATTAGATATATTCCCACCAAACTACTGCACTTCCTTTGAGTCGATAAATAACAATCTTCATTTTCTTCGAATTTGTAATCTCCATATAATCAAAAAATCATTTAACTTCAGCAAATAAATCAAAAAAATTCTTAATCTGAAGTTAACTATTACAAGATAGGAGATTAATTTTCAAACAGAAATTGTAATGTCTATCATGTCAAAAAACTTGTTGATAAATGATATTTTTAATTTCTTAATCACTGAAATCTTCAAGACCTTATAAACTCTTTGAATTCACTTGCAAAGACTTTTTTCGACTGATTGGATCATGAATCACATTATCGATCCGTTGACATGATTGATTTAGACTTTCAAATTAATCTATCCTTAGCATCAAGTGTACAAATGAGTTTTCGATTACTTACACGAACAAATCAAAATACTCATGATTGATGTAAATACTAACAGAAGCACCATTCTTAAAATTGTTATTGGTTGTATCGTCGTTAAATATTAATAAAGAAAAGTCTCATTTTGATACCACTTGACCTAATAAAAAGCATGGGAAAGAAAAAAACATTGTCGTCTTTATTAAGAACTTTTTGAATCTATAAGTAAAAAATAAAATTCGCTAAAATAGAATTTTTATTAAGAATAAAAATTACCCAATGTCCAAAGAATTAGGATCTATTTATACAATTACTAAAAATCACAAATTGAATAGATTTATGTTTTTCCAAATCCTAAAATAAATATAGCTCAACTTGAAACTCAATTGAGTTCGTAGAAATTCTAAATAAATCAATTTAGGAAAAGTAAAATTAAATAATGATTTATCATTTCCAAATCTTAAACTAAATAGGACTTAGCTTAAAACCTTTATTGGGTTAGTAAAATTTGAGAATAATACCCACGTGACTCAAACTAGAAGAGACTCATAACTTCATAATAAAGTGAATTTCAACATAAGAAAGTACTAAATAATATAAACTTTAAGTTAAATAACAAAATAAATCAGATCATTCGTCGTGAACCTTTTGACTTCTAAATTAGTTTTTTTGGATTTTGAAACTTCTTTCTTTGAGGGTCCTACATCAATAGATTTGGGTATTGTAATTCTCTTTCCTGTTCTAATGAATTTCTGCTTGACCTAAGTATGTCAAATCCTAGCTTCCATGGAAGCCAACTCTAAAATGTGAAGTGACTATAGATACCTATTGGTTTCAATTTTCACTTTCCACCAAATGCAAGTAAACTGATAGATTGCACAGAATAAATACAGAAGTAGAATATCCATCAATTTTCATATATTGCACAGAATGCTACTTTATACTTTCAAGATGATTATGGTGAAGACATAATTACACATAAAAGTAGGACAAACTAGTTCTTTCATAAATTTTTTCAACAAAAAAATTGAAGTACTCTTGCTAAATACAATAAGTGAATATTGGAACAAATACAACAAATAATAGATGAATCTTTATCCTAAAACCTATATGAACAGAAATAATGATGAAGTACAAACACTGAAAATCTAAACTAGCCACCAAAATAACAATTGCTGATAATCAGTGCAGATCAGCCGATTAAGCAGAACAGAAGAAATGCTGTGAGGAATAAGATGGTAAAAAAGAAAACCATATTTGTAATGGCCAACTTATGCTCGGTACCTCAGTAATGGTCATCCCCGTAGGACCTGCTGCATCAATCATATCATATAATAGATTCTCAAGAGGAAGTTCAACTAGCTGGTCAGTTATTTGACCTCTTTTCCCATGTTTTGATGATAGTTCATGTTCAGAACAATCAAAACCGCATATTGTTGACTTTTGTTCCAATCCTTCAGAATAAAATTCTGCCAACAGGCGCACACAGTTTGTCTCCTGCAGAGTGAATACAATTCATCAATTTTAGGAACTGATAAGCAACTGCATAATTTGCACAAAAAAGTTTTGAACAAAACTACAACTACTTCAATAATATAGTGACCAAATCCATTGTTAACCATATCAAGAAATCTCATAGCTACTTTTAATGGGTTTCCACAAATTTGTCAAGAGGTTTAAATCTGAAGACTGGGAAAAGGTTTGTGTTCCTAAAGATTAAAGAAATACAGCCTCTGAGAACTTAAATGTTATGTCTAATACTCTTTAAATAGATTACCAGATGGATTGATTTCCAATAGATGTTGCAACTTGCAAATCTCAAATATTAATACAAATGCAGGGCGACATTTTTGCTCCAGCCAAAAATACTGTCGCAATTACAAGGGGGTCATGAGGAGAGCCTCCATGATGCAGGAGCAAAAAAAGACTACCAAAAAGCATCAAAGAAGCTTCTGTTTCAGCCTTAAAGTATTTTGAGGTTATATTTTAAGGGTTTAAGTTAATGTTTAAGTCTAAAAGGATCAAAAACTGAGTTAGTTTCAGTTATGGGTCAGTTTTAGTTATTATGGCTCTATTTTGAGTTGTTTGGTTGGACCTATGGCTAACTTATGGCCCAAAGCCATTATTTTTATGGTTTCTTTGGCTATTTTGGTCATTCTGTAAAATCAGGATATCAGAGGGTGACCAGACTGGAGTCATGTGATGGCCGAGTTATAAAAGAAGCCAATAAAAAACTAGACAATTGTTATATCTAGGATAAAGAAGTGTTCCCCTGTTCTTCTCTACCAAAAATTCTGAGGTTTATTGTTTTTTCTATTCTTCTCTCTTTCTTCAACCCTATTCTCTGCATCACCACACATCACTTCCTTGCTTGCTATTGCTTAGAAGCATATCATTTCGATTAAGGAAATGACCAGCTTGCTTCTTGCAATGAATTTCCAAAAACAAGAAAACCTCTTTGCTCTTTGGACAAGACAAACAAGAGGAGCTTATTAAAAGCCATATATTGCAGCCCTTCTATGGCAGTTTCTGTGAAGGATGAGAGCATTAACTTTTGGGCCATTACTCCATCCACAGGTTTGGGTTTGAATATTTATGTATTTGGCCATTAATCTCAGACAGTGTTATTTTTTATCCTTTTATTTCTAACATGCACATCATAGGGCACTGGTATGCACAGAATATCTCCAAAAGTAATACTAGCTCGTGCTTCTTTGTAGTTGCATAATAAAATGTGTAAATGGGTGTTAGTTGATCCTTCACATAAGGTGACTTTTGATGCCAAAGTGGTTGAGAGATCTAACCCAACTAGCAGTCTACACCAGTCATGCTAATTGTGATCATTGTGTTTACTAGTCTCAATCCAAACAGCTGCTAAGGGCCTAATCTAAGTGGAGGACATTCTTGCCCAAGTTCTGTAGACACTTAGTCACTTCTGGCAGTAACTATCTATCTAACCTAGCAGCAAGGAAAAGAACTATTATTAGATAGAAGGGGCCTTCCATGCACAAATTAAACGTTTTCTGTACTTGGCTAAGGCCTCCTTAAATGGTCCTTTTTGCTTAGTTTTACTACCAAAACAGAAGGAACCATCACCACACAAATTCCATGCACAACAAAGATAATTTGTCTAAATATGACTATTTTCAATTTACATGTCCTTACAATAGCAAATATGAAGATAATTGGAAATAATCCCATTGTAGAGAACGTTACAGTATGTTATCTAACAACTGGAAGAAATAGAAACAAAAAACAGTAAAAGAGTGAACAGAGTTAAGAGAGAGATATTCCAATAAGAATTGTTATAGCTAAATCTATAGAAAAAGTTGCACCCACCTTACCATTGATTTTTGCTACAAATTCTTCCACAAGGCCAGCATCTTTGAGTCTATTCAGGATCTGTTGGCCCATCATGGAATGGACATGATGACAAATAAAGATCAGCAAATGAATATAACTGAATGGACATGACAAATAAAGATCAGCAAATGAATATAACTGAATGGACATGATGACAAATAAAGATCAGCAAATGAATATAACTGAATGGACATGATGACAAATAAAGATCAGCAAATGAATATAACTGAATGGACATGATGACAAATAAAGATCAGCAAATGAATATAACTGAAAGGATCAAGCTGTCGCTCATCTAGCTCAAACTAAATCACTTACATTTCTCCAAGCTCTATGACCTTCTTTCATCCTATAGCCAAGTGCCTGTTTGATATCTGAGACAACAAGAACCTTTAACATAGAAACCACATAAATGCGGAATCAGTATCATCAATCATATAAAGTGATATGAGATATTACAGCTGGATAAATTATTAACCTTTCCGTTTGCTTCTTCAAGTTTATCACATATTTCTTTCATTGCAGGTTCAAAATCTTTTATGCGCACATCTTCCTTCAGAGATTCTCCAAAGGCCTGATTCTCATCTAAAGGATTTTGATCTGCATTGCAAGAACTTCCAAGTACATCTGGTCTTGTAATCTCAAATCTCTTTTGAGAACCCAATTTTGAATTTTTTCCATAGCGATATAGACGTATTAGATTGGTATTTGTGATTTGTATGCCTTTTTCCCCACTTGCACCACCACACCCAGATTCTTTTGTCTTAAGAATGGTTGACTGCCGAACAAGTAGTTTCTGCCACTCAAGGCCCCGCACAATGTAAAAAATATTGTTCCCTTTTATGCCAAACTCTTTAGCAAGTTCATTTTGGGTTATTCCATTAGATCTGCAAGAAAGGAAATATGTTAGCAAAAGAAAATATTCATGTGAAACAAAAGATGCTGACTTGTAAAGTCAGTGGTTTAACATGAGATTATACATGAGAAGTCAACTTCATCAGCAGAAGGGGACGTGTTTACACAACTAAATCAACTTCAGAAATGAACTTTAGACATTGATAATAAGACAATAAGATCCCAAATAAGCAAATTATTTAGCAATGCTTGGAACCTTTCTATGAAAGTCGAACCATTGCACATGTAAGGCCTTGTCGTCAATTATCAAGACAAACACATCATATAAACATGTTCTATATTTTGTTGTTCTTCCAATAAACATGACACTGGTATCAAGGTTCCTAAATAAAAAGGATTTTCGACGCTTTCAGAGAATTCAAAATAGAACCGACGGAAACGTTTATTACATTTTTCATAAAGATTTAGTTTCGAATCCGAAGCATTAACAAAAAAAAAGCCAGACTACATTAGTTTAAATCAACCACTCACTAATAAACAAGCTCCCAATTAGCTTCAAAAGATAAAATCAAAGACAAGCAAACCAACCTCGCAAGCGCCAAGCGCTCAAGAACACGTCTTTTCTCCTCAGAGAACTCTGAATCGGCAGCCTTGACATCATAGAGTCCGAGAAAACTATCCCTAAGCTGCTCCTCCGCGACAATCTTCACTCCCAACCTCTCCGCCTCGCCAACCGATATCACTAACTCGTTCTGCGGCTCCAAGCGGGATCCATCGGGGGCCTCGAAGAAGAGAGCTGGATTGGAGAGCAGGCGGGCCCAGAGGGCGCTCCTGACAGCATCGCAGAGAGGGAGTCCAGCGGCAGATAGCGCGACCTGGAGGGCGGGCCAAAGGTCCAGGAGCGGGATCCCGGCCGAACCCCGGGCGCAGACCTCCTCCAGAGAGGCCGAGATGACGGCGTCCATGGGATCGCCGGAGTTAGGGCTTCAGAGCGGACGGGAAGCGGAGATCGAATCTCGCTCATGCCATGGGTAAAGTAAGAGGAAGAAACCTACCCTTCATCCGAGTGCAGCTTGGACTGTAATGGGCCGAGTTGGCCCGAGTTTTCTGAAGCGCTGTTAATGGACCGTAAACGGCCGATCTGGCCCGGTGAGTCGACCCGACCGAGACAAAGTATTGGGCATCGCGAATATATCGTTTTTCACCGCCGGAAACGCGATCTCTCCATCTCCCTCTTCTTCTCCGCGGCAGCGACGACTACTAGGACTCCGGCCAGGTTAGCCCCACCCCTCCTCCCTCTCTCGACCTGCTCCTCCTTTGGCTCCTCAAACTCTTTCTCGCCGGCGACTGGGATGACCGGCCCCCTTTTGTGACTTTTTATAGCTTATTGTCTATTATTGAATCCAAATACAAAATTTTGGATTCGCATCAAGGAAAGGATTTTACCAAAAAAATTATCTGAAGAGCTTACAAGTTTGTATCTCAAGGATTCTTCGTGTTCTTTCATTTCTTGCGATTAACTTGTACGATTTTTTGAAGAACAAATTTAGAGAGTACGCGTTCTTTTCAGGTTGTTTTTGTTTATCTTATATAAACGGTGTTTGGTAATTAAAATTTTGTACTGCATTGGTTTATTCTATGTATTTTTAAGTTGTTCTTGCTTCTTCTGTATTTTTTTAATAAATTGGTGGATGATTTCTGGATTCTGAGTATTTTGCTTGCCCAACAAGTCCCGAAGGCTGAGGGAAATATGAGCATACTAATCAATTCACTGGCTAGCCGCAAAACTCTTGTTCAGAAAGTCTTTGGTTATGAAGTCGTACAATAACGGATATCTTTGAAGGGTTGGTAGGTCTTCTTCCATTTAAAAAAAGAATTAGTACCACATCGTTAAAAAAAAGTTTTTAAATTTTTTTACTCAATTTTAGTGCTGAATTCCATAGGTTAATTGAGAAATCATCAAAAACTAGTTACTCTAGTCTTGTTGCACTGTTGTTTGCTCGTCCCTTTGCTTAGTAGATGTATGGAGAACTGGTCTTTCTCCTTTCAATTGTGTTACAACACGTTCTTTTGCTACTGTTATTACTTAAAAAGTGAAATCTTGATGTGGTATTAGGTTAAACATGTAAATTGGAGTATTTATGATTATCAGATTCTGACTTTCTTATTCTTGCGTTCAGAGATTTGAGTCTTGAATCAGAAACATGATAGGAGGAGCACATGTCCACCTGAAGGGATGGCAGCAAGCAGCAGTAGCTGTTGGTTCTGCTTTTGGTGCCCTGATTAACCCTAGAAGGGCAGATCTAATAGCTGCTCTGGGAGAGACAACTGGTAAACCAGCTTTTGAACAAGTGTTGGAGCAAATGAAGAAGAATCCTGAAGGAAGGGTGAGTCTATTAATGTCTTTGCAGATACAAAGATTGAAATGCGCTTTTATTTTCTTGCAGTTGTTTTGTTGATAACAGTAATTAATGTTAGGTTAACTGCTATCTAGTTAATATGAAAGGTCTCTTCTCAAATTTATCCGAGAAATGAGAAAGCAATGAAATGCACCCTAAGGCAATCTGGAATCTTTCTTGGAACGTAGGATGGCTATAAAGACCTCGATGACAAATAGAGTGTGAACTACACACTAAGGCAAGCAGGCATAATAATTCTGTTTTTCACAGTTATCTGCAAAACCTGAGTTGTGTGTGAATCTCCAGTCCATTAACAGCAAATATCCAGTCCATTAACAATCTTATTTTGTGATGATCCATGATAAATTAAATAGCCGAAGTGCTTACGTTGCGTAATATGTTCATCCCTAATCCCTTAAATATTTCAGAGTGCTACCCTACCTCAATTTGACTGCCATTATTTTCAGTTTCAGATCTCTTCTGGCTGGTGGATTATATGCATGAAGATTCAGCAGAATCATGCAAGCACCTACAGTTCAATGGACAAATCATTACCTTGGCATAAAGGATTATATATTTGACATGGCTTAATTTAGACCAATAGACAAACCGTTACTTTGTCTTTAGTAAGATTTCTCTCTCTTAAATATTTAAGTATTAGTTACTTGAAAATAGAATAGATGCCATTGTTGCAGTAGAGGTACATGAAAGGTATATACAAGTACAGCAGTGTAATCTCAGTCCTTCCTATGAACACTTGGCGAAAACATTCAAAACTGTACGCTTTATCGTCCTGATTGTTTTTCTTTTTCTTTCAGGAGGTTCTTTCAGAGCAGCCTCAAGTCATGTCTGCCAATGTCTCACATGCATGGGACATGCCAGAGAACACCTTCGGTTGGGCATATGCAAGGTTCATGGGAACAAGGAGCTTCTCTCCAGATGACCGCCCTCCAGTACAATTTATGGACACTGAAGAGCTAGCATACGTGGCAACACGTGCTCGTGAGGTGCATGATTTCTGGCATGTGCTATTTGGTCTCCCTACAAATTTGATTGGGGAGTCTGCCCTTAAGGTAATAGAATTTGAGCAGATGTTTCTTCCCATGTGCTTTCTTTCAGTTGTTGGAGGTTCGGCAAGGTTCAACAAGAAGCAGAGTACACTCTTCTTTCGGCATTACTTTCCTTGGGCTACTCGTGCCGGTTTGAGATGCACCAATTTGATGTGTGTGTACTATGAGAAGCATTTTCATGAGAATTTGGAGTATGTGCGGCAGAGATGGGGTATCAGCCCTTGCCCTAATCCAAAAGCAAAAAGCTGATTTGTATTGAGGTTCTTTGTTCATTTGGTAGTTTTGATGGTGTTTGGTACATCTTTCTCATAGTTTGTAAGATAAAGAATAATGACAAGCAGTTTACATATGGTTTTGATTTGTCTTGTTTTATAGAGCTGATTACCAGTCTTTTCTGGGCAAAATGGCAGTTAAAAGTACATTGTTCATTCATTTATGTGTGTAAAACTGAAATAGAGGAAATTTCTGGTTCATCATTTATGGAATAAACTTTTTGCTATTTGTTTCCAAGTCTGCAGTATGTTTAGAGCTTGTTTATCTCCATATAATTATATGCAGTAGAGCAGACCTTGATGTGAAAATTATTGTCTTGTCATTTTTTTTCAGGTAATTCACCTATCTTTTTTTGAAGGTGACTGTCATTTTTAGTCTGGTGAGGGTTTTGAAGATGATTTATAGGGAGAATATTGCAGTGTTTTCTTCTCAAGTTATGATTGTTCCTGGGGAAATCAATCTGAGCCTATTTGATTGGATGTTACTTCTGAAGTGCTTCAGATTTACATAAAATATGTTTACAATGAAATATCAGGATTAACTAATCCAGTAATTGTACTCCCCGGGTTTTCAAGTAGTAAATTTAAAATTGGAGGGTAAATGTTGCTCTACACGCAAAAAAATAGCATTGAGGTTATGCAAAGTCTAAATCATGGTAGCCAACACCAAGTTGACCCCCATACAAGAATATCAAATCTTTCAGGTTTTTTTATTTGCTTACATTGAATATCAGCTGGTCATGCGATCAGTTTCTGATATCAATAACCACAGGAGCAGGTGACATTATCAATTTCTCATATTAATAACCATAGAAAATGGTAATGCTATCAGTTTCTCCTGTGATTATTCTCTTGTTAATAATAACAGGTGGAAGAAATAAAAACTGATCCGCAGCTTTCTAAAGCTCTTGTATGCAGAGAAATCAAGAATGAAAGCAGTACAGCTGACAATCAGACACATTTACAGTAACAGAGGAGCATACGGATAATAAATCCATATGCACTAAAACATTACTGAATCCATATACTTGGTATTAGCAGGAGACATAATTGCACTAGGATATTACTGAATCCAATTAGTAATGATTGTTTGACTAATAAGATCTACAAGGGTGAGGATCGCTTATGAGGACTGCAACTCTTCAGTATGGGCTAACATCTTAAAACTACCAACTGGGTCACCTCACACCCACAGAGCTCATCAAGTCCTCATACTCTGCATCTGTCTCCGGTTTTCTCATCTTCATTGAATCACTTCCCAGCTGTGGAGGAGCTGATGGAACCGAAGTTGGTGAGAATGGATCATATACCTGGCCCCTAGGATGACCAGTGGAGGGCTTACCACCAAACTGTTCATTGGGAATTTGAAGGTTGCCAGGCTTGTCTATAGGAAAAAACTGGTTCTGTTGGGGTTGCAGTAGATTTACTGGTGCATTGGGTGCTGGAATAAAGTTTGGGTGACCCATTTGAGGTGCAGAACCCATTGGCCAACCAATGTGGGGATTTGGAAATATTGGAAGCCTTGGCAGCAGTTGGCCAATAGTGGAACCAAAAGAAGGTTGTGGTTGTTGAATGAACACCTGAGGACCTGGTTGGTTAACTGCAGGTGGTCTTGCAAAACCTTGTGCACCCACTGAAGATGCAGGGGTCTGTGAAGCTGGACGAAATGACGGTGCTTGAGGTGCGGCGAGTGGCACAGGTTGAGCAGAAACAGGCAGATTGTTTGGCAATGGAAGGTTTGGGATAGTTGAGACCTGCCCTCTGAGCGGCTGAAAGGTAAAGTCACCAATGCTAGGATGGAGTTGTGGAGCTATTGGTGGAGGCATAGACGGGCTGGTAACCGATGGTCTTAGAGATGAAAATATAGGCATGCCGCTGGAAGTGGAACCAGGTCGTGGCATAGGTTGTTGAGCAGGTTGTCGAACTTGTGAAGGAGTCAATGTTGGATTTGGCACCAGAGGTTGCACCAGAGGTTGCAGCATCACGGTTGCAACAGGCTGGGGAGGTGGTCTTGTTTGAACAGTAGGGACAGGTGCACTGAAAAATGATGGTGTTTGTCGAGGAACAGGAGAAGCTGGTGTTGCAGTTGGTAAAGGCGATGGTTGTGGTGCTGTTGATGGCATTCGTTGTGGCACTGGTGTTGAAAGATTTGGTAGAGATGTAAGAGGTCTAGCATGGGAATTAACCGAAGGGAAAGCAGGGGGTAGAGTGGAAGCCCTTGGAGGGGGGAAATTTGTCAGTGGAGGCATGTTGTTCACTTGAGAAGGTAGCCAAGGACCAGTTGATGGAGAACCAGCTTGTTGAGGTCTTATAGTTGGGGGTAGCGAAGGCTGAGAAATACTGGAAGAAACTGATGCAGTTAACAGCCTGACTGGTGGTGGCCCTAGAGGAGTGATGGGCCTCGATTGTGGACTCATAGGCACCAGTGGCCTTGGAGATACCATCATTCGAGGGGACACTGGCTGAGTTGCAGGAAATTGAGAAGCCACAGTGGAACTAGGCTGCATTGGCATAGGATAGGGTGATGGTAGTCCAAGCATGGATTGATTCGAAGGAGGACCAGCTTGAGCAACCATTTGAGGTCCAGAGACAACAGGAGATGGGTTTCTTGTAATCTGAGCTGCAGGAGGTGTATGACCAAAAAGCGGTGGTGTGTTCACTGTGTTGAAAGCATTGGCAGGTGAAGGAGGGAAACCAATCAACATATTGGGTTTAGGTGGAGCTACAAGTCCAGAAGACAGAGGCACTGCAACATTGGCTGGGGCACCTTGGAACCAAGCACCAGGGTATGGTTGAAACTGAGGTTGGACAGATTGCGTGGGAATTGCAACTGGTTGGAGCACACCTTGAACAGAGGCACCTGCAGGTGTTGTCATATAACTGGAAGCTGAGCCATATTGACTTGGTCCATTGATGTTTCCAGTGTTTGCAGCAGTTGAAGTGGAATTTGTCGAAGCCACTGCCATGCTGCCCTGAAAGATAGAAAAAAATGATAGCTTGCATCAAATAAACTAGGTCTTAAAAAAAAACTATGCACTGTTTGGCTGGGGAACTCACAGATACAGGGGTAAGAAGCAGTTCAATCAGCGCAACAGCTGCATCAATCTTCTCATATGTGTCAGCTGAGACATTGACATACAGCTCCTCGAAAGAAACCTGAGCTTCAGTTGTCACTGATTGACTAATTTGATGCTGATGTATGCAAAAAAGAAAGTAATAAATATGTCTCGCTCGAGTGTTCACTTACAGAAACCAAAACAAAAATGAGATTCATCAGCAATGGATAAAGAAAACATAACATCATTGGATGGTTTATTATGAGAATTTAGTACATGGAATATCCAACTATTATGTATTCATGAACAAATTTTCAAAGGTTTCTTCAATACATTTATCACTTTATTGTGTGCAGTAAGCAAACACATGAAGGAAAATATCAAGACTGAAGGTGGAGAATGCATCAGAAACATCAGAGGACTTCCAATTTTATCTGAATCAAACATTGTAAAAATCAACGAGTTTTGCATGTTAATGCAAGCTTTTCCTCTCCGAAGGATGTTGTCATCTCAAGGGATATAAAATGCAAGGGGTATGACAGAATTTAAACACCACAACAGCATTAAATATCATATGAATGAGATGAAGAATATCATGCCAAGGACATTAACAAGAAGTTCTCAAGGACTTCATTGTTACAGTCTAGTATCAGTGGTATAAGGATAAAGCCCAAGGTCACACCTATGTTCCGGTTTCCTGCATCATTTTCACACTAGCTAAATTTTGACAAGCATTAGCTACTACTAATAGCTAGGACAAAGTGAACAAGTAGCTTTCACACCTATGCCCCTCTACCATACATCTCTAATGACTTATCAGCATCCCCCAAAAAAAGTTCTGTTTACTGTTTAAATGGGAGTTAGAACTAAAATGAGATTTGGAGTAAAATTTTGGATGCTCCAAAATAAGGCATGGTACTAAGGAAAAAAAAGGGTTAGTTATGAGGGTGCTAAATAGCATTCGAACAACAAACTAGACAAGTATAAGCTGATACCCTAGTGGTCAACACATACAATGTTCAAATACCTTAATTGAATGATAAACATGAAAGTTGACTGAATAGGTATAATGACAATTGAGTGAAAATTTTTGTAAGATCTGGAATTTTACTACAATGATAACCAAGACAAAAACCACCGAAGGTAAATGAAAATGTGTTCTAAGAATGGAAATCCAAATGTAAACATTCAAATTGTAGAACAAAGGAGTACCATTGTTAAACAGACAATGATAAATAATACAATACCTTTTCTCCTGTGCCAGCTTTCATTCCCCAAACATGAATTGTAGCTCCAGTTTCCTGGTAAATACAAGAAATATGTGATATATCAGACTCAATGACATAAAAAGAGAAGATCACTAATATAGAAATAAGAATTTTAAGTACAAACAGAAATAAAGCCCTTACTTCTTCAAGCCGCTTCTGTGTATTGTTTTGAGGCCCCAATAACAGGCCAATAAAGTTGTATCTTGGATATGTCTTAAGCTGCAAGTGCAACAAGTTGAAAAAAATACAAATAGAATAAGACTTAGTTAGCCTAAAGCTAGAGTAACAAATACTGGTAAAAATATGTGAATACTACTACTCTTCACCACACAGACTCTATTCTTCATAACAAACATTCATGGAATGAAATAATAGAAGAAAGTTTTGTGGTCCATAATGAACAACTTTTCGATGGCTCTCAGTAGGAAAATGCCCTATAAGTTGAATTCTACAGAAAAAAATTAACAAAAATTTTGCACTAAGGCTATGAGGCAACCCCCACTTCCTTCTTTTCCAGAATAAAATAATCTTCACACAAGACCCTTCTTTCAAGAATCTGAAGCCCATGCAAATGTCCTCACAAGTTCTAATTTTAGTTTATCTCCTCATTGAACCACTCTCACTTAGTTTAACAAGTATGCAACCTGTTATTGGCACTCATTAAGTAACTATAGAAATAAACAAAAATACACTTATACACACATAATCTGCTCACAGTCAAGATACCTAATTAAAACCTGTAGCAGAACAATGAATGTAACAAGACCTACAAGCTTATTCCCTGAACTGTATTTCACAATGTCAGTAGTTTAATAAAGAACCAAGAGAAGACTATGAAGAAACAATGTTACAACTGGAATTCAATCAAATAAGCGGCTCGGGTGTGGAGGTTACAGGTACCACCCTAAGGCAGCCAGGCTGCTAGGTGCACTAGCTGCAAGAAACTATAACCATGAGATAAAACTCACTGTGCAACACTCAAGCAAAAAATAGCCCAAAAAACTTTCACCACTGAAATTTATAGGGGTGATGGAGTTAAAATAAAAGACTTCAAGTTCAATACTCTTCACAAAAAAAAAATGCTCAACTACTATATCTGAGTTGAATGGAACATGAATTGATACTTTAGATTACTAATGAAGGAAAACTAAAAGTATGAAATGTTAGATAGTGCCCCATAACTTCTGTACCATATGAACATAAAGACTAATTGGCTTTGATTTATGTTTGCAGCACTAATTGATAATAAGTATCCCGTTTCTTCTCTCATATGTACAGGACCTTGATTTCACTCCATACCCTAAGGATTACCATACAACTCCACCTAGTGGCTTCCTTAGAAGCTGTAAATTTTGAAACAAAATATCACATTTTCTATCCATCCCACAAACTCAAGCAAAGCGCATAATCTCTATTAATTCCAGACTTAACCACTCATCTAGTACCTCATCAGCTTACATTAGCAACTATACATTTATTGCATTTAATCACTTATCTACAGCCTCATCAGCATAACTAGTAACTATATATTTCCTGTATGCACAAGACAAATTTCATGACCTGTGGGGACACCCAGAGAATGTTTGAAATTGATATCAAGAAATAGGGGACAGCTATTCAATCAAAACATTACCAAAAGAAAAAAAAACAACACTATTTGATCAAAAGCAACATTGAAGAGTAGCAAGGAATGTCATGCAGCCAATTTGACTTACAGGAATAGGAACCTGGACCTCTTTTAAAAATGGCTTGTAATCATGTGGAGCCTTGTAAGTAGGATTTAGACGTAATATTTCACCTGAAACCAGAACATTGGCCCAATAAAAATTCTTTGAGAATCAAGTAGACCAAGAAAACACCATAGAGCAACTATTTACCAATGACTTCTCGTTTTTCCAATTCCAGCATCTCAAACTTCCGAGACTGAAGCATCAAAAATTGCTTGTCAGAAAATTAAAAAGTATACAACGTCTATGTTACAATGGTCTTTTGATATACAAGTGGAAGTTTCAAGAATTGGTAATGCCTAACATGACAAAAGAACAACAACCATGCAAACAATGTAAATTCAGTGATATAAAATTATTCTATACTATACCTCATGTTTCTGATTGTCAGCAGTATTATGATCAGAAGCATGGGTTGGTGAAGGATCTTCCCCATCTCCAATCTCCAGAGATTTGGCTTGCAGCTGCTTAGTTATTTGCTCAACTCGAGTCTGCCCAAAATGAGTGCCACCAGATAGGTGGTATTATCACTTAATGCCACCTGGAATTGGAAGCTTCCCATGTGAGAGATTCACAAGGAAGGTGTGGGTCTAGTGCCTAGGAATTGCAGACATGAAGCAGGTACTGCTTCATTCAGAAACTTGTTGTGTATGTGCTTTCTCATAAGGGGTGAAATGTCTTATAAAATGATTGAATCTCCACCTTGATAGGTCTTTAAAAGGTGTAACTACATGGCTAAATACAACTTGTATCACAGGTACAAGCATTGACAAGAAATGTATTCATAAATGGCAAACCTGATATGCTAATGCTCGTCCTTTCCGGACAGTAGGATCTTGTGTGAGATCAGTGCCCCACTTTGTTTTCCTGTGGACTTGTTTTGTAGTTCCATCCTTTACTGTATCCCCAGGTTCAAATTTACCACTGCCTTTACAGATTGGGACTAAAGACCCAGACAGCTTATTTTTCGGTATGACAAATCCAGATTTTGCTCCAAACTTTGAGACCTTGGGACTGCTGGCAGCAACTGTAGATGCAGATGTTGAAACAATTGACTGCACATGGCTAGGCTCGACAGTCGATGTTTGATCGATTTTTGTAGCCATTTTCTCCTAAATTTTGTGCTAGATGTTCTTTGAAATAGCTACAAATATCAATTTGCAATATCAAGTAGAAGAAACATGTAGCCAAAACAAGAAGCACAATGAGAAACCATAATACTGCAACACTGCAAATTGTATAAGGAATGCATAATGCTTCAGTTCCAAAAGAAAGATTCCTTGCTAATTTTTTAAATCTCAACCATATATGAAATCAGCTTTTTCAACCATTTCTAACATGAAGCAAAAAGCAAGGTTCCAAACCGCAGCAGTGTGCAAAGTTCATCTAACTATGATTCAGGACTCCATTATCAAGCTCCTTCATACTCTCCTCAAAACAAAAAAGTTCATAAGTAACAATTGCCTCTCTAGACATCTATTTAATGAAACAGTTACACTAGAATGTTGTTGAATATTTCTGATGTAACAGGACGACAATGCAAAAAGTTTCATTAACATTGAACATGTTTGCAACAATTAAAAATATCTCTTGGGTAAATGCAGCAATTAGAAACAAAATAAGTATTTTAGGAAAGTGGAAATGCAAAAAAATAATTCTAATATCCAGTTACTTAAATCCATAAAATAAAATAAAATAAAGATGAAAACTCCATGAAGGAAAATGGATTGTATGTTTTGTCAGCTTCAAGAAGAATAATTTCCTTGAAGGCAGGTTCTTTGGGCCAAATGCTTCTCATTCCTCAGATTTATAGATTGAAGTTGTAGGAAATTTTGTTCACGCAAGCTAAAAAAAAAATAATTAAGTTTATTCTCCGACCTCATAACATTTGGAAGATGCACACTGAATTGCGATGTTTCGAACTACCATATAAACATAAGATGGAATTACCCAACTACATTGCTATAAATCCTTTGATGATTCTCTCTAAGATTACACCAAACGTTAGAACCCAGCTATAAATGAAGCGTTTTTCTAGCTATTCTCCATACAATAAACAGCTACCATACTACGTCTCAGCTGATGCAAAACCCTATATCCAACTTTCCTTTCCATTGCTTGGTTAACAAGCCCAATCTCCACGATTCTCATCTGATAATAAAGAAAAAAATACGAAATCATAGCTAAATCACTTTCAATCCAAATCCACTACGAGATACTAGTCGATCTGAGCCTTTCACGAAATCTTCGATTTCGATTTCTTCTCTTTTGCATTTCTATCGAGAAAAGGCAAGAGAAAACTATGGAAATATCAACAAAATCACGCCTAAATTTCACTCACAAGATCCAGCTGCTGCACGCCTCCGGTCGTTACTGCAGATTTCTGAATTCCCTTTGTCCTAGGTCCCAGTCGGCTGCTGAGGTGGATCGTCGGAGAAGACGAGAAGAGGGGAGCGGGGTAGCTAGGGCTGAAAAGAGAATTGTGATTTGAGCCGGGACTGCGGCCTAACAGTGGGCCTGTCTCGGGCCGGCCTCGCCCTATCGGACTCCCCTAACAGGCCCAACCAATTATTGCTAATGTTAATGATTATTCTTGAATATCAATATCAAAATCTAACTAAAATCCAACTCAAAACCATAAGACCAAAGCCCGCAGAGCCAAACCTACGCACGGAAAAAATGGCATTCATCTCCGCCGTCGCCGCTTTCTGTCCCCCTTCCTCCTTGGCCTCCTCCCCACCAGCACCGCCCCCCAACCCTCTCCCATCTCCTCTTCCTCCGCTAAATCCCGCCTCTGCCGGGAGTTCGACCAGGACAAGGCCCTCTCCATCCGCTCCTCCCTCCCTTCCACCCCCTTCCCCTCCTCCCGCTTCGCTTTCGACCTCGCCGTCCGCCGCCTCGACGATGTCCACTCCCTCCTCCGCTCCCGCATCCCCCAATCACTCCCCGCCGACGAGCGCCTTCTTTCCTCCCTCATCCTCTCCTACGGCACGGCCCGCATGCTCGACCACGCCGTCGCCCTCTTCGAAGAGCTACCCGATCTCGGATCCTCCGGCTTGGTCGTCTCCTTCAACGCCCTCCTGTCTGCCTGCATGAAGGCCCACTGCCCCGCTAGCGTCGCAGCCCTGTTCTACGATCTCTCCGAGAAGCACTCCATCGCCCTGGATTCGATCTCCTACTCCATCCTCATCAAATCCCTCTTCCTCTCCGGCGAGCCTAACAAAGCCCTGCAGACCCTGAAAGAAAGGGAGGAGAAGGGCCTCGAGATCTCGGTGATCACCTACGCCACTGTTCTGGATTCTCTGTACAAAGAGGGGAGGGCAGAGGAGGCTGAAACTGTTTGGCGAAAAATGGTGGAGAAGGGCTGCCCGCCGGATTTGCCGGCCTACAATGTTAGGGCTTCTTATCGAGCACTCCATGGGAAGCCGGAGGAGGTGATGGCAGTGATGGGGAGGAGGGGGCGGGGTTGAAGCCGGATACCGTCACCTGCAACTACCTTATTGCTTGATATTGCAAGCATGGGCAGTACGAGGACGCGAAGAAGGTGTACAAGAGCTTGAAGGGGAAGATCAGGAGGCCCAATGCAGCGACGTTCAAGAATTTGCTTACTTTTTTGTCAGAGACTAGGGATTTCGACTGGGGGATGGAGGTGTTTTAAGGACAGTGTGAGGTGCAACAAGATACCGGATTTCCAGACAATGAGGTGCTTTGTTGAGGGAATGGTGAAGGCTGAGAAGATGGAGGATGCAAAGACTGTCATTGGTGAGGTGAAGAGAAGGTTCCCGCAGGGTTTGGTTGGGGGATGGAATGAGATTGAGAATGAGCTTGGTTTGACTGTGGAGGCTACTTGAAGCCGGTTTGTTGTTCAGAGTTATCTGGATGGAGCTTCAACTGAAGGAGGAAGCAGAGTATCATTGATAAAGATGCTTCCTTCTGAGAGGTACAAAGCTTTTAAAATGCATCAACGTTAGCTTCTTTTATGAAGTTTTGCCATACTATGGTCTTGTTTGTTGGTGTAGAACTGATATGTGAAACAATGCTGAATTCAAATAATTGAGATTAGAGATTATCATTTTTGTTGCTTATTGTTGCTTTGAGATGAAGGAAAAAAATGATCAAACAATTCTAAAATCAATGTTCCGACACCTAGTTTTAGGATTGGTTGGTAATATTTGGTTACTGTTTTTATATGATCCGTTCCTCATCAAGACCTTGACTGAAGTTCCCATATGGTGATGAATATAGGTATTGAATTCTCAAGGGCATTGTAACTTGAAATCTAGCCATCATTATGGGATAAATTGTTGTCATAGTCTTTCGTTTTGCTGAAAAAAAAATGCCTGCTGACTATTGTTTTAATTTGGAATGCACCCATAGCCATCAACAAAAACAAAGAAGAATATTTGAAGATGAATGGGCTTCTTCACTAAATTGAAAGTAAGCCATAAGCTTTTTTAAATTTTCATTAGTGTTCTATTTTGCTATAGAATGGTGATTCAAGCTTCTATCTCCTTATGTCATTGTTGTTTGTTCTTACTTCTCTTAACATTAACAATTGCTTTTCTATCCTATTCTAAATTTCAAGTCGGTTGTTAATTGATATACCTACTCAAAATTTGTATTGCATAGAGCGAGCACCATTTGTATGATCATGGTGTTAATGAATGGATCTCTCTAGTGCTCATGATCACGTCGGCCTTTTTGACGAAAAAGAGGAGGGTGTCTCTTATGAAGTTATATAGTTCAGGGTACTTTGTTGAGATTGATATATAAATAATGGCTTGTTTGGATAGCCCCCAAATTTCATAGAAATTTGGGATTCGATTGTATTTTTTTCCCTGGATAGTAAAATTGTAAAATTATTATGGATTTTTTACAACACCAATTTTTTATGAAATCACGAGGATTTTTTGTGATTTTATAGTAGAGGATCTCTTTTGGCTATTTGCATGTAGGTTACTAAAAATTTAAAGAATTGCATATAACTCCTTGTAATTTAGAAAATCACATATTGCGGAAATTGCACTCGAAATTTGTGGAAGTTACCAAAATACCCTCGACTTCAACCAAAATCAAAGTTGAAAACTCTCGTTGTGATCTTGTTTTATAGGAGGGGATGTCGAGCTCAAATTGACAGTCCTGGTGTTGTTCATCGGCTTTGTGGCTCCACGTGGCTTCAACCTTAGCTTCATGGAAAAAAAATTCAATTTCTCAACCTTAAAATGTGGGCATCCAGAAAATCCTTCTCTGCTATAGCTCTTTCAAGAAAAACTTCAGTTGGCATGCCTTAAAAAATACATAATGAAATTGAAGTCCTTACAATTTTGACTAAATTGCGTAAAACTCTATATTATTCATCTTCTTCCTTGTTCAGGCTTATTACCCTAAATTCTACCGTCATTAAAACATCATTTAATTTGATATCAGGATCAAAATTATTATTTTTCAAATTTATTATTTTTATAAAATTAATATTACTTATTCTACATTATTATTAAATTAAATTATTATAAAAAATTAAATAATTTTTCAAATTTTAAATTATTATAAGATTAATTTGATAAAAAAAAATTTATTTATAAAAATAATTCATTAATTATCCTGATTTCGAATCAACGGTGTTTAACAATATCTCGAGCTCAAATCTATCCAAACTGTGAGTCAACAAGCGGAATATTGAGCAAAAACGTATTAGGATTTTAAAAATAAGTTTGATTTCGCTGTTAGGCTTACATGTAGCACCTGAAAGCTCCAAACACCATTAAAGCTCGCTCCAAGCTTTTCAATCAAAACTGCATCAAATTTTGACAAGGAAGAGGATTGCAGGGTTTACATGTAGCACCTGAAGCTCTCTCAACTGTAGTATTTTTCCAATAGTTAAGAATGAGCCTGGTTTTAACCATTTCAATTAATCTAATCAACTACTAATAGCATTTTAATTAGGATTTGACCTGTAATACAAAAGGAAAGGGTGATTATCATTAATGACCTTATCATTCTAACCTGAGATTTTTTTGCAGGGATTGGGGGTTGTATCTCCTTTCATTCAACCCTAAATACTGTGAAAAAGTCCATCGAAATTTTTTTTCCCATGTATCCAAACGGACCCTAAATATATTTTCACTGAAATTTTATATATTTTTTTTCTGGCAAACAAGATATGATGCACCTCCATTTCTATATTTTTGTGGTGTTGCTGCTGATGAGAAGGTTGAGTGAGCTAAAATAGAGTAACATGATCAACATCCATTGTAAGTAAATCTTAGGCAATCAATAATAGGAACCCTAACAAATTGATGTGAATAATAAGAGAAATAGCAAAGATACGATGAAATGAAGTGAGACTCAGCCGAGTGGAGTTCCAAATGCGGGTGATGGCGTCCATTGATCCAAAAGAAAAAAAATATAGTAGATTTATTCAAACCCATAATATATCTTTGCAACAAATTGAACCAAGTATGGTTTTCCCCACCCGCATGCGGAACTCCGCCGACGTAGTCTGATCCCATGAAGAACATGATGCAATGATGCAACGAAGAAGAACAATCTCATCTTATGGAGAAGGGAGCAAGAACAAGAAGAAGAAGAACAGAAGGCGTGTGAAAAACAAGCCATTGACCACTTTTTAAATAACAATTTGTAATTCTCAAAAAGACAGAACAAAATTTTTTTTTTTTGAGCCAAAATTTCACAAACAACATTTATTGCAGATACGGCTATTGAATGAAGCCAGTGATGTTCTGGCTATGGCTCGACGTGTTCTAGCCAACAAATCAATAGTCGCATGAGATACGCTTTTAATTTTTCCGCTTTATTCCCAAACATTTTCTTTTAGAATTAAACATTATCATCCACGATGCAGGCCATAGGACTGGAAGAGGAGACTAGATCATCGCACATTCTGCATGAAGATGCTGCCCAAACCGAGCGCCATCTTTGCAGTAATCGTACACCAAAATGCTTGGCCCGAACCCACTTGAGCTGCCGCCGCTGGTGCTGGCTCAGCACGCTTAGCTCCGGCAAGTCTCACCCAGATGCGGCGCCTGCCTGGCATCTCGCCAGACCACCGTCGTCGTCACCATCACCACTGTTATCTTCCGTTGTAAGCTCGCGAGCCTCAACGGCGGAGGACCGGAAGGCGGTCACGAAAGGAGCATGAGCCCAGTCGGTCTTGACTCGACCGCCTCGGGTCGCCCAATCATCGGCGTTCCAAACCGATCCGTAGACCCCCATGGCTTGGTCCTCAGGGTATAGCACTCCACTCGCTTCCTTGTTCTCAAATATACGAATCGGAATACCATCCACGAGAAATCTAATATGGTGTCTGTTCCAGAGGACAGCGTACGTATGGAAGTCGGCGGTGGGGTCGAACCAAAGACAGTGACGTTGCTCCCGGTCGCTGGAGCCGTTGATGTACACGTTGGTCTGGACGAGATACGGCTCCCCGGGAACGTTTCCGAGGAACTCGAAATCCAGCTCGTTTTGTATTAAATTATTTGCTGATAGACCGAAGCTCGGGACAAGCGGAGGTTGGCCTCTCGATGCAAACTGAACGCTGGGAGTTTAACATATTGACCTTCCGTAAATAATCATTACTGATAACCCTCTGGTTTGTAAATATTTACATATTAACATCCTCAATTCTGTTACTTTTTCTTCCGACCCTAATCACATCCATTAAGATTTTAAGTTTTAATTTTGAAATCAGTTTTGACATTAATTTTGATCGATCTCATTTTAATTTCAATTAAATTATTTTTTAAATTATTTAATCAAAATTTGACTTTTAATATAAAAATATTTTTAAAAATTAAAAAAATGAAAAATATATATATATTATATATCTTAAAAATATTAAATAATTTTTTTAAAAAAATATAAAATTATGCAGAAAATAAAAAAATGGGGGTACTTATGGGTTAAAAACTTAACTGTCAAGATAATAATAATTTATAATATAAAAATATATATACTATATTTTTTAAATCCGAAATCGAAATTCCAACCATGACAGTGACCATTATGTCCACCTTCTATGTGTCTTTCTTTTCATAAAAAGCTTTTGGAAAAAAAATTAGGGGATTTTTGCAAATATACTTTTGAAAAAAATCTAATTAACATCTCTAACCCGCCAAACTTACTAATTGGCTTGATGCCTTTTCAAAAATTATTCTTTTACAGCTATATTCTTAGAGTTATACGCTTAAAGCCTATTCAGAAACCACTAAAATAGACTCGCACATTTACTCTTAAAAAAAATATCATATTTACCATGTTTCGTTAAACGGCAAATATATCTTTTAAATAATTTTTATTATTAGTGATCTTTTTTCATTCATGCTTGTTTAAATATTTGATGGTCCGATCTGATCCGAAAATTTTAAATTCGAGTTTAAATATCTTAGACTTTGAATCAAAATTGATCTAAAAATTTATTAAAAATGAATAAGTCCGACGGTTTAAAATTTTAATTTTGCCCAAAAATTTTATGATATAATTTTAGGTTTAGGTGGCATTTGAGTTTGAAAGTTAAAATTCGAGCTCCGGCTCGACAGGCTCGAGCTCATGCACCTACTCATAATGTAAGTTGGACCTCGTACCGTGTTTAGTTAGATGGTAGTTAACGGAACCAAATGTAGGTGCAAAAAACACTAATTTGAAGGGCGTGAGTGCAATTAGTAAGTTTAAAAGGGTAGATATGCCAATTCAATATTTTTAGGAGTATAATTGCAAAAGAAAATTTCAAAATTTAATTCTTGAAAATTAAGGGACGAAATAAAGGAAAATTACTAATAACCTCCTGAAAAATTTCAAAAAAAATTCCTAATCGCCCCGGTAAATTTCAAAATTACTAATAATATCTTTTATATAAAAAAAATTAATAATATAAATAATTCCAATATATAATAAACATAAAAGAGGACATAATAGAACTACAACTATGTAGACATATGTTAGTCATAATGAGCATAAAATTTCAAATATAATTAGCTACGTTCAAAAATAGAAAAATGTCACGCATAGAAAGAGAACATTTAGGAGTTATTGATAACTTTAAAAGTCAAAAAAATTAGTAATTGTAAAATTTCCAAGGGTTTGTCAATGAGTTTCCCAAATGCCATTGGACTTTTTTCAAGGTTTTAGGGATTTATATGTAAAACGTCATGTGAGCTTACACAGAACGCGGTTACACAGCCGAGTCTCCCTCCACAAGCTCGATCTGCACGCTGGCCTGCCCAAACAAGTACTTCTTCTTGGACCCAAACCCACATCCTGCAAACCGCTCATCATTAGTCATGAACACGAGAACCAAAGAAACCAAAGAAAACGAACTTCACCACATCTCAGTACCTGAAACTTTGTCAAGGGTGAGCCTGATGACTTGCTCGCCGATGTCGGCAGTCTCGGTGATGTGATCGGCGGCCCAGTAGGACTGGAAGATTTCGCTGACGTTGGCGGAGCTCACTGCAGTTGACAGCATTGCCAAGCATAATAGGTCGGAGAGGAGGAGGAGAAGGGTGGGGAGCTTGGACTTGGCTTCCATCTTGGTTTACGCGATGAAGCTTTGGAGAGAAGAAGAAGAGTGCTGAGTCATTTATAGGGGGAAGAGAGCCAGTGAAGTGAGAAACCCACTTTGCAGCGTCAGCGAAGCTGAAGAGCGGCGCCACAAACACTTGAAGCAGGGAATCCGTTGGCTGTCTCCACATCAGCAGTCCTCTAACTCTATTTTATCTATTAATAACTTGTGCTATCCAACTATTATATTCAATTATTCATATTCTTTTTTGGTGTTTGCTGCTGTTTGTATTATCCACATATTTAGGTTCGACAATCATAAAATGCGATGGTAATTCAATTATTTTTCGGATTTCAGCTCTCTGAGTACATAATTTATAATAAATAAAATGTATACAAATTTTAAACTTATAATCTCTCATATGATAACTGTTAAGTTAATGTTTGGTGTATTCATCATAATAAAAAATGAAACTTCAACGAATTCAATAAATTGATAATGAAGGGGTCAAGCAAATACCACAGTATATGAGGGTTATTTGTAGAAAACTATTAATTTCTTGAAGGTAGAAGTTATTTGGTTATTTAAAACTAAATAGAAATATGAAAAAAAAAAAATCTTTTTCACTTTTACTTTATTTCTAATAGTTACCATAAATGATCAACTTTTGATATTTGATTGAATGAAAATATATTTTCTGGAAACATAATTACAAATATATAAGATTTTATTTCTTAAAATTATCATAAATAATTTTTTAAAAAACTTATATTATTATATTAAGATTATCAATATTATTATATGTATTTTTAGATATTATTTTAGATTAAATAATACATAAATAAATTTTAGTTTATTTTTACTTCTCCACAAAATTGTCAAAAGTAAACTGATTTTGAAAAATTTACTTTTGTACAACCATATAGCAAAAGTGGATAGACACTTTTACTCATTTTTATCCAATTTTGTCCAATTAAACAGGAAGATAATCTTAATAATGGTTGAGAGATTCCATCTAATCATCTGGTTAGCTAGCATTACGGTTGATATTCTCGGCAAAAGGAGAGGCCTTATGATTGATAACAGGACCACAAATAGTAATTATCTGGATTAGAGCATAACAATGCCCTTGGGGGACTGCTCAAAGTAGGGATAATATGGTTTATTGGACCTCAATAACGAGGGGCCTTTTTGCTTAAAAAAACCAAGTTTAAGAAATGTGACTGCTGTAGGGCACTGTGGATAATTCCCATTGTTTTCCTAAACAAACTAGTTGGTCCCATATAGTATTACAACGATTATTTGATAACGGGAAAATCACGGGTACACATTTTAAATTTCACGCACCGTTTGAATTCGCTATCAAAATTAGTAAATCACTTTTATAAATAAATATTTTTTTATTAAAATTAATTTTATAATAATTTAAAATTTAAAAAATTACTTAAATTTTTATAATAATTTAATTTAATAGTGATGTAAAATAAATAATATTAAATTTATAAAAAAAATCTGAAAAATATTAATACTAATATAATTCCAAACCAAACGGTGACTTATAGTTTACTGATTCCTCCTTTTTGAGTTATTTACATTTTTTTTCTTTTATTATTATTATTAATGAATATTTGTAATAGTCTGTTAGATTAATTTTTAGTTGGTCTCGAAAATTTGAAATCAAAATACGTTTCGCTATGAAGAAAGTAATATGTAGTGTCGGTACCACTGGAGCCACGTCCGAGCATACTTAGGTTGAGAGCCATTAAAATTATCTTTAAAAAGATAGCAGAAAAACATGGCATTCTTTTGGAAAAATTATCACGTTTTTTTTATATTTTCTGAAAATTCCAATCAATCTCTTATATATTTAAAATTTCTTATCAATTCTTAAAAATTTTTAAAATTAAAAATTAATTCTTAAATTAATTAATTTTTAAATGAAATAGTAAGTTTACTACTGTGTACAAATATTTTAGTTTATATATAAATAAAATATAATAATGATAAACTTATACTTTTATTTAAAAAGTTAAATATTCTGTAGGCTGATTTTCAATTTTAAAAATTTGTAGAAGGTGATAAGAAATTTTGAAAATATAAAAGAATAATTAAGAATTTCAGAAATTTTTTGAAAGATGGATCGCTGTCTTTCTTGATATAATTCATCTCCCTCACCAGCTTCTTTCTATTGTGAAAGAATTAGAGTTGTATATTAGGCAATTGCGTAGTATATTTTAGATTGTAAATGTCAAATTTATAATTCAGATGGTTAGATGAACCTAAGAGCCTCTGCTGTGCTGCCGTGTGTTGGAAATGGTTCAAGTTGCAGCTCGAAATGTGCAGCCGGGAGTTCCACAACAACGCCGGTGGATTTCAGATCGATGACTACTCGGACAGTGGAAGCTCAATAAGACTGGAAGACGACAAGGTCAACGATATGGCGCTCGCAGTTGCGGCGATCAAAGCTTTCCCAAAAGCTATGGGAGAGCTGACAATCTGTAGAGGGAGCAGCTCTCGTTCGCGACGCCCTCGGCTCCATGAGACGATCTCGGATTTTGGGATGTGGGCTATAAGCAAAGGATTTTCGACGATCAGATGTTTGAGTATTACGAACTGCGTTCATGTGACTGACACTGGCCTTGTGTCCATTGCCGAATGCTGCCGCGCACTGGAGAGGCTAGATCTCTCGGGGTTGGCAGTGGGTGGCGGCGACGGGCTGCTTCTTATAGCCAAAAACTGCTCAACCCTGTCCTCCTTGTTCCTTGTCAAGTGCTCCGTGTAAGAAATACAAAAAATATGTCAAAACAATTCAGAAACATTCATGTCAGATCATTGAAAAAAATAAAGATCACAGAAGCGTACCTGATTCCATTGGGTAAATTAAAGAAGACTGACACCCAATCAAGTCCACTGTGCTCCGGCGACCGGCAGCGGAGACGGCGGCGTGCGGTGCGGTGGCGTGCGGCGCTGGTGCGCGCAGGCGTCGTGCGCAGACAGCACGGGACCCGGCGTCGACGCAATTTCAGCGCGGGGTACGACGTCGGGAGCGGCCGATGGCGTGCGCACGACTGCACAGGCCGGAGTCGGCCAGCATGCGGCTGCGCAGGCTGCTCGGGCTGCGGCGGCGCCTGCTTCGGCCCAACGGCACGGGTTGACGATGATCGGAGGTGCAGGAGAGCACGGATCTGACGACGTCGGACGGCGTGACGGCCTGGCAGCCGTGGCCCAGCGGAGACGACGGCGTAGCAGCGGGGCGGCCGGACGGCGTGACGGCCTGGCAGCCGTGATGGCCTAGTGGCGGCGGCGGCGGCAGTAGAATTAGGGTTAGGGTTTTGGGGAGGAAGTCTTCTGACTGTTTGGAATTTTACGACTGATGGATCTCGGGTTTCGATCTTCCTTTTTCTTTTTATACCAAAATTTCACAGTCAGGGACCACACCTATAAATCTTAATCGATTAATTGTTAATTAGTCCATCAATAATTAACAATTAAACCCCAGGAATTCTACACATTCACAATTTAGCCACCACACTTATATTTTAGATGACAAAGACCCTAAATTAAATAGATCACCTCAATTGGGTCCTTATACCAAATAATAGAAATATATATACAATAATTTCATGCAATACATGTACGTCTACATGTCCTTATGCATAAATGTACATGATTTATAGTCCAAATTCTAACAATCTCCCACTTGGACTATATATAATCATGTACATATAACTTCTATTGCATATACATCTCTACATCTTTAATGTGTACACAATTAGAAAAGTCATCTAAACCGATTTCATCCATTAGTCTCACTAACACAAGGACCAAAGAGGCAGTCGTTGATATTGTTTGCAACTAAACCCATATTAATCTCATGCATCAATTTAACTAAATGACATAAATCAAGTGTGGATGTGTAGCATGGAAATTACATGTAATGTGATCTGCACATGCCTATTTACAACTGGTCCAACTTTAACCAAATGACATCAAAATTCAGAGTAAACAATGAAAACTGAAAATAACTGAATAATTTATTACTGTCATGACATTAAGTACAGTACCAAACATAAATAAAAACACAAACTCCCACTAAATCAAATGGCATCAAATGCAACAACACCCATATTTGTAACATGATCATGAAAGGCCTTAGGTGCTAATGCCTTAGTGAGCGGATCTGCAATCATAGAGTTTGTTCCTACATGCTTAATACTAATTAACCCACTCTGAATTCTTTCCTTCACAACAAGGAACTTAATATCTATATGCTTAGATTTTGAAGAGCTCCTGTTGTTATTTGAGTACAAGACTACTGCTCTACTGTCACAGTGCAACTTAAAGTGACCTTTCAATACCATTAACTATTTGCAGTCCTGAAACAAAGTTTCGCAGCCACATAGCATGATTAGATGCCTCATGACAAGCTACAAATTCAGCCTTCATAGTGGAAGATGCAACGAGTGTTTGTTTGGCACTCTTCCATGAAACTGCACCTCCAGCTAGCAGAAAAAGATAGGCAGATGTCGATTTACAAATGTCTTGGCATCCAGCAAAATCGGAATCAGAAAACCCAATGATGTCAAGTCTGTCCGACTTCCTATATGTGAGCATTAAATCCTTTGTGTTTTGTAAGTATCTGAAGACTCTTTTGGCTGCTACCCAATGTTCTCTTCCTGGATTAGCTTGATATCTACCAAGCATTCCAACAATATATGCGAGGTCCGGACGAGTGCAAACCTGCGCATACATAAAGCTCCCTACCGCTGATGCGTAAGGAATATTTTCCATAAACTTGGAATCAATATCAGGTTTGGGACACTGGTTCAAACTAAATTTATCTCCTTTAGATACGGGGGTATCATGTGGCCTGCAATTTTGCATGCTAAATCGTTTTAATAGACTTTCAATGTAACCCTTCTGTGATAATCCTAAAACTTCTCGTGAACGATCACGATAAATTTGGATCCCTAATACGAAGGATGCTTCACCAAGATCTTTCATTTTAAATTATTCCGAAAGAAAAATCTTGGTTTCTCGAAGCAGTTCTACATCACTACTAGCAAGCAAAATATCATCTACATATAATATTAAGAAAATAAATCTACTCCCACTGAACTTATGGTATACACAATATTCAATAGGGTTCACTTTAAATCCAAATGAGAGAACAACGTGATGAAACTTTTGATACCATTGATGGGAAGCTTGCTTAAGCCCATAGATGGATTTCTTAAGTTTACAAACCAATTGGCTAGATTCGTTGGAATCCAACCCCTCCGGTTGTAACATATAAATTGTTTCCTTAATGTCTCCATTAAGAAAAGCGGTCGTTACATCCATCTGATGTAACTCAATATCAAAATGCGCTACAAGTGCCATGATGATCCTAAAAGAGTCTTTTGAAGAAACTGGAGAAAAAGTCTCTTTATAGTCAATGCCTTCCTTTTGGGTGAATCCTTTGGCAACAAGACGAGTTTTATATCTTTCTACATTACCTTGTGAATCCCTTTTGGTTTTAAAAATCCATTTATAACCAATAGGTTTCACATCTTCAGGCAATGAAACAAGATCCCAAACGTCATTGTCTTTCATGGATTGCATTTCCTCACCCATGGCATTAATCCACTTTTGAGAGTTGGAACCATTGACTGCTTCATGGAAGGTGAGTGGATCCTCTCCCTCTAAGCCAATGTTATTCTCATGTTCCTGAAGAAAAACAACATAATCATCTGAAATTGCTTTTCTCCTTTCTCTAGTGGATCTTCTTAAAGGCACAGGCTCTTCTTGAATTTGAGTATGTTGAGTTTGATCCACATTTTCCTCATGAATAATGGTTTGAGGAATAACTGGATGATCTTGATGAGTTGGAAGTTCAGCATTGTCTTGGATTTGTACCGGATGTTGTTGAATCATGTTAGGAATGAAAGCTTGATCATGATCAACAACTACTGTAGGAAAAGGAATATTTTCCAACTCCTCCTCAAACACAAAACCTTTAACATTATCTTCCCCCCCAAACTCAACATCCTCAAAGAACCGAGCATTTCCCGTCTCAAAAAATGTTCTTGTTTTAGGATCGTAGAATTTAAATCCCCGTGATCTTTCAGCATATCCTACAAAATAACTACTAACAGTTCTTGCATCCAGTTTCTTTTCATTTGGCTTATAAGGCCTTGCTTCAGCTGGACATCCCCAAACTCGTAAGTGCTTTAAGATAGGTTTCTTACCCGTCCATAACTCATAAGGGGTTTTGTTAGCAGCTTTTGTAGGAACTCTATTGAGAATATACATTGCGGTCTTTAATGCATCTCTCTATAGTGAGTGAGGTAAAGTTGTACGACAAATCATACTTCGTACCATATCCTTAAGGGTTCTATTTCGTCTCTCAGCTACACCATTCATGTTCGGAGAACCCGGCATGGTGTATTGAGGAACGATCCCACACTCACTAAGAAATCTAGCAAATGGACCTGGACGTTGTTCACCTGATCCATCGTACCTTCCGTAGTATTCACCACCACGATCATATCTTATAGCCTTAATTGATATACCATGTTGGTTTTCAACTTCGGCTTTGAATAACTTAAAAACATCCAATGCTTGTGATTTCTCATGAATTAAATATAGGTAGCCATATCGAGAGTAATCATCTATGAATGTGATAAAATATTGTTGACCATTCCAAGAAGCTGTAGGGAACGGTCCACAAATATCTGTATGTATCAAGTCTAAGACTTCCTTAGCTCTCTCAGCTCCTACTTTGCTCTTATTTGTAGTTTTTCCCTTTATACACTCAACACAAATATTATGATATGAATCATCAAGTTTTTCAAGAATTCCTTCTGACACAAGTCTATCAATTCTCCTTTTAGAGATATGACCCAAACGCTTATGCCATAATTTAAAGGAATTTTCATTTGAAAATTTGTGTTTAGTGCCTTTTGTTTCAGTATTATGGGACTCACTGTATGAACTTTCTATATGAAGCAAATAAAGGTTGTTATTATCAGTTAAATAACTGGTTCCATACAACACAGAATTAAAATAAATATCACATTTTCTATTACCAAATGAACAAACAAATCCTTCTTTGTCCAAAATAGAAATTGATATCAAATTTCGTCTAAAAGACGGTACAATAAATGTATTATTTAATTCTAAATAAAAACCAGTACGTAATAACAACCGAAAAGTCCCAATGCCCACAACTTCAACCCCTTTTCCAGCCCCCATATAGATGTACTTCTCGTCATCATTTGGCTGTCGGAAGTTCAGGCAACCCTGCATAGATATACTTATGTGAGTTGTGGTAGCCGAATCCAACCACCAAGTATATCTGGGTACTGAAACTAAATTAACTTCAGAATTAACAAGAGCAAAAGATGTACCTTTCTTCACTTGCCAAGCGTGAAATTTGGCACAATCTTTCTTAAAATGGGAAGAGTCCTTGCAAAAGAAGCATTTCTTTTCCTTATGTCCCTCGGACGTTTTTTTCTGCTTCTTTTGCAGTTCCTTCACCGCAACATCTTTAGTTTTTCTCTTCTTGTCTTGTTTGTAAGAAGATGATGCCAAATGAGCACTCTCGGTTTTATGTTGTTTCATCATGTCTTCCTCTTGCACTAAATGAGAAATGAGCTCATTCATTATCCATTTCTCCTTCTGACAATTATAGCTCACTTCAAATTGACTGAATTGTGGAGAAAGAGAAATCACACTAAATGAATGAGCAAGTCTTCCGAAAGCTCTAATTTTAGTGTTTTTAATTTCCTTGCAAGATTAAACATTTCGAGAATATACTCCATTATGTTCCCGTTACCCTTGTACCTCATGGAAATAAGTTTTCTTAAGGCTGCACTTGTTTCCGCCTTATCGCTTTTTATATAGCGCTTTTCAAGGGTTTCAAGGAACCTTTTAGCATCAGTTTCCTCAGACATAGTGTCCAAAAACATCTCTGGGATAGCATTTTTCATTATCATAAGACTCAAGCGGTTAGAGCGTTCCCACCTCTCAAAAGCTCTGCTATCATTAGCAGAGCTTTCATCTGTAAGAGGTGCAGGACGTGGCTCCCTCAATGCTAGGTCAAGTTTCATACATCCCAAGACTATAGTTACCTTATTTTTTCAAGTCTTAAAATTGCTCTCATTGAGCACTGGAATGCCATTGATATTGGCAGTGACAGCAGAAGCATTCACAAAGTCAACTGAAAGAGAACAAAAATTCAAAATACAATCAGCTCACAAAAAGAAATTAAATCCCATCTCAAGATACCTAGCACAACATTGAAATTAAGTCTTTGGATAAAATTCAATTTGTAAGTGGTACTCTTGGTGTAGCAATCAAATATTGACAATAAAGTCCTGTCAAATAATAAGCCTTTCTTTGGACCGACTTATTACTCACATGGATAAAACCAAATAATTGTCACATATTTATTACCACAAATATGCTTTAATTTCGGCCAAATAATAACCTTCCTTTGGGCCGGTTATTACCCGCATGAAACTTCAAGCATGTAATACCTTCCTAATATTTTTTAGTTTAATTCAATCTACACAATAAAGGTTACTTTGACAACATATTGCTTGAACCAAATTAAATTAAAAATATTAGTAACTGAATCTATCATAACAATATATGAATTTTATAACACAGAATAAGCATACTTTACAACATGAACATAGAAATTCATTATTATGTTTACACAAACAATTTTAACATGCTTGTTAAATTTTAAAAAAAAAGCAAAATATATATTTGACATTCATTCTCAAAAACCCAACATGAAACCTGGCTCTGATACTACTTGTAAGAAATTCAAGAAATATGCCAAAACAATCCAGAAACATTCATGTCAGATCATTGAGAAAAATAAAAATCACGGAAGCGTACCTGATTCCATTGGGTAGATTAAAGAAGACTGACGCCCAATCAAGTCCACTGTGCTTCGGCGACCGGCAGCGGAGACGGTGGCGTGCGGTGCGGTGGCGTGCGGCGCTGGTGCGTGCAGGCGTCGTGCGCAGGCAGCACGGGACCCGGCGTCGACGCAATTTCAGCACAGGGTACGGCGTCGGGAGCGGCCAGTGGCGTGCGCACGACTGCACAGGCCGGAGTCGGCCAGCATGCGGCTGCGCAGGCTACTCTGGCTGTGGCGGCGCCTGCTTCGGCCCGACGGCACGGGTTGACGACGATCGGAGGTGCAGGAGAGCACGGATCTGACGACGCCGGACAGCGTGACGGCCTAGCAGCCGTAGCCCAGCGGAGACGACGGCGTAGCAGCGGGGCGGCCGGACGGCGTGACGGCCTGGCAGCCGTGATGGCCTAGCAGCGGCGGCGGTGGCAGTAGAATTAGGGTTAGGGTTTTGGGGAGAAAGTCTTCTGACTGTTTGGAATTTTACGACTGATGGATCTCGGGTTTCGATCTCCCTTTTTCTTTTTATACCAAAATTCCACGGTCAGGGACCATACCCATAAATCTTAATCGGTTAATTGTTAATTAGTCCATCAATAATTAATAATTAAATCCCAAGAATTCTACACATTCACAATTTAGCCATCACACTTATATTTTAGATGACGAAGACCCTAAATTAAATAGATCACCTCAATTGGGTCCTTATACCATATAATAAAAATATATATACAATAATTTCATGGAATACATGTATATTTATATGTCCTTATGCATAAATATACATGATTTATAGTCTAAATTCTAACGCTCCGGGGTTAAAGACAAGGCCCTTTTCGCCATCGCCGAATATGCCGTCAACCTAGGATCTATTTCGCTGTCTTTATGCCGTCGGAGCGGCGACGCCGGCGTTATCGCAATAGTCTCCAGCCTGCCGAAATTGATGCAACTTACTCTCCGGTCAATGAAGATCAGCGACGCAGTTCTTAAAGCTATGGCGGATAACAGTACAGCTATTAAGGAGATTTGCTTGGAGCGGATTCACGGACCAACAAGGCGGGGATACACCTTTTTTACCAAGTTACAGAAGCTCAAGGTCATCGTCCTCCGATCTTGCCCTGGTTTAACAGTTGCAAACTTCACCATTCCCCTTCCGTCGTCTCCTCGCCGGTGTGCCAATATAAGGAGAGTGGAAATCCAAAACTGTGTCGCTCTCACCGACGGGGGTCTGTCCAATCTGACGAAAATTCGTCTACTGGCTAATCTCAAGCTGGAAGCTTGCAATCGGATAACGACTTTGGCTCATGCAAGCTCTCCGCCACTTCAGCAATACCTTGAAGACGCTGATTCTCGTGCAATGCAACCGCGTTGGAGCTCCGCCTCAGAGCGATCCACTCAACGGAAGCTATCCTCAGTTGGCCAGGTTAACACTAGAGAAATGCAACGCCGTCACTGAGCGGTTCCTTTCATGGATGGGGGCAGCCTTGTGCGGGAAAGCCAAGGAAATCACGCTAGTGGACATTACAAGCTGGGATTTGTGTGCCTTCGTGCATCACATCGGACCGACTGACAAGCTCCGGATGTTGGACTTGAGCAACTGCGGTAAGATCAACGACGGGAGCTTCTGGTTTGCGATGTCATTGTGAAGAAACTGAGTCAAGTGAATTGTAAGATGCTGAGTGAAAACCTGGGGATGATTGGCTACGATTGCCCGAAGGTGAAGGAGGTGGACGTGTCCGGCTGCGACGTGGGCGACGAAGAAATCAAGCCACTGGCGTACATGCGCGGCTTGGGGTTGAAGAAACTGTCACTGGCCGGCTGCAAGCGCATCACAGACGTGACGCTCCAAGTCCTGGATCTCGCGTGCTGCCTCGACAGCTTGCACCTTGATTCCTGTGAGGGGATCACCGCCGACGGGATCAAGGATTTCCAAGAGACGCATGTTTGGTGTCATCTGGTCATTTAGGCATTTTCACCTGGGGCTCCGGCAGCTCACCCGACCTCCAAGAAGGCTCTCCAGGACAAGAAGCAGGGAGCACTGACTACTTGTTTGTTTCTTTTAGTTGATTTTCGATGAATTTTGCATTGATATGCTTTTCGATCTGTTTTATTATGAATTTTGTTTTTTATTTCTCATTGTGTTTTTTTAATAATGCAACTATATCAGTTTAGCATTATTGTCTTTTAATCAAGTTTTATTTGGTAAAAATGCAAAGATGGATCAAATTTTGTTATATGGAATTATTAGTTACATGAATGTGGCTCTCTTCGTAAGGAAGGGTTAATGCAAAGTGAAACATTGGGAAAATTAACGAAACATTTAGGCGCTTGTTTTGGGATTATAACAAAAATGATCCTCGTCTTCTTCATAGTTTCAATCCAAATAGCGCCTACCGAGCGATAGTCTCTCAGACAGAACAAACGCAACATGAACCAAAACCAAATCTCGAGTTTGGATTTTATGAGTTTCTGTTTGTTCCGCCAAAATTTAATATAAATCTTTATTTTGGTACAATGATTTTACTAATATTACTAATGAAATGAACTATGGCTATGTCTTTTTTCAGAGATTAGAGGCCTTTTGGTAACGAATTAAAATTAAGGTGAAAGTCAAAGTTAATCAACTACATTTATAAATTAATATTTTTAATTAAAATTGACCTTATAATAAATTAAATTAAATTTTTTTATAATAATTTAATTTAATAATAATGAAAAATAATTAAATATTAATTTTTTAATAAAAAACAAAATTGAAGTCTAGTCCAAATCTTGATCAATTAGCCAACGGAATGTAGAATTTTCAAAAATTACAATTTTCCTGTATTTGAGAAGGTTGGAAATTTAAAATTTTAGTTAAATTTAATTATCAATAAAAAATACGTGTATGTGTATGTCCCTATTCACTAGGTTTTTGTAAAGATGACTTTTTCCTTAAAAAGATATTTTGTGAAAAATAATTAGAAAAATATGTACAAATAAATATTTTTAGGGTGTACTCGTCTTGTTTGTCTTTGAAGAATAAATATAATATATATATATATATATATTTCTTCAGATTAAACGTTGATATTGAACAAATAAAATGAGAATTTGATATGTAACAAAAAAATAACAACGAAATTCTCTTAGTCGGATGTGGTTTGGATGGAACCTATTTGTATTCTTGTTGAATCAGAAACAAGAAGAAAATAAAAAGACATTGCTTGTAATGGTTCTGGTTCAGATCACGGTCTCAGATTTTATAGACCGGAAATCGGGTTTTGATTCGCATAAGACCGTTGAACCTGAACCGTCCGGGTTTTAAACCGACCCGGAATTCCGAAGTTCCTTCCCCCAAAACCCCGATCGATATCGGCTCGGCCCGCCGTACCCTTCTGCGCCCGCTACAGACCGCCGACCTCCTGCGCCGACTCTTTGTCGTCCGTCCCTCTGCCTTCTTCTCCGCGGTGAGCCCTCTCTCTCTCTCTCTCTATATATATATATATATACATATATATATGTCCGCTTGGCTTCAGATCTGCATCCTCGATCTGCGGCTGTCCTTCTTTCAGATTTACGTCCTCGCCACGCCGGCCGTCCTCTCGCCGGCGCGGTCACCTGCGGTGCCTCCGCCCTTCCTCCCTCTGTGGGAGCTCTCTATGTCTCTCTTTTTCTCTCCTCTCTCTGTGTATCTCTTTCTTTCGTGCAACTCCGCTCTTCCTCCCCTTGTGAGAGCTCTCTCTCTATCTCTCTCTCTTTCTCTCTAATTTGTATAGCTATGTCTTGCAAGTTTGTTTTTTGTGTGCTTCACGATAGAAAAGTTTATTCTTTGAATGAATGCCTCTGGTTTATCTCTGTTCATGCTGCTTGATCAATGTAGGTTTCTGGTTTCTCTGTTTGTGTGTGTTGAGGGAACCAATCTCTTAGTATGTTCTTTATCAGGTGTAAAGGTGCATTTCTTTCATTTGATTAGATTGCAGTCCCAATCAGTGTCGGGAGAGAAGGACGAGATGAAGCCCGTCGTGGGAATGGTGGTGTCGAACAAGATGCAGAAGTCTGTGGTGGTGGCCGTTGACCGATTCTTGCGTCACAAGGTCTACAACCGCTATATGAAGCGCACCAGCAAGTTCATGGCCCATGATGAGAACAATGACTGCAACATTGGTGACCGCGTATGCATTCTATCTTTTCCTCCTTTTTCTTCAATCTGGCCATGCCTAACTTCTGGTTATGTGAAAATTTGTAAAGCCCGTGCCTAGCTAGAAAACTTAAGTTGAAGTTTTACCTGTAATGTTTATGAGTCATCCTCAGGGTCCTGATCACTGTAAAATAGGGGATTCGAGTACCACATGGTGATTGAACTGGATTCACAAAATCATGTAACACAAAATCCAAACTTGGTATGACTTGAATGACATAAGATACATGGTGCTTGTCATACCACCATGACTTTGAGAATTTGGCGTCAGACTGAGTTAATATGAAATTTTGACCAATTTATTTTAGAGATTATGGTATATTCTTCGTATGGATCATTGTTGATGAACAGCCTTCTTCACATAGAGGAGATTGAAGTCATTGACTTTTGAATTTTGCTAAAGGCAAATCTCTATATGTGTTGTTGAGGACACATTGCATCACAATATAATTATAGAAGTTTATTTTGATGCTCATGGCTGACTTGATCCATTGGCACTTGAAGGATCTATGAGCAATAAACATCATATTTTTTGGTGCAGTGTATAGTTTAGGTACTTGTTTAGGTTTTTTGTATGTACCAATTGTTGTTAGAAATTAGTACTTTTGTGAATAACTAGAATAGCAAGATCATAGCAGGATTGTTGGCATGGAGGTTTTGCCTGTGTATTGAAGTATCTGCTTAGAATCAACTTGTGGATTGTCATCAGTTTATTTGTCTAGGTTTTGTTAGGTAGGAAGTTTTATTGGAGGGTCAACTGGGATCTTTGTATTGTAATTATCATACGTGAGATTTATCATCACATTAAATCATGTGCTAAAGCACTTCCTTTTTTTGGGTTGAGTAGTTCTTTCTAGCCATCTGTAATTCGTGTAAATTTGTATTATTTTCTCTCTTGTCATTTTGCTTTGTTCTTTTTTGTTGGCATCACATTATTATGGAGATTTTGGGTGCAACATTACTTTTCCTACTTGACTCAATTTTTTAGGCTGTTGGCCATATAATTGAAATATAATGTAGGTGTCAGTGAATTATCGGTGCATTGGAGTCATGAGTGGCTTTGCCATATATTGATTGTATGGGAAGATGATTTAAGGCCTACGGCCTACCTTCCTGATATCTACTATTTCACCTCTACATAGGGATAGGTCCTACGCCTTCCAAGTGAGAATAAATTGTCTGGCATCATCATTGTCCTGCCATGTTTTGTAATGAGGTAATGGAGGAATCACTACAAGGTACAAGACAGGAAAGGTGGAAGAAACCTAAAAAAAGTCTTGTATGCAGTCTTTTTCCAAATACAAAAGGTTACATGTCTTTCAGAATCATGAGACACGAAGGGAAATACTACAGAATATGAAATGGTAAATTGACTTGTGGAAAAATTTGGAAGAGATATGTATGTATGTTGTGTCTGCTGAGTGCATAAACGGAACATAATTTAAGCCTAATGGTGGACATCAATGCAAACAATGGAAATTTCAGTCAAATTCATCCATGTGAGTTTTGTTTGTCTTCTCCAGGGGATTATTTCCATTGAAACGAAGCTGTTGAGAAGAAAGATTTCTTCGCCATTTCAAGTGGTGGGAACCATCAAGTACTTGTTGAAATGGCAACTTCAGAAGGCAAAATTCTATCAGAAAAACTGAGATTGTGAATGTTGGAAATTGTGGATGTCTACTGATATATAAGCTTGGGTAATGCATATAGTTGTCCAATTGAATGTACATTGTATAATATCTAATTTATGTAATTGATTGATTTGAATGCTCATATACATTGCGTGCAAGGCACATCATTTTCAAACAGAATTGAGTGATGAGATTGACTTCAAACTAGAGGAACACAATGTGTTGAAACCATATTGTAAGGTCCTTAATCTAGATTTATCATTGCTAACTATAGGGAAATTCATTTACCATCATTAATCAATGGCCTTGATTGCTCATTGATTTTTAGTCAATACACTAAGAAATTTTAGGTTGTGAAAAGGGCGGACTTTAGCTCATTTCTATGGATGCTCTATTGCAACCATGGGTTGTGTTTCTGAGTTGTGACAACATAGCAAATAGTTAGTTTTTAGTGAAGATTGCTCATCGGTAAGGTTCCTCTGTTGCAACCTAGAGGTCAAGTATAATGCTGCAGAATTTAAATCTTCTTCAAACTATACTTTGGCACTATTTATTTTCTAGCTAACACAACTCTTGTAATTATTATTCTTCTAGAAAGCCAAGCTAGGGTGTACAAATATCTACTTTGTGAATAATCATGAGTTGGTCCTATTTTCAGTAGAAACCTTTTCAATCCTTCACAATGTCCTACCGCATTAGTTTAGATTTGATTTACTTTTTCTTGAGCACTTGTTGCTAGTGCAAATCCTTCCTAAAGCTAAGTGGTTGTCATTCCTATTCCTTTACCATAAGTAAGTTCTCCATTGTCGTCTTCTCTTTGTCCCTCTCTGCTGGAAACCTTCTCATTTTCTAACTTAATTTGCCTGGTTTTATAACTCAAACAAGTCACTTGGCTTTCCCAAGCAAACTTATGCATGTTGTCTTGTTTTGTCTCCTAGGTTTCAAATCTATTGTTGTGTACTAAATAAATTATGATATGGGAGGAAATATGGGTGGTGAAATGTAACAAGTAGTGCTTGTGATATATTAGAAGGTAGAATGGTAGAACTCCTCTCCAATTCAAATATGGTTTTCTCCTTGCAGCCAATAAATCCTCTTCAAATGACGGCCATTTTCACTTGCTGTTGATGCATGGCCAAAGCTGTACCCGCAAGGGAGACCACTGTTTCTGGACGTTAAATTTCCCATATGCTAGTTCTTGTGAGTCCTTTGCTTTCCTTACATAGTAAAATTTGAGCCTTGAGAGCTTCTTTTCAGCAAAAGAAAAAAAGGTGTAAAATGTTTTTCTGTTCTTGTTGGTAGTTCTGTAGAATCATCAAGAACCTGTTTACTTGGTCTGTATGAAAAAGTTTGCCAGAAATTTTTATTCTTTTTCCTGATCAACTTATTGCTGTTTTCTGCTTTTGATTCTCCCAATATATTATCTAGCTGATTTCAAGCCTATAGATTCCATTCTTGAGATGAAAAAACTTGATGAATTGCCTACAGGACATAGAAACGACTAGCATTGTTATCTTTACTAGATGAGCTTTGGCTTATATCAGTCCATTCTTTACCAAGCCTGAACTCCCCACACTATCTACCGTAAAGAGAAAACTGTTCAAAGATAACATGCTTCTAGTCTTCCTTGCAAGACATATTATAGATGTATGCTCCAGAATGTAATTGAATGATTTTGGGGCCGTGCCTTGCTGAAGTTGATGCACTGGAAATGCAAAAGCGTTTAATTATATTCCTTTCATTTGCTGATAACAATTATATCTTCTTCAAGAGAACATCTAATCAGGTTTATTTGCTCTGTGGCAATTTTATTACTTTCAGGTCAGGCTGGATCCATCTAGACCTTTGAGCAAAAGGAAGCACTGGGTAGTTGCGGAGATTCTACGGAAAGCCAGAGTCTATGTGCCGCCATCATCATCACCTCCAGCTTTTGGCAATGCAGCTGCAACCCCTGAACCAGCTTCCACTGCTTCATCCTCTTGAGTTCACTGGCAAATGAAAACTCGCAAGCCAGAATAGTCTTTTACATTTTCAGAAACATTGTACCTTGTCTGTGAATGGAATATTTGAAAGCTAAATTGCAAGGAACAAGCTGCTGAACAACTTTCACTGCTGATCTGTGAGCATTGAACTTGTGATCGATTTTGATTTGTTTGATTTTCCAATCAAATGGTACATATTTCAGTTTCTAAACTGAATTCAAAGTGAACTTTTGAAAGTGAGTGTGGCTGATCAGGTCCAGCTCAAAATATTTGACTGCTATATCGATTATCTCGTAATTTTTACTTGCAAAAGGGAAAATTCTAGTTATTCTTTGTGGAACACCTGGTTCAGAGCTGTTGCTTGGCATGGGAGTGGATAGTGTTTCAATTGTTATGGCTGTGTTAATAGTATTTATGTGTGTTTTGATGTTCAGCTCAGCCAATATTACGAACTGCTTGGTTCCAGTCTGAGGCCAGTTGCCCAGATCACTTGAAATTGGTTACCACTGTATCACAGAAATGGTGCAAATAGTTTGATTGTCATTGTTTCCTTGTTCAGAAGCTGAATGCTCATGTATCCTTTGGTGAGTTGATCATTACGGTGCTTGAGGAGAAGTTGTCCATAAGTTGCATTACTTTTAACAATTAAATATATTCTTATTAACATTCAACAACTCGGATGTAGTCGAGTTGGTTTGTATACTTGGCTCTCTCACGGATTTTTGTCCGGGCAACGGATTTTTTTTCTCCCTTTAACACATTTTTGCTATATTTTTTTATTTTTTATTTCGTTAATCTTAGTTTTAGAACTTATTATCTTGAAACAATCAAATGGGACCACTGGAATGTTTTCACCAAAAAAGAATAAAATTAATGGTACGCTTAGTGTCAGATGATGCAATGTTGTATTTTTTTGGGCTAATCAAACCCTTCTCTAATCAAATGGTCATGGTGTTAATCACATATAGAAAACATAGATAATGCTCATACAATTCATCAGATGAGTCATTCCAAATCCTGTGCGGTTAGACACTACAAACACACAACCCATTATCCTCCAGATGAAGCTTTGAAATCTTTCAATGACACGTAATATTAGCCACACAGAACAAGGCCCAGAAACATCATACTAGAAGATAAGTTATAGCATTTAGTTTCATCCTGAGGAAGCAAAAGCATTCAAAAAACCGGCCTAACCAGTTTCCGACAGGATGCCTGACCATAGCTTAGAAGCTATACAAAAATCAGAATATTTGGTACAATAAAGTTCATCTTGGCACACTCAACATCCCAGTCAGTCAAGATGGATCCACTGCAAATCAGCCATTGCATGCAGACTTGAAGTGATCATCATCAATGGTAGAATATATATGGCCCACATCAACATGATAGTCAATAGCCTCCCTACACAACAAGATGAATATCAGAAATAAACTCAGAGAGAGAGAGAGAGAGAGAGAGAGAGAGACCTGATCTTATTGATTGGTACACCAGACGCTTAGCAACTTCATCCACATGCAACCCATGGTCACAGGCACTGGCAAAAAAACACTTGTTCAATCAAATATAGGAGTCAATGTTTTCATTAAGTCAAAAGAAGAAGATTTAAGCAAGTTTATATTGACAAATGGGAGGTGACAGAAATAGCTACAAAGAGAAGAAACAACAATAGTGAATTGGTAGGACCCATTTAATTAATTTCCAAGAACTATTAAAAGATTGCTTTAATCATCATACAATGATAGATGATCCAGATCAAGTTACGAATACAGCAGCATGGATTTACATTATCAAATGCAAGAGTTCTAATTTATTCATTCTGCAAGTGCTGGTTAAGGATTTCAGCTTACCACTAGTGCATAGAAAATTGTAGCAGTTATTCTTATGCTCTGTTAGGTACATTTTAAAAATGTAACAATCGAACAAGTTTTTGTAATTGTTTAATGCTAAAAAATTGTCCAAGTAACTTACAGGCTTGATGGTTCCTGAAAAACATCCAAGACCTGTTTGTAGATATCATTCTCCGAACTGTTTGTTGCACTGCGTGATGAGAACTAAGAGAGGAAAACAAGTGAACAACATGGAAGTCTTTCCACTTTGTGGTTCAGTCAGAATCCAATAGGTATTAAAAAACTGAAAATTAAGCTTACTTGATTGGGAAGAGAACTTTGGAATTCTTTTACATCATTTCTAACGGGAGTTTGGGCCACTGAACCTGTTTGAAATTGGCCAACACCTGGTGCCTGGACATATCCAAAAATAGATTACAATAGAACATGAGCACGATCACATGTGTACATGAACACTGACCAAGATATAGAATTAAGGCTACATTTGGTCAAGATGCCAACACCTTTGCCCTGGTATTTTCAAGATGCACATGGATGCATTCAAGGAAGTGTAGTGTGATGTTATTGAAGTCCGTCACAGGCCTAAAACAGAAGAAAAGTACAATAAGCTTTGAGAAATATTGCCATTCACTCATCATAATTACAATGAAGTGAACAGCTAGTTAAATTATGCATAACCAATGTCTTGAACAGGATGAAAAGATTAATGTATTGAAACTGGTGGGGTTCTTTAAAAATCATAACATAAAACAAAGATGATTCTTAGTAACTGCAAGACAGCAAGAAATTAAGATTTTATGAAAAATTTATTTACAATCATTGCCATAGAAAGGCTAAATAAGTCTTCAGCTAAATTTTAAGATTAATCTTGTGTAATTATTGATGAATTTTTGGTGTTTTGACATTTGCTTACATGTTCAATAAGGTGGAAGAGAGTTTGTGTACTGACAATATTGTTTGGATGCCATCAGACAAGTATATGTGCCTTTAAGCTCTCCTTTTTGCTAACACATCCAGCAAAATGGAACCCAGTACAATGCAACTCACAATGTTCATGTGCTAAGGATGCAACCTGGGCACTTCTTTTAGTATGCAAGTCTAGCAACAGATCTAATGAATAATAGTAATAAGATAGAACAATCAAGATCTCTAAGCAGATGTCTATTCATTTATACTAGAGAGAAAAAAAACCAATCGAATATTTTTAAAGCTCCAACTTGAGTCAAGCAATGAAGGGACTACATAAACTTGGTTAAAAACCTCAGGTTTCAAGCTAGCAGAGTATGTTCATAAGAACGGTTATTTGACTTCAAGACATCCCAAAAGACTAAAGGATCCGAGAATAATATTTCAAAAAGGTACAATATTTAAAAAGAGAAGACCATGATTTATGTTAAAAATTAAAAAACATGCAAATGTAAGTCATTTCTCATTTGGAACCCGACGAAACTAGATATTGTAAGGCAGACATTGAATGCAGATGATGTACAATACAGGAACGACAAATTGTATTGGTAAGCATACTAGAATCAAATAATTGTTGCTTGAGTAAAACAATTTAGCAGAATCCAAAATAAAGGTAAACAAAAAATAGCTTACCTTACAGAGAAGGCAACAACTTGCTTCTTGCCCTGAAACCCTTTCAAGCTACCATTTACCACGGCATAAATCCCATTCCTCGACAGAACCAAATAATATATCAACAAAAACCACTCAACATCAGAAAGACAACCAAAGGAAGCAAGCAACAACCCAAGTACAAACACTTAAGATCACTCACTGAATCAAAGCCATCTCATTTGTATCCGAGGTCTCATTAACCCTATAATTACACCAAATTTACCCCATTACCAAATGAACAAACAGAAAATAGGCAAAAAGGAAACAGAAAGATCAACCCCACCATCGATTGACATTAATACGTCCGGTGCCATCATCAAGAGTGAAAGAAATATCAGTCACCCTCTCAGCCTTGTTCATCACGATTCCCAACAGCCTCACCTGCCAAACCACAGTATGAGAACAAGAACCAGGGTTTCAGGAGATCAACCAAATGCTTACATTGGTTGCTTCGACGCCATCAACAGCAAAGTTGAACTTATCGTCGTTCGAGTGGTAGGCCTCGCCGATCTGCTTCACGGTGAGCGGGAGCAACGCCTGGGCACCTCGGCTCTGGTGAAAAAGAAGAAACCTTTGAGATAGGAGAGAGAAAAGGGGAGCATCCCCCTAAAGAAGTAGATGGGTCAGGACCAGGAGAGAATGACCTTGGAGAGGGAGGAGTCCGGTGTCTGGGTGGCCTGGGAGGGCATGAAGCCGCCGCCGGAGAAGAGGGCGGCGCCGCCATCCTGCTGGCTGGAGTACATCCTTCTTTGGGGGAAACCCTAAGCCTAAGCCTAACCCTATGTTAGATAGAGAAAACGGGGGAAGAGAAATGGGCAGGATATTTATGGAAGCGGCTAGATTTTCCCGCCAATTTGCTGGTTGTTGTGGATTTTTTGCCGGGAAATGGAGTGAATAGAATTCGATCTCCTTGTTCCTCGATGCAAACAAGGTTGCACCGTTGCATACTCGCAGGCTTGTAGCTCGCAACTAGCGGGCGCGGCCGGATCGGATTTAACACGACCCGAATCCAATTCATTAGAAAACTGGGTTTTGCTCTTTATTTCGTGATTTCATCCGCATCATCGATCAATCAATCGTTTTTCATATCCTAATTATATGTGTTTGCCATGTCAGCATATTGACCTGCAAAAATTCAAGATTTTAAATTTGTATTTTGAAATATGCTCAGATATTTTAATTGTTTTGACGATTTTAAATATTATGTAGTCTTGAAAATACTAAATTATCGTTGTGTTTTATTAAAATATTTTAATTTTGCTTATCTAATTAGTCTTATTTAAATATATATATATATATATATTTTTTCATTTTGTATTTTTTGATTGCTTGGGTTCGGCACATTTTGTAAAAGGTATAATGATAGTCTAATCCTAAGTGCGAATTTTTATTGAACTCGTAACGAGAGCTAGAAGAAGTAATTAAAGAAAAAAAAAGTTTTAACTTTATTCTCAATTTGAATTTAGCAAGCATGCGACATGTAATTAAATTAAAAATGGTGTCTACAAATAATTCCAAATAAGAGATGACGTCCTCTGTGACGAATCAAATACGCAATAAAACTCCAACCAAGTGCGTTATTTACTAATACATACCAAACGCGATTAAAATTTTATTATAAATAAATTTAAATCCGGAATTTCTCGAGTGATATAATCGCCAAATTAATGATCAATAAAATTATTTTTGTTCCGTATTTCATAGTCAACAGGCTCAACTCAAGTCTTTATTATTAGTAAATATTTCTATTTATATATTTTTGTGTGAATTGCCAAAATCCATTTTTAAAAAATTTTGTTTAAAGTTAAACACAATACAATCTAATTTATTTGTAAAAACCTATTTTTAAATCTCCAAAAATTTGTATTTCCTTCATAAGAAAAAAAACGTATTTTAATTAAATTTATAATTTTTTTAATTAATTAATTATATTATTTTTTTTGCGTTTTGAGAATATGCTTTTCTTAAAAATAAGGATCGAATTCAAATGATTTTGTTCAATTCCCGTCCTACTCCATGCGAACCATACCAGCTGGAATAAAATAGCAGCACGCACGCGGAAGATTCCAGACTACCGTGTGTTCCACGTGCCATCTCCACTTCACCAGGGTCAGAAAAATCCCAGCCGTCCGATGAGTCCCTCACGTCTCTTAGTCGGCTCCGCCTGCCATCACCGACATACCTCCCTATAAATCGCCCACCGAGCCGCCGTTCGCCGGCGTTCACGTTCTTCTTCACAAAATTTGCGGCCATCCGGCGAGAGGAAGAAAATATATCTGCAATCCGCCACTTTTTGGCATCCATAGCTTCAATGGTGAGTAGGGATTTGACGGAATTCTTCGATTCGCGGCGTTTTGGTTGATGTTTCTCCGGTTTCAGGACGCAAAGAGGCGCGCTCTCGTGCTCTCGGATTTCACCGAGGTTCCCATTGACGCGGCGCTGGCCGCCGTCAGGAGCTTGGTGGATGAGGCGGTCGTTCAGGATGATGATGTTCTGGTTGTTTCGCAATGTGACTTGTTAGGTGAGTTGAGTTCTGAGATTGATGGAGTAGATCTAATTCGTTTGGATTGATTTGTGGAATAGGATTTTGTAGAACAAATTAGAGTTAATTTTTTAGCGAGATCTGTGATTCGACATTGGGTGGTTCCCAATTGCTTGGCATATTGAACACCCAATGCACAAACAATTTGCGCATCTTCTGTTATTCGTTGTTAGTAAGTTGTAGATTTGTTGGCTTTTTTTTTTTTATGATTGTTGCTTTGAGAATGGCCTCTAGAACTGATAATTTTGTCAATGAGGGGAGGAAGGAGTAAAATTCAGGTTAAATTTGGCCTGACATTCAAAGGATAAGTAACCTTAAATTGTTCTTGGGTTGTGATGGCTAGGTTCTGGAACATTTGGAGCTCAACTTCATCAAAAATAGAATTTGAAGCTTTTGCAGAGCAGAAGTCGTTTTTCCTTCGTTTGTTATTCTATTTGGTTTGTTTGTTCATTTGCTTGATGAAATTGAAGTGGCAGAGTGGTTTTACTACTTTTTGATGTTGATGAGAGTGTTATAAGCTTTATCTCCCTCGATTAAGAAGTTCCATGTACAGGATTAGCTTTATGAGGCACATTTATCTTTAAGAATTTGGGCGCGTGGCTATGAAAAATATGCAATTGGAGTTGATTGTCTTGTCCTATGGCAGGAGGAAAATTGCCGGTTGATTCTGCATCAGTAGATGTTGCAGTTTCTCTATGCAAAGCACCAGCTGTCAGTGAGCGGTGGATTGGGGAAATCCATAGAGTTTTAAAATCTGGAGGGAAGCTCCTTGTTCAAGCTACCATTCATCCCAACACAGATAAGGTATTTAGCTCATAACCAAAAGTTTTTACTTTTTTTTTTTTCGAAATTAAGGCTTCATTTTCGCAATAAGCATTTGAATGGTGTTCCTTCAGCCAAGCTCGGCATTAGAGCGCCTTTTACTTGTATCGGGATTTCTAGATGTTCAGCTTTTGGAGAAAAAAGCCTTCTTACCAATTGAAGGCTTTCAATCATTTGTAGTGAGTGGATCTACACATCTTTCTGTCAAACTTGTTCAAATTTTGTTGGCCTGAAATTACCTTAAACTCTTGCATGGTTTTGTAGATCAAAGGTAAGAAGGCTTCTTGGACTGTTGGTTCATCATTTTCCATCAAGAAAACAACCAAGATGCTACCCAAGATTCAAATTGATGATCATTTGGATCTAATCGATGAAGATACTCTCTTGACTGAGGAAGACCTGAAGAAACCCCAATTGCCGCTTGGTTAGCTTGTGTATCCTAATTTTACTGCTATTGCCTATTTGATTCTTTTCTCTTCATAAATATCTTAATATTTTGGTAATCCTAATGTAGTTGGAGATTGCGAGGTTGGAAGCACAAGGAAAGCTTGCAAGAACTGCACTTGTGGGCGTGCGGAGGCAGAGCAGAAGGTGCAGACGGTACAGAAGCTGCAGCTGACTGCTGAGCAACTGGATAACCCTCAATCTGCATGTGGCAGTGTAAGCGGCAGCGTTTTAAACTAGTTTTTCCATTGTCACGCTGTGTGATGTTGAAAATATAATGTCTTATGGTTTGTTTGAAAACTGTAGTGTGGGCTTGGTGATGCTTTTCGTTGTGCTACATGCCCATACAAAGGTCTTCCTCCATTCAAGCTTGGAGAAAAGGTATCCAGGAAGCTTCTATTTTGTTGATTCCACCAACTACCCATAACTTCTAGCATCTATAATTGCACTTTTTGTTTGCCTTGACTGCAGGTTACTATTTCTAAGAATTTCCTTGCGTCTGATTTTTGAGTGAGAGGAGTCCACGCCCATGCACAGTTTGGGTACCAAATGATGATCAATAACTTCCAATGCAGTGACCAGGCTAATCCTGAAATGTTGTCTTCCACAGCATGATACGTTGATGTCAGCGGGAAAACTAAATTTTGTTTATCTTTTACATTTGGTTAGGATAGTCATACTTCTCCTGCAGAGGATAGTTCCGTGACTTCACTTTAGAGTGCAGCTACCAATTTGTGCACCAGTTATCTTTATATTGTTTCTGTCAAGACCCCTGTGGATTAAACATCTTCAATCATACTGGAGATTCGTGTGGAAAAGCTTGTTGGGATGTGCTTCTTTCTTAATAACGCAGTTAAAATCCTCTTTTTTTGAATGAAGAGATTGTGGTTAAATAATTAGCTTGCATTTGTCATTCATTATGTTTGTTAATGGTCCATGTTGATTTTCTGTCAGCTGATTGTTCACTGTCGGTCTGATCTGGGGCACCTGATTTTCTCGTTGCATTTATCACGGTAAACCCTGCTAATTTCTACAACAAAACCTTCAGATAAGAACATGCTTTTAGACACTGCATACAGGCCACATAAACGCGCGGGGTCTCTGAGATAAGGTTTACATAAACCAAACACAACAAAACAAGATATTCCACAAACGCAAGGCATGGCAAAATCATGTCACTCCATCTCAAAAATCCTCTCCCCGGTCTCTTCTCCCCGAGAAACCAAACCCAAAATTCATCCGCAAACCCTCGCATTCGCGAGTTCGAAATCCAGAACTTCATCACTCACTTCTTCATCGGACAAGGATGAAGCACTACAGGTACAAGAGGAAGCATTGGGTGCTAATGAAGGGCGGTCTTTTGGTTGGTTTACTGGTGCTGATCTCGTTGTGTTGCAGAAATTGCAGAAGAAGAACAGGAGGGCACAGAGAGCAGCGCCGAGACCACTGATAAGCATATCTACTGCCGACGGAAAGTGGCATGGGAAATGGAACTGGGATTTTGCACTTTCGCTCAAGCAGCTCCGGTTGGCTGACCTTGCTCAGGACCAGGAGGATGCTGAGGTTCTCGTTAGCCTCAATGTTCAGAAGGTCAGTTTTGATATCGTAGAGTTTGATTCATTGGTGCTGAGCCTTGTAATCTTCCATTGATTGGCATTTTTGCTGCAAGTCATGTTCATATAAGTCTTGAACCTCGATGATGTTTTGATCTCCAGTGAGCAATGGTAGGACGGACCTAATGTGAAAAATGGGTTTAATTTTTCTTATTCATAAAATGGAATTAGTACTTGCTCAAGGGTGCCACGTTTTATCCACATTTTTGAGGAAAAAAAAGGGAGCAAACTTGGATGCTATAATTAGCTAAGCTCAAGGGTTTGATTTCAGCACACGGGCTTCGGATTTTCTGTAGATGGCAGAATCACCACAGCCTTCAAGAGAAGATGTAGCTGCTGTTTTGCATCATACTCCAAAGAGGTAATTAGAGAACCCTTGGTATTTGGAGTTTGAAGTTATTTTGGGCATACCTCTCTACATGTAATCTTGACTATTTGCACACAACTCTCTGATGTTGCTAGATTGATACTACGTTCGAGGTTTGGGTCCTTTCTTCCAACAAGACTAATGAGCCTCATGAGTTACCTGAAATTGGTACAAGTGATCCTTCAGTAAGTGCTTTCTCTCTCTCTCTCTCTCTCTCTCTCTCTCTCTCTCTCTCTCACTGAAAATGTGGACAGTAATACGATCAATGTGTCATCATCTCTTTCTCTCTCTTCCCGAAAATGCTGACTGTGTGAAGATTAGTAGGTCATATATGTTAAACCTGGGATGGAAGCAGATCTTGATAAACTAATCCAAGACACAATAAGGTTAACAGCCACAGTGAAGGTATTATATCTTTTCTGATAGAAAGGGATTTGGATGATGCAATGCTATTTGATGACTGATTAGGCGAACATCCTGTTGCAGGATACATGTTCAGATACCTGCGAGAAATCTACAATAGTATGGCAATGTATATATATACCTTCACAATTCACATTTTTTCGATAAAAAAAAATACTAATTGATGATTAACCGCTAAATATTGTCCTCGTGTATCATCACGTATGTAGATACTGATAACAAGAAGACATTCGATGGAAGGTGGTCAAGACTTCTTGAGTTGAAGAGGGCAATGTCTCATAAATGAAGCTAGTCAAAGCCAGAATAGAGAGCAGCAAATACATGGGCATATATGCAAGAATTTAAGATATGTTACTATGCGTAGGAATACAAAGGTATGTGTAGAATTCTGGTATTTATGTATTGGTTTAGATGTGAAAAATTCTTACATTTCTTTGTATAATGGCTATTATCTGCTTTTGGAAGCTCCACATACAGTCTCATTGATGGCCCGAGTTTTATGGGTATGAATTTCAATATGTTTTTTTTTTTGGGTAGTATATTGATATTATAAAATGACATTTTTTATTTTATGAGAATAGAGAAGGTCATCAAAATTCAAATACATGATCTCTCGTATACGAAAAATAACTACAACCATGCGGCAAGCTAATACTTGATGTGTTTCTTCTAAAACAATGGGCTTTTTTGCCTATGAATTTCATAAAACATCTTATTCATTATTAAATAGAAAATAAAACGACTCGCATTATTCACATTTTGGGTAGAAGATTGAATTTCTATATTTGTTCTCAATCAATGAAATTATAAAATAATGAAAGCTTATTTATTCTTTGCTCCGACAAGAATATATAATGGTAAATTTCAGTATTAAAGCATGGCTCATGCAACTAGTGAGGGCTAAAACCGTGTCGGTCCATATACCCGAAACACAATCGGCCTCATTCATTCGCCGCATCTGTAATAAATTTTGTTTAACCCTTTTAATATTTTTTATTGTTATTTAAAGAGTGGTCAATGGTTTGTTTTTAACTCATCCTCTGCGCCCTGTCTTGTATTTGTTCCCTCCTCCGTGAGATTATTCTTCTTTGTTGCATCTATGTTCTTCGTGGATTAGATTGTGTCGGTGGGCTTCGGTGTATGCCGTGAAAACCAGGTGCATGAAAGACTAAATATTTACCATAATTTATGATATATATAAAAAAAATAGCATACAATATATTTACGTAATTAGGTTTCCAAAAAAGATTTTATTGATGAGAAAAAAATAGAGAATATAATGACACTAATATTATTAACTCTAGCAAGAGATTAATTTTTCTAACCGTTATAAGACATTTTGAAAATTTTAATATATGTCTTTTTTATCTTAGTATATAAAATCTTTATATGAATAGACTATTTATAAAAGTAATTTAACTAAATTTGAATTAGAGCATCGATTAATTTAGCCTACTAATCTGAATCTTCCAGTAGGAGACAAATTTGAAAAAAATTAGTGTCACTAAATCACTTCCTAAGATGAACTGTAATTTGATTAGGGCTTTTCAAAAAATCTGAATTTGAGACATTACTAAATTAACAATTTTCATTTTAGCTTGAATCTTATTTTTTTTTGAATTTGAATGTTCAATAGATAGTCTTCACTATTGCCCCGTAGGATAGGATTAATGACCTTGAACATTGATCAAGTTTAGTCAGAGCTTGAGCTTGTTAATTGGAATTACCTTTGTCAGCATATCTATAATAATTTTTTAAGTATAGATCTTTTATAAAGAAATCTTATCGTCTTCAGCAATATCTCAAATAAAGTGAAATCGAATATCTATATGCTTTGATCTGATGTAGTACATCTGATTCTTCACAATGTGTATGATACTCTGACTGCTATAAAAAATAGAGAGAACACCTTGAGAGAAACCAATTTCACTTGCTAAATCTTTTAATCATAGGGCTTTTTTAATTGCTTTTGTAACAATCATATATTTGGACTCTGTTATAAATAATGTCATAGTTGATTGTAACGTACACTTCTAATTAATAACATCACGACAAATGGTGCAAAGATAATCAACAAGAGATTATCGTCGATCAAAATCTCTAATATAGTCTAAATCAATATAGCTAATAATTTCGTCCTCTTGAATTGTATTCCTATTGAAATATAGACCAATATTAAAAATACCTTTATAACTACTTAATAACTTGTCAATACTCTTTTCTTGGATTTGGTATATAGCGTCTAATAATACTGATTACTTATGCAATATCATATTTTGTGTACAACATAGTATATATCAAGTTTTGAACAACACTTGAGAATGAGATGTTCTTAATGTATACATGTTCCTCATCTATATAGGAACACAATTGAGCCAAAAGAGTAATTACGGGTTTTAAATTTTGCATATCAAAATGAGAAATAATCTTTTCGAGATACTTACTCTGTTTTCGTCGTAACTTACCATACTTTCGGTCCCGATCAATCTCCATATCGAGAACCTTTCTTGCATACCTAATCTTACAGCTCAAATTTATTTTTTATTATATACTTCAAATTATTAATTAGAGATATATCTTAAGTAGCAATAAGCATATCATTACTATAAAGAAGTAATATAATGAATAAATTATTGACATACATCTTCTTCTTTTATGGATGAGGATACTTCAATGGTAATAAAAACAATAATCATGTTTATAATGGATAAAATCTTGTCATAATATGAAACTATCAAACCTTTTATACCATTATCTTGAAAATTATTTTAAATCATAAAGTAACTTATTTAAGTTGCAGATATAATTTTTTTATCTTCTTAGATGAACCCCTTACGTTGCTGTACAAAAATCTTCTCTTCTAATTCTCTATGCAAAAAGACGATTTTGATATGAAGCTATTTTAATTCAAGATTATGAAAAATAACTTGTTTGAATAATCAAAATTAAGAATCCAAGTATTATGTTATTAATCAAAATTAGAACTAATAAAGAGAATGTTACTCTGATCATCATCAAAACTTCTTTCAGTAACTGACACTTGTTCTTTGGCTAAGATTCTTTCTCTTTTTTTATTTTGAGTTTCTAATACTCTTTAATTACATGTCTTATCTTTTTATAGTATTTGCAACTCTTTTCTTTGAATTTGGATTTATAACGACCTGATTTTGATCTTTCTTTGCTACGACCTTTAGTCATGAGTGCTTCTGAGTGTGACTCATCCCCTTTAATTTTTTTAAAAATTCATCAAATAGAAGAACAACATAAATATCGTCAAATTTTAAATTCTTATCATATATGAGAGTAGTTTTTAAATTCTCAAAAGAAGGAGGTAAAAATAATAAAATAATTATCTTATCTTAATATTCAATTTTAACATCAATGTTTAATAATTGAGAGACTAATTTAGTAAATGTATTAAGATGATCAATGATATTTGTTCCTTCTTTCATTCAAAAATTGAAAAACTTATACTTTAGGTAAACTTAGTTTGAAATATACTTATATATTGTTTCTCTAACTTTTTTCATATTTCTGAAGGTGATGTTTCATCAAGAAACAAATAGAATACTTTATCAGTTAGACTGAAAAGAATATTATTATGTGCACTAGTTTTCTGATTCTCCCAGATATTTTTGGTGATATCTTTAGACTTGATATCCTTCAATACGTTTCTCAACTCTTGTTAAGTAAGGGTTCCATAAACTCTTGCTTGCCAAATAAAAAACTCTTATTTTTCATTGAATTTATCTACATCAAATTTTGTGGGAGACATTGAATCAAGCTCTAATACCAATTTATTGCGTAGAAGACCATATATCCACTACAATTCATGATATAGAAAAAGAAAAAAAAAAGAGGAAGAATAACACACAAGATATTTACATGGTTCGGTTTGTGATCTACTCCAGGAATGAAAGTGATCCGGAGGAGGTTTTATTAATGAGACAGAATAAGAGATTATAATGACGAAGACGAAATTCTAATATTAGCAATTCTCATAAAAAACTTACTTGTTTAGTCATTACAGGACATTTTGAGAGTTTTGATATATATCTTTTTATCTTAGTATGTAAAATTCTTAAATGAATAGAGTATTTATAGGAATGATCCAACTGAATTTGAATTAAAGTAGGAGACCAATTTGATCTACTAATCCAAGTCTTCTAATAAAAGATAAATTTGGAGAAGGATTAGAGTCACTAAATTATTTCTTAATATAAACCGTAATTTGATTAGGACTCATCAGAAAATTCCAATTCAAGACATTACTAAGTCAACAAAAACCATCCTTGGTTCAATTTGTTGCGAAGACATATTATGGCTTTGAATATATCTATTATAATTCTTTCTTTGGATCAACGTACACCACCACCCACATTTGGAACTCCACTCTGCAATCTTAGTTTATCAAAGAAACGTATACTTATAACATAGTGACTTAAAGGAGCAAGAGAAAGAAGAAGATGAGTATATTGTTTACTTGGCTAAAAGTTTTTTTTTTTTGTTAAAAAACATGGCAGAAAGAATTTCAAGAACAACATTTTATTCTTACTTGTAAGCATCCGTTTATGGGTGGGTGGGCAAGCAAGCATGTGGGTGAACGGCAGGCATGTGCGGGGTGGAGATGAGACACGAGCTTCATCGATGAGGAGCGGCCAACCTATAGAAGAGCGGGTACGAAGGAGGAGGGCCTTCCAAACTGTGAGGGGCTGAAAAAAATTTGAGGGAGTAAAAAAAATAAAAAAATTTTGTTGGATTTATAAGAAATTAGAATAGCGCTGGAGGTAAAATTATGTATGATCCGTCATGGTAAAAGTATTGCTAGAGTTTGGATTTTTTTTGGTTTGTTGAACTTGATCGAGATGATATGTTATTTGAGATTATTGGGTGATATTTTGATCTATAAATGATTAGTGAAATATGAATTTGTTTTAATTGTGGATTGTAATATAATAAAATCTTTTGTTATTGAAGTCATATATATAATAGTATCATTCAGAGTACTCATGAGTTTAACATATTGTAGCATTTTATATAGCAATTCTTTGTATCCCGAGAATTTTCTTATCTATTTGTCAGAACTAGCTACCAAGAATAATATCTCTTAAGAAAAGCAGATGCAGTACCGCTTTTTTTATAATCCGGTAATCTAAATTAACAATAAATTACATGATAGGAAATAAACATATAAATGCTTATATAACATGCAGAGTAAGTATCGATTAGGTCTACATGTTCTTGAAACCACTTAGTAAATGTATTACTATAAATTTTCTTTTCTTCGAACTCTCTATTTTGACATCATCTATCAACTTTTATCAACATCAAGTATTACCTATAAAATAGATATCGATTATGTTGGAAGGTAGAGAGAAAATATTAGAGTTCATTATAGTTAATCAAATCATTATACGTATTTTTGGAAGGTTGTTACAATACCCAAATTAAACAATATATATTTTTGTATTTATGCCCATTGAGTCTCGTCTAAATAATAATAACTTTATTCAGCCCCAATTGGTCACCCCTCTCCATCGTGGGAATAACGATCTTGGTTCTAAAAAGGTCGAGTAAAAGTAGACTGGAAGTCGTTCAAAAATATCACTTAGAAAATTATGCATTCATCGGCCAAATATTTTTCTACTATAGAACCTTTTGGGTGAGCCTAGTTACGAACATAGTTCTTTAGTTTGGAAAGATATTTGAATGACAAAGTATTTCTTTATTATTATGAATGCACGCAATATGTATATGTACTTTCAAATTAATAATCACAGTTTATCTCTTAACCGGATACATACAACGGTACTGGATCAGGCCTGCATGGATTGCTTCTTCCACTAAGTGAATAGACAAGTGCTCCATTATATTAAAAAATGAAGGTGGAAAGATCCTTTCAAGATAGCAAAGAATCATAGCTATCCTAGACTGTTAAGTTTAAAGTGAGATGAGTGGATGGATTTGGCATACAAATGTCGGAATATACTATTTATTTCTATCAATGATTTCACTAAATGCTTATGCAAACAATGCTACATTGCAATGGGTAGCAATTGTTGTAAGAAAATATGACAATTATAACTCTTCAATTCAGTAATGGTTTGATCTTTTATACTCACGCATTTGGAAATATTAGACACGTAACCATCAGACACTTACACATTTCTTAAGAAAGTTACTTTTTCTTGTCTGCTCATTGCTAGGAGAGTGGATGGCAAAAATATTTTGCTACCTCTATGCACTAGATAAAGCATCTTCCATATGCCAATGTCTTTCAAATCTAGTCATACATTCAAATTATTCTTTAACTTGTTTGGAATGCCAAGTAATGTCCACAACAAATTTTCAAATTTTTTTTAATGTGTATGATATTGAAATTGTATCGAATATATAATGAGCTTCAATACAACAATTCAAAGAAGACACTTATTTTCTTCCAAGTTGACTTCATTTTTGAGCTACCTTCGATATGCATTTGTGAAGTCTTCGTCCTATTGGAGACAATTCTACAACCATGTCCACGTACATAACGTAGAGTGACATTTGCTTCACTATATACCTTAGATCCAAACAATTGGAGGGCATGAATATTATACTCACATGTTCCATCAAACGCAGCCTTATCTCAACGGAATCTATGATCAACTGGCAGAAATGATTCGTGGCACATATAACAAAATTTTTGGCTATATTTTAACCACCCGGACCGCATGTTCCTCCCACATATAGGATAGGCTAGCTTCCCTCGAGTGCTATATCCTGAAAAATATGTGTATGCTGAAAAATCATTAATCATCCATATCAGTGCTGCATATAAACAAAACATCTGTTTCGTGACTGCATCAAAAGTTAGAACGCTTGATTTTCATAATTCCTTTAGCTCTTTCACTAACAATTGTAGGTATATATCAATATTATTCCCTAGTCCTTTTGCCCCATCAATGATCATGAACAAAATGAAGGATGATTATTTTATGCACAACCAAGGAGATAAGTTATATGGAATTAGAATTCCCAGCCAAGTGCTATGTGAGCAATTTATTTTCTGGAAGGGATTAAACCCATTAGAAACTAAGCCCAAACGCACATTACATATATTAATAACAAAGTCAAGGTATTGCGGGTTGAACTCCTTCCACTCGAGACTATCTGCTGGATGTTTGACTGTCCCATCATGTACATGGCCTTTGGTGTGCCATCTCCCATGTGGTGTTGCGATTGTTGATATAAACAAACATTGCAAACTCGGCTTCAAAGGAAAATATCGGATAACTTCGGTAGGAATTTTTCAAGTCGCTTGATTGTCATTATCACCATATATTGTAAATTGCTCATATCTATGTGCTTTGTAATGTTTGCAATAGATGTCTAATTTACTGTCATTTATGTATAGTATATAATTATTTGAATATGTATGAATATTTCTTTATTCAAGGCCTATATCTTTCACAATATTCCAAGATTCTTGATACAAACTGGAAAAAAAAGAATAATGATAAAATACCTCTTTTAATGTCTTTAACAATATATTGAATAAATAATTGTTCTATCGACACTTAGACTTCACCACTAACAAACGCATGATGAACGATAATAATGTAAAGTTTTTATATCCCGGATATAACTCAACATTAAATTCATCAAGGATTTTGTAAAAGTTTTTAACACCTTTATCATAACTCTCACTTATCATATCGTCGCATAAAAAAAAGTTTCATTAGACACAGCAAGGTCCCCAACGGTATCACAGATCAATTCTCCAACATCGGCCCCCTCATTGGTAAACTTTATCGTATGAACTGTTTGTTCTTTTAGATTTTGTATGTTTAAATACTACGACTCTTTACCATGAATTGTTCAATTCATATAATGCATGTGCTAACCTCTGACAATTACATGTTTATATATTTGAGCCCGTGTCCAATTGTGTGTGTTCATATAATCTGTATATCGACATTGTTTTTTTTTTTTTTGCTATAATCTCTTATTTTTATAAGCATAGTCCAAAAATGCATTTACATCGTTACTATATCTCACATTTAATCGATTTTTAATCTTGATTTAACTCTTCTCCATGTTTTCGCAATTTGTGTAGTCTTCAAACTACTGCTCTGCACATATAAGCAAAAAATAGAAATTAGTGATCAATATGATAATGGTAAGGAGAGAGAGACTTCGTAAATACCATTTTATTCAAACAAAGATAACTACCAAATATTACTTGTAATAAAGAACTATATTGAATAGTTGATGCAACATGCCATAGAAGAGTCTATTACAGATTAAAGATCTTATTTAAGATTCATTAAGAAATCTATTGAGAATTAAGATGCTATTTAAACTGCAACTATGGCAAGGAGCAATCGAGTTTTGATTTGTTTGCAAAACATGGTTTTTGAACCTTTTGCTTTTCTTTTGTGCATTCAAACTTATTAGACTAGATCATACAAATTGGTATGACACCCAAAAGAGTACCTTATCTAAGCCACTCTTAACTAAAAGGGCTTAAACAATATTTGGGGAGTCCAATTTTTCAATAGGCTGACTTTTTGTTGGATAAATCCTTCGACGAGTTTAGGTCACTTGAAGGTGTTAGTTATGAGTGACATTCTTGCATCCACATCAGAAAATACAACATTCCAAGAAAAAACAAGAAAGTAAAGAAAGGACAAGGGCATAGCCCCTTGCAATCCTAGAAGAGGATAGTAATCCTCATAAACAATACAATTTCTCTTTTTCAATAAACAATTCAATTATAACATCAAATCTCAAAAACTACAAACAAACAACTGAATAAGAATTTGAGCAAAGAGGTGGCGGTGCTACACAAATGTTGAAACCCTCGACATACATGTGCCTTTTTGAACTATACATGGGCTACTAATATCAAATAATATGGCAAATCAGATACACGCATACTACATTATGATGATTAGAGCAGCTAACAACAAAAAGAAATAAAAAAGCAGATAAGCATCTATTATTTGTTGACCTTGTTCATCAATCATAATAATAATTTAAGCAACACTAATGAGGTATATGCTTAACAATATGAACTTAGTGTGAATTTCGAGTTTTATTCCCTCCAAATGAAGTCAATAACTTGCAGTCATCAAATATTAAAAACTATAATCAAACAACCTCAAACTTGAGTAATCAAATTTAAGACAAACACAAAATACAAATTAGTTGAGTAATCAAATTTGAGAAGTGGGGAGAGACGCGACTGGTGTAGCGAGGAGGCGGTGCAAGGATGGGCTACAACAAGACGGAGGGCTGGGTGATGCTAGGAGTTAGGGTTAGACACGAGAAAGACGCGGGATAAAAGGCTTCATTCATGCGGGAAGGAGAGACGAAGTCACACCAGAGCCACATTAGAGGTGAATGAAATGGACAGAGCTCGCTGGAGAGGTTTACGATCGAGTGCGAACTGATTTTTCAAGTGGTCATGGCAATTAAAACCAACATTATTGGCGCTAATAAATTAGTGCCGACAATGGCAATGTGGCCATTGTTGGCGCTAATAAGTTAGGGTCGATAATTTTTAATTTTTACCTGCACTAGTGATTTTTATAGGAAGGAAATCAACGGAAACGTACAATCAACGGCAAGCTTCTTGGTTCTCGCATGGCATCTGGAGACGTACGCACTCTACAAGCTACTAATATAGTAGAAAAATTCTAGTATTCTACATCCCATATCTCTGTATTTGGCATGTAGTTGTTTATTCAAAACCAGTAGTTCGTCCCGCCAATCCAAGCTACCGCGTGGGCTACCTGGTTCGGTTCCAAGCACGTGCTTTACACATGCTCTGTTTTTGATACTCCAATAGAAAAATAAATCGGTCCAAAATCGAATCATAAGAATATTTTTTAAAAATAAAAAAAAAATTAGTTAATATCCTAATTTTAAAAAATAGATTTAGTTCAAAATCAAATCGTAGCAATTTTTCAAAACAAAATAAGTCACGATTCAATATTTTAAATTTTTTCAAATTATTTTTTTGGATCTCGATTTTCACAGAAGTAACTTAGTTTTATCAAGTGAATGGTTAATAAGTTCATAAAGAAGCAATTAGTTGAGGGTTTCCTAGTTCAAGGTTAATAAGTTCATTATTTTTGGGTCTCCTCGTGAATTTAAAGGGAACGAGGGTAATGAACGCCTCTCTCACTGGAGAGCTCGAGCTCGCGCTGCCTTTACCGCGTAAGCCCTGTTGCGGATGGTCTGCTCGCAGATTCTTGGATCCATCGTGCAGGAGCGCTTCATCCACAACGAGCCTGCGCGATAAGGGCAGGGCAGGCTGCATAAACGGGCATCGCTCGCATTGGGATATATAAAACCTCAAGAAGTCCATATAACAAAGAAATGATTTTTGTTCTTTGAATTTTTGGTCATTATCACCCATGTTGAAAACACAAGCACTATAATACTATCAATAGTTTAGGCAAAGGTAGAAACTAAAGCATCTCTCTTCTCCACAATTATATCATCCCAGAAAATTCAGCGCTTCATCAATTGACAATTTTTTACAAGATAGCAAAAATCTATGAATATAATCATTGTCAGCTAGATGGCCAATCCAAATGTTCAATAGGGGAATCACTCAAATGCCATGCCCCTTCTGCCAATTCATCAAAAAGCTGGTTCCATCCCCAACTTGAGTAACCGAGGAAAAACCAGTAATAATCAGCAGATTCTTCATTGGATTTTATCTCTTTAATCACCAAACTTGTTGCAATTGCATTTCCAAAATAAAGACTTCCGCGGACTGCAGTATATCCTTCTCTAGCCTTCTGGATCAAGCTGCAGAGAGGGAACCCCTCAACTGCAACCGGACCTCCATAGTGAAGTGGCGCAAACTTTATAGGCTCCATTTCCTTGCTGAATTCCTTGAAAACATTCCAGCTGATGGGCTTGTTTAATATCAGGCCTTCAAAGCCATGATTTTCCTCCGCCCTTACAATCAGAATTGTGGAATTATTGAAAGGAAATGCATCAAAAAGCTTGTTGGTGGCAGTAAGAATAGATCCAGGAACTACATGTGGTTGATCACTGCTCAAGACTTCTAAAGTTTTTGATTCTGCAGGGAATTCACTCTCTTCTATCAGAGAAGGTGCATTGTGAAAAATGTATTTGCTGTCAACTGCAGGCCTTTTTGGGGTCCACAACAAACCTGTTATATTCAAAGAACAAAATATTAGAGGCATTCAAAATTGGTTGGCATCAAAAACTGGGAGAACTTGTGGGCAATATTATCTTTGATCTAAAAACAGCCTGTTTATATTCTGAAGGTCCCAAACAGATGAATATGCTAACTGCACCCAAAATGATGAAAGATGAGTGGACTCACCATTTGACCAAAGAAACTGTAGCAGTATTAAAAGTGGGTCTGCAATCTGTATGTTGTACTCCAACAGGTTGTAGATTATGACAACCCACATAAACAATTTCAAAGTAAAAGTGGGCGGCAAAGATATCAAGTTATCAATTACATGCAGCTGGTTTTCAGATGGGGCAAATTGTGCAATATGTCCTGCTCCTCCTATAAGGGATCCAGTAATTGTCCAATTTCAAACTACTAGGTTTACAGATGAGCAATAATTTTCAATGCATTTCATATGTTCTGCTGTCACCAGACCGAGATATACTTCCACAATCATGATTATAATTGGTATTCTTGTCAAATTATTTGTGTATTTTGATCATACCTGTTCTATTCAATTAAAAAGGCAACTCTATCCTAGTCCATTAAAATTGATAGTGCTCCTCCATCTGCTGGCACAACACTTAATTACGATATCAAGAAAGTGGATATTCTCCTGTTAGCATATTCCTAAACTATAAAGCTTTGATGCATTCTAATGAGTTCTACTTAGGGCTCACTGTAAATTTGGTATATATATAGTATAGAACTTCCAATAGGAGATATTTGATGTCAACACGCTGTTACCACTCAAGGTATTTAGAATATCAAATGATCTTCTTAGTGGAACTCCCTTAAGACTTAAACCACAAGTCCATGGAATGAAGAAACAACTAATGTTCTTCATCCAAAACCTGTATTTTATCACTTAATCTACCAATGTTAAATAATGAAAAGGACAGGAACAACGATTTTCTAATTAACATATTTTCTGACTTGATTATCAACATTACTCATGGCTGTTTAACCAATTCCTGGCAAGAATGCTTATATGTTTACAATAAAATAAATTACAAGATACCATGGCCCAGCAAAAATTAAAACTAACTTAAACAAGATCCAATGATTGTCTGACATAAGTAAGAAATTTAAGTTGTAACTAGGGCTTTATTGCTTCAGAAATTTAGGAGGATACAAGGAGTGAAGAAAGATGAAGGCAGAATACTGAAAACCTTATCTCAGTTCACAAAATGATAGACAGGACATCTTGGAGTTTGTAGTAAAATGGTAGATGGCTGATAGTGTTAGCAAGCGAGGGTTTCAGACAGAAGTTAGGGTTTGAGAGAGATAAGAATAAAGACAGATAAGAGAGCTTTTCTATTCAATACCTCATGCAGAGAGAGTACAATGCTACTCTGGTCTTACACCTTATTTATAAGAGAGAAGTCCTACTCCGAGTAGATCTCAAACTAATAAAGATCTAAGCCCAATTAAGTACCCGGGTCCTTATTCTACGCAGATTCCTAGTCAGAGTAGGAAACTAACTAAATAAAGAGAGCTTGATAAATAAGGGAGAAAGTCAGCCAGCTAGCAGAGAGGACATATATATACCCATGAACCTAGTCTGAGGCCTTAACAGGCTTTACCAGGCTTTACCATCAATGAACCAAAGAAATACATAAGAGCTACTCAGATTAAGACTAACTCTGACATTTGACTTACCAGTTAACACAGGACTTGATTGTATGCTCCCAAAAGCAAATACCTGCAAACAGTTCATATGTTTCCCAAGTCCTACCATATAGTTGGACCAGCTAACACACGTCAACTTGTATCACTCAAGACAATCAACAACGAAACTTTTGACTTACTTAAGAAACACAACTCATTTAAAATATCTAATAATTTTTTTATCTTCAACCTAAATAATGAATATTATTTTAGCTGCAGATCCTATATGAGTGAATTCCTATGGCCCCAAATCTTCACAAATGAATATGCTTGCCTTAATGAACCAACAGGAAATTGAAATAAGGTTTAAATGGAAAACTACCGCACCTCCATATTTATTCAGATGGTGAGAATTGCTTGCATGAGAAATTATGAACTCAATGATGCTAACAACTGAGGCATAGCCTTCATAAGAGATGGCCCCCTTTTTGTCTGCTGGAAATAGCACTAATGATGGATAATGTTCATTCTGTAATGCAAATTTCAATCAAATATATCAGTTGACAACCAACTTGCAATTTAGAATATACAAGGAAAAAACTAGTTAATGTTGAACAAAGAACATTGAAATAAACAATGAGAAGCAATCACAGATCTCAAGTGTATTACAAAACGGAATGCAGAAGGGAACAGAAAGCTATGGATTAATTTCATTATTGAAGGTACTCTCCATTCATCCAATATGTTAAAGCATACTACAAAGATAATGCTAAGACCTCAAGCTTCACTTAGACATATATTAATATTAATAATTATGTATCTTACATGACCCTTCAGCACATAAACTATTAAAAGATATTAAATTTAAGATACTGATGAAGAAAAATTCATAGTTAACATAAATGATCTCTCCAGTCATTCCAGATGTTAACACTAGCAAAGCTAAGAAAAGGGTAAAAGACTAACTGATAGAAAGGTTATAATTGGTATGCTTTGATTTATCTTGTGACAAGGTAGTGACTAGATGCATCAATCTCCACAATTTAAGCAACCTAGTAGTTGAATCTTTTACAGGAAGCAAAGCTGTAATATATTGCATTGTTCAAATGTAAATGCTGCTAGTAGCACAAAAACGTTTAGATCCTAACTGAAAACTGATACAGTAGTTTGATCCTACTGGAACCCAAGGGAGTGCTTGGTTTGAGATGAACTCATTTTTAGTCAGACTAGTTAATCTTGATCTGAACTAGAATTGAACTAGAGATGCTATTTCAAAATGAGATCATCTTATTTTTCAGTCCCAAACCAAGTGGATCCTAAACCATTATCACTATTTCTGCCATTTGCTATATTATTCTTTATTTCTCTTTCATACTCTCATTTAAATTAATTGCTACAGGAATCAAGTGCCTATTTCTCTATCTTCTCTGCTTTACTTTCTTTTCTTGCTCAAAAGGATTTTGTGGAAGTGATCCCCAAGGCTCCCACACAAGCAAAGAACTAGACCAACTGAACAAGTACGTATCCATGCAAATTGGTGTGAAAACAACAAAATAAGCACTCAAAATAAACATCCAACATCAAGCATGCCATCCAGAGAATGTTAATATAACTAAATATTTGTCTAATATGAATGAATGCAGTCTCCCAGTAGAACCACAAGACGTAGAGGATAAAACAAGGATAGGCTTCTATTTCATTGAGCATCACCTTCCTTTCCTACAATATATCTTAAATGTCAGAATAGAGCCATTTTCAGCTACAGATAATTCAAAAAGAACCTAATTAAGATCAGAATCTAAGGTATATTTGCAAAATCTTAAGCAAGTACCATGATTTTGCGGGAAAATACATGCAAAAATAAATTTTGAGAAGGTATTTACACAGTTTTGTTGTTTTGCAGGGGTATTCATACAAGAATTCCCTTATCTTACATACAAATTTATTACACAAATCCATATGGAGGTGTGGTTCTTAACAACTGGTCAATTGGTTGAAATTGAAATTCTAAGAGCAAATCACAACTGAATCAGTTTTGAAATCCATTTGATTAGCATGTCATCCAATTGTTCAAGAAGAGACCAATTTAAAAGCATAGTCCCCAGTGGTTACCTTTCCCAATTCTTTCAGGAATGGACCACAGTCATTTAGAGTGCAGTCCATCAAATAAATAGATGGCAACTCCACTTCAGAATCTTTGTTGATATCTACATAAGACCACAATGGAAATCAACATAAGTTAGTTGCACAAAATAAGGTGACTTTATGCTAGAAAAACTTTTAACTTTGCATAATTTTGATGAATCAGAAGATAGAACAGAAAATGTTAGTCATTCATCAAAAATTTGGTAAACAAAAATAGGATCTTCAAACCAACCCTACTTAAGCTTTCAAGAATGATGCCCCAATTAGTCCTTGTGAAAATAATTGTATATGATAAGATTATATATTTTGGTTGAGCAAACAATGATATTCTTATTTACCAAAAAAAATACTATTCTAAAATCAACTCTACATTTCATGTTATTGTATATTATTTTGTTTATGATATAAAAATCATATTTTAGTTATGATATAAAAGCCACATGAAGATAGCAATATTGTTCTTATCCTAGCCTAGATGCAAGTTCTTGACAAGTGACTTAATGACAACAGCACAATATCCAAGCTTTGGAAACAACAGCACTGACTCACAGGTGTTACTTAAAGGTAACAATATTTTCATACAAATAAAATGGCAGAAAATACAACAAATAACCATAGGGAAATTATTTACTAGCTGCCTAATCCATCATGTCCCTAAGTTTGTTGATCATATGCAAGGAAATAAATGTTGTATGAGAATCAAGTTGTAAGAAAACAATATGTGATACTAGTATTGGAAATGACAATGAGATTAGTACAGAGGAAATGTGATTGATTGTGAGGTATTGGCTTGTGTGCATTCCTAATTTTTAAGGAGTTCTAATTATTGGATCAGGGCCTGCTTGAGTTTAACTTCAACCACAGTTCAGAGTCAAAACCTGATCAACAGCCTGAATGATAAACCTAAGTCCAATTCTTCCAAGTTAAGTTTTCAGGCTAATTGCCAACTAGGATCATTAACATTACCACCAACAAAATGCCTGAAACATGCTAGAGATATACTTTGGCCGAAGATTAATCACTAGGCATTCCCAATGCATATAGATACCTGGCTGGAAAATTGGATGACTGTCAAAATAACAAAAATTGCAAAACTCTAGAGTGGCCAACAACTTAATGCATTCTCTGCATTCTGCAAGGGAAGTTATTTGGACCTCTTTATCTCAATTTTTGATGGTCAAAGGACCAGTGAATTGATTCAACTTGCAAAGAAAAGTGAAGTCATTTTCTCAAATTAGAAGTTTATTCCATGAAAATAGAAAGAGATGTATAAAACTAGCATTAACAATTGTTTTCTTTTTGAGCAAACATTAACAATTATTTTTTCTTTTGAACTGGAATAACAACCACAAGTATATAACTCTAGCATTTCAAGATTGTTGCTCTAGAATGTGAACTAGCTGGATTTCATAAAATAATATATTCAAACTATTTTTTATGGAAGAAAATACTCTCTTTGCATGATAAGAATTAGAACACTTGAATTGCCGTATATCCTTATAATATGAGAGATCAGCATGGATTTTGTTGATCTACATTCTGTTCCTGAGAAGCTACCAGATGAGGAATTCTCTTTGAAATGCTGTCTTATTAGCAAGAGGCTAACTGTTTCTGAAGGCTTTCTCAGTTTACCCTGTTCCTATTAGTTTAGCATCTTATCCAAAGAGTAAGGAACCTTTTTTTTGCTTCAAGAATTTGTCATGTTTATAAGTTTGTTCATGAGAAAGCAATCAATTTGCTGAAAAATAGTTCATTCCACTATTACCAAGGAAGGGACACATGGATGTATACTAACATCATCAGATAAAGCACCTGAATATTCTATGCAGAAAAATAATTTACACAGTTTATACCTTGAGAGTTTATTGAGTCATTTTTCAGTAATTCACTCTCCAGCATAATTCCAAAGCTTTTAAATGCTCGATATACTTCACGGACAATTAGTTCCATATGCTGGCAGAAACCACACCAGGTATTGCTGAAAAGAACTAAAACATCCATACTGTAAGCAGGTGTGACATTTTCACTTGTGGAAGATTCTGCTTCATTTCTCCTTCCACAGTATTTAAATCCTAAACCAAGTTCACAGAAAACATTGGCTGTCACTCTTGGAATTGAATCAGTCTCATGGAAATCTAAGTTTACAAATGGCGGGCGTGGGGACTCCCTTGAACTTAGAACAGACGATTCTGAGTGCTGGTAAGGTGTAACACTTCCATTTAGAAATCCATTGACAAAGTTAACTATAGTTGAATAGGTAATATTTTCTTCTCCAGATAAGAGATAGTGTTGTTGTGAAACTGGATCAAGAATTACCAAAGATGGGATCTTTGTACTTGCAGTCAAGGCTTCAAGCATCTGATAACCACCATCAGAAAAGAAAAAAGAGCCAAAAAAAGGTTCTTGAGATGCCTGTGGCTCACCTAACTTCATCAATTTCATGGAACTCTTAATGTTTGATGTATTATCTTCTACAAAAGCCAAATGAGATGAAACTTGCGTCGGTTTTTCAGCTACTTCAGCAGCAGAAAATTTCTCTAAGTTGGAAGCTGCATAACTTACATGCTCTCTCTCAGTGCATTCTTCAACTAAGGGTGACTTTGAAATTGAAGGAAAAGAATTATCTGAGTGACGTGCAAAAGACTGTAATATTTCTTCCTGGTAGTTTTTATCCTGATTACATTGTGTACCCTTCATAACACTAATATCTTCTTTTAGCTCAACTAAGGGTGATTTCAGAATTGTAGGAGAATCATCTGCATGACATGTGAAAAACCCCAATCCTTCTCTTTGACAGCTTTGGTCATCCTCATAATCTTGTATGACCCCAGCAACACTAATTTTGCCTTTCAGATCACTGGCTTCTAAAGTATCAAGTATCCTACTATTTTCAGGGGGAGGGACTGCCACATTTTGTTGCAGATTAGTTTTCGCATAATCAGGATCAGGTGGGCCTACATCAGCACTAGATATGTCATCCAACATGTTACTAATTTGTCTGGAAGATTCCTTCGCTTGTCTGTAAGTTTGATGCACGACATCCATAGCATCATTCACAATTGTGTCACTAGGCTGCACATTTCCCTCTTGAGATGTCAATTTATCTACTACTTGTACCTCAAAATCATCAGACAAGAGCTGAAAGCCAACTTTTTTTGCCAATAAACTTATTTTAGTTTCCTTGGACTCCAAAGCAGGTTCTCTGCTACGTAGCAGATGGGATAAAATATCATAGGCAGGGTTCACTTGAGCATGAGTAGTTATCTCATCTACTGAGATGTTTTCCCCTTCGTTCACTATCATAATTGCCATGTTGTTCTTGATCTTCACAATCTTACTAGCTGGAGAAACTTTATGCTTTAGATGACCAGAAGACTCCCTCATAACCTTGTGCCAAGTTCCAGAGAAAGCCTCTATTAGAGATGCATCAGAGTTACTAGTAGGTTGGTTGGAAAGATTATGATCATACACAAACTGCCTAAAGCTTTCCAGAGAAGACTTGCTTGCACCTTTAACTTCTGAAGATGCCGATGATCTATCAACAAAAAGAATGAGTGAAGGCCTGTCTGCTGGAAATGCAGGCTCATCATTACGCCCATCAAGATGCAGCTACATCAAAAAAGAAAATAATTTATAACTAGTCAAGTCACGCTGCAATATTCACATTTATGAATATTATCAAATAAGAAGTTGAGAAAAATGGCAGCTCCATGAATGTTGAGCAATCATATTAAGTTAAAAATAATTAGAAGAATAAGCAAAACATCCACAGCTAGGACAAATACTCTAGATATTATCAAATAAGTATCTATCAAAGAAATGTCTAGAAACTTTATGACAGCAGTGCAAAAGAAGTCAGAATGCTTAAGTATCAACTGTAACTTAAACAGCTAATATAGGCAATAGGCATTAGGACACTAAACCTGCAAACGGTAGGTTATAAAATGTATGGGATATCATATAGATCACCAAACTCTGCTTTGTCCTAAAGGTATCCAAATATAAAAAAGATTGTATTAGATGACATACATTCATCTCTTTAAAAGTCAAGCATAAAATAGCAAAATTCTTCCAACCACCATATGCAAAATGTATAAGATGGGAAATTAGACAAAAAGAAAATCCAACCCATGCATGTAATTGGCATAAGTTTCTCATTGATGGCCCCCACCAAAACTTATAAAACCTAGTTCATGTAATAGACATAAGTTCCCCAACAAATGCCCTCCAAAACTTTCTAAAACATATTGCTGACTTGACATGAAGCTTTCAGACGAGGCCCTAGACCATTGTCTTGCACATTCTTCTGCATAGCAACAAGTGGCACAACTTCATTTTGGAAACTCTTTTTTTTTCAGACTACCAAAAAGTTTCATCAGCAATTGCCAATAGGGAAAGAGCCAACATTTTTCTCAAGAGGGGGTAACCAAAACTAAAGCACTTTTTTGAATAAAGAATTTAAACATTTAAACTCACCAAAAAAAGGAACATAAGCCTTTACACATATATCCTAATTCACGAATGCCCTTCAAAGACTAGGATGATGCATGTTTGCCCTCTGATAGGGATGCAAGTGAAAATCATTGACCTGATTGTGTCTAAGATGAAGACTTTTTCCAATTAGATGGTCATACATAAATTTGTATCTTTGGTTTTGGATATATGTTGATTATTTTATTATCTGCTACTGTTCAAAGATATTGGTAGAAGCATGCTTGAAAATAAAATAGTGAGGAACACAATAAATAATACCAAATGTGGTAACATCCTTTTTGGTCATGTTTGATACTGAAAAAGATGTTGGACCTAGAAAAATGTATAAAGCAAGGGTATATATGCCAAAAAAACACAGATTAGGAACATACAAGAAATTAAAATTTTAACAGGGGTGAACATACAACCAGAGGTGTTTCTAGGGTATGCATAAATTAGAAAAACATGTATTCTTTTTTTAAAAAAAAAATTTACAGTGAAGTTAGCAACATGTAGGGACCAAATTTTAGAAGAGAATAGACCTAGACAGAAAATTGTTCTAGACAATAGATGATGAAAACACAATATACCCCTACGAATCACTTTTTCCAAAATCTGACAGAGTCAATTGGCCCCAGTTGCCCTCCTCTAAATCTGCCTACGATCACCATGCCCCCTTCACTCATGTGCTAGAATTACAGTTAAATCATGTTTGTGCTTAGCCTTAAAATAAGGGGGTTTTCCTTTTGAAACATGCAGATTCATCAACTTTCAAGTCCATGCTTGTAACTGAATTTTAGTTGTGTTCATTCACCAAAAGAGTCCTTTAAACTACTATTTATAGCAACAACAATCCAACAACAACTAAGTCTTAGTTCCAACAAATACTGGGTTGGTCATATGAAACCTTAGAAAAACACAATCAAGGGTCAATCAAACAAATTCTACCTTCTCCATTGAACCTCTATCCATCAGTCTATCCATTGGGTTCATATAAGTTCTTATCAGTTCCACCTACATCATTTTTGTAACCTTCATCAATTTAAGCTCTGCAACTTGAATCAATCACCATTTGTACTTATGCATTATTTTGAGCCTTTGAATATAAGTGGTCGAAACATCTCCCACAACTAAGTCACATATTATCTCAAGTTAAAGCTACTCTGAAGTCCAAATCCACCACAGACATCTTCATTTTTGATTTTGTATTAAACACCCTAACATGCTTTTTAATCCTAATGGGCTCATCCAATTCATTATTAAGCTAGGTAAGCTCTTGATTTACCATAGCTTACCCTCACTTTACCTTAGCTAAGTTTAATCATGAATCAGCTATGGTCTCAAACCCCACCCCTTCTTCACATGATTCTAGAATAATTGGGTGTGGCAAAAAAAGAAAAAGTTGTTCTTGTCATAAAAGAAAGAATAAAGCAATGACAATGGCACATAACACAGTTTTAAATGTTTGGACAAAGGTTATATATAATGTTTTCACTTTTCATACATAAAGATGGTCTAACAAAAACCAAACAGCAATGGCAGATTACAATTAAAACAAACAATAAGCAATCACAGCATCGCTAACTGCATGCAGATGATAACGAGAGATTATCTAGCTCCACTAGCACATAAATTGATTTAAAACCTACAACCAATTGAATACCAGCAGAGTAGCATGTAAAAAGCAGTCTGTCAGCCAGCTAGGAGGAAGGCGTACCTCCATGGCAGGGGAGCCATTATCCTGCAAAATTGTTTTAAGATCATCTACTTCCTGGATTGTCATTGAACAATTAGGGCACCAAGAGGACCTAAGAAAGATGGACCATGGCTCTTTACTACTAACCCCCAAGTACGATAATAAGGATTTTTCTGAAATCAAACCAAAACTCTGTCTTTCAGGAGGCAGGAAATATTCCCTCGCAGTTGCTGTAAATTTGGAAAAGAAAGATTCAAAACGCTGAAATTCTTGCCATGTGCAAGACATCTCAATGTCAGAATTTCCAGTTTTAGTTCCTCCAGAAACACTGTCATTTACCCAGACAAATTCCCCAGTCCAATGAGAAGTATTGAGCTCCTGACCGACCTGACAAGCTAGTTCTGCTTGTTCAAAATCCTGTATTTGATTCAAAAGAAACTTGTAATCATTAACACCTATTTTGCTGGCAACCTCACTATGAATTTCATTCAAAAAGACAAGCAACCTTGTGAATTGCTTTATTGCCAACTATAAATGTTGCCTTAAGTTTTCTATTGTGATTGTCTGCAAGGCTGCCAGCTGCAATAAAAAAAAGGCACTTTAACACAACTGAGAATTTAAAGCACCACAAGATAAAGATTATAATTTAAAGCAAGAGAAATAAGCAACCTGCAATTGGTGGTATGGGGTTGGAAGCCCCATCAAGGTTTAAGTACCAAAGATAACAAATTCGAGCATCAAATCACAAAGAATGGAAATTAAAGCAAGAGAAGCAAGCAAACTGCAATTGGCGCTATAGGGTTGGAAGTCCCATCAAGGTTTGAATACCAAAAAGAACAAAGTTGGGCATTCAATTCTAAACAAGAGTGAATATCTACATTAGTCATCAAATAATATGTTTCTCTGAAGAACTATACAACTTATCCTCACAAGTAATTTTCAGAACATGTAACAGCTTTTTTTTATTGATTTTAAAGGAAAAGCAACATAACTTTTGCCATTCTTCGGATGGAAAAGATTTATACTGAAAATGGAAGCATTAGTATGGATTTTTGGCAGAAATTAACTTTTCTTCTAGTCAAAATACTTCAAGTTTAACACATTTATACTGCCATACACTCAGAAAATGCTTGACATAATCCAAACTATCAGTGTTGTTTATTTTATTGAAACTCTTAGAGCAAACCAACAAAATGCAAGTTAAAAAGCCAAAAGAGGATTAAAACATATAAAAGCAATCATGACTGACACAAAGATAGAAATGCCAAAAAGGCTTTAGCATCTAAGGAAAGCAAGTGTTTCTAAAAAATACCATTCTCTGTAACATTCTGTGCATATAAAGGATCCCCTTTGCTTTCATTATACTTTTGTTGCAACAATTTGCCTGACCATCCACAGAATTCAAGGAGCAAGATGGCATTGTCAGTTGACTGATAGAACTTATCAAGGTCTTCCAATGAGTGGAGGGGTTTCATAGGAATCTCTTCAAGTTTGAGTGACATAACATGATGAACTGAGGCTAATATATTCTGGGCTCGAAGCCATCCTCTATAGTTGTATCCCATGGAGTGATGATAGTAAAATAATGTTATCCCTTCAGCAGCACCAAGAACATCTGCTAGCAATTTTTCGGAATTTTTGTAGACAACCATTAACCTTAAATGCCCAAACCCCTCTTGCTCATTAGCAACAAGATGTGCAATTTCCTTCATAAGGGACCGGGATTCACCATTCCCTACATACAATTCAGCAAATGCATGAATCGACATCCAAACAGAAAAGAGTCATAGAATGTATTTCAAACTAAAAAAATGAAAATGCATTAAATGATTTAAAATCTCCTTATGATAGAGAACAACCCTTGTGATAATGGATTTAAGACTGATGGATATTCAAAAAATGAAGTTATAGAGCCCAACTTGCTTTGCATCTTATCACATGCTAAAATGAATCAACTTCAAATGAACATCTGAAGCTATAAGCTGAAAGTCCAAGTAAAAGTTTGTGCACTTGAAAAGGTGGGTAGCTTTGCCAAAGAAGAATGTAAAAATAACTCATCTGATAGTGAATCTCAACATATCACCGCAATAGTATAATTGTTGAGGAATGGATCATGGAGCAACTGATTCTCCATGTGAGGCCTTCACTAATGAAAGAAGAAACGTGACACTGAAAATGATAAAAAGCATTTGAATCAAAGTAAAGCTTAAGAGGATGTTCGCAAGAACAATCTCATTCTCCAACAAATTTCAGTGCCCTTTATATTTTAGTTGTACGAGGCCTCCTTTCCGGAAAGTCTTTCTAGGCAAAAGCTTTAAAAGAGAAATCTAAAGAAACAAGTAACTGTGTACTCTTATTTCATCAGATTGGCATCATTTTGGATGTTGCACCAATAGCACAGTAAAGAAATTGCATCAATATAATTGTTGCACGAAAAAAGGGTAACAGATTTTTTATGCTAAAGAATAAGCTTTTCTCAAACACCAAACCCCACTTAGTTATTTAAGGGCTGAATGGGAAAAGATCAAACTAACACTAGTAGGAGAAAAGCAACCTCGTGCATAAGCAAGCCTGTAACAATCTGCCACTAACAGAACACAAAATATAATTTAAAGGAGACAAGAGGACAACGCCTGAATTCCAATTTTTTGTCAACTTTCTACTCTTTTCCTTGAGCAGCTACCTGATATTCCTATATTTTAATTACTTTGTTCTATAATATTTGTTTAATTCTATTCAAATTTACCCGAGCCTGTCCTACTTTTCCCCTGAATTTAGCAGTTAATTCCTGAAGTCCGGTTGTTTTTCAAACTTTTCTGACTACCTCCAAATGCTGAACTTGTGAGTGAGTTAATAGAAATGACAAAGCAACAATTTTAAAAAAGTTGTAGCCATCTTCTACATCCAAAAGCATCTGAATATCACAGCTTTGATAGGAAAATGCATGCCTAAATATCTGAGAATCGTCGACTAACTTATATGGCCCAAATAACGGACATCGAATAAGGATAAGCATAGTTCTACTAAAAAAAATAAGGATAAGGATAAGCTCATGACACAGCAATGCCCATGTTATCAATGATCAATGTTTTCCAACAAAATGTTTCATTTGTTTCCCATTACTGAAAGAATTCATATCTTAGACGAACGATGATCTCCACGTGACTATAAATGGTTTCGGCTCAACATTTCAAAACTTCCCAAGGTAATCGAGAGAGAGAGAGAGAGAGAGAGAGAGAGAGTCAATACATGGGACGGTGACCATGAGGAGGATGTGCGGGTGGAGGCGGATCTGGGAGGAGAAGTTGCGGTTCGTGAGGGCTTGCCATTCCGGCACTGGGGACGACTCCCTGCCGCCGTCCCGGAGACGTCCGCCGCCGGAGACGTCGAAGCCATTCGGGGCGCTCGAGAGCGGGGGCAGCGATAGAACAGAGAAATAGAAGATGATGAAGAAAACGGAGGAGCGCTCGCCGAAGTCCATTGCCCCTCCTCTGGTTCGATTGATTTTCGCCTTCAGAGGGTCGAGACGCCAAGTCTTTTCAGTTGATAGTGGACCGAGTTGGGTCCGGTTTAGGGCCATTGGGCCCCATGACCAGAAAGTTGGGATGCCTGCTCTAACCTCGAAGTGCAAGAATCTTTAGGGTTCCTTTGATTTGAAATAAAAATCAGGATAAATTTATTTCCAAATTATTTTTTTATTTATAAATTAATATTACATATTTTATATTATTATTAAATTAAATTATTATAAAAAAAAATAAATTTTCAAACTTTAAATTATTAAAGTCTTAATTTTAATAAAAAAATATTAATTTATAATAGTAATTTATTAGTCTTGATTTTGATCTTGATTCTGATTTCGAATCAAATGATGCCTAATATTTTTTTTTTTGGCGAACATCTTGAGCAGTATTGTTGTGCATCTAAAATTTATTTTCTTTTCACAAGTTTTTGTGAATTTGAAGAGATTTTTTTTAACCTTTTGAATTGTTTATAGGACTTTCTTTTGGAAGGCCATACTCATTGAAATTAATTGGGGGTTTTAATATTGAAAATTGAGGAAGAAATTGTAATATGGCAAAGCCTTTAGACAGACATTGAAATTATCTCTTTTCTTGTTTATTTATATTAATTATTTATATACAAATAATCATTTAATGCATAAAATTGATGACCAAAGTGAGCCTACAGATAAATCTTCAGAAGTAAAAACACTAAACAGTAACAAAACTTGAAAAAAAAGAACAAATTTGATAAGCTTAAGGTTATTTTTCCACTAAAATTCAAGGATAAACTGGAAAGAAATATATACAATTTAAGGACAAACTGCAAACAGGATGAATATCTATAGTAGTAAAAACATAAGCAAACTAAACGACTCCAACCGTCCTTATAAACCACTGCAAACTTCCAACTTAGAGATAGCGCCCGGAAAATGTCTGAAGAACTCTAAGATAAACTTGCAATGTATGTATCCACTTTCTCATTCATCGTCTTGGACAAGAACTTCATGCAGATCGGTGGCTTGACGCCAAACAAAGCAAGCACAGACTGTGGCAGAACCCATATTCCATCACCACAGATCATTCCAGAGGCAACAGCTGGAGCAAACACCTCAGCCTTGGCCTTGTCCATGCGCTGCCAAATGAACAAGATCAAGCTCCCCATGCACATATCAATTGCAAAGTAGGAGCCAAGGTAGAATGGGATCGCCATTGCCATAGGGAGTGGAATATAACCGGCCATCCGCTTAGGAATGACATCTTTTATTAAGTTAATGACGATCGCGGCCGCGAAGAAGCAGTAGCAAAGAGTGAGGCAGTGCTTAGGCAGCGAACCGAAACCATCAACACCAAGTATGGCCATGTTGCGATACACAATGCCATACGGTGCTGGGTATTCACTTCCTGGAAGGCCAAGATCCTTGAAGGCTTTGTAGAAGAGCCAGAAGACACATGGGGAGATCACGCATCCCATTGCAGTGCCAATGACTTGGCTAACAAACATAGACCTTGGAGAAGCCAGAGTGAGATAGCCAGTCTTGAAATCCTGCATGAGGTCTGAAGCAGTTGAGACAATGCTCATCATCACACCACAAGCAGCAAGACCAGCAAGAACACCGCCTTGAGAGGCACCAGCCCAGGCTCCTATAATGAAGATAGCAAGCTTTCCATAGGTGGAGGCCAGAGACCAGTCTGTAAGGCCACAACCGTAGGCATTGCAGAAGGCTAGTACCGGTGCGATTATGTAGACAACCAAGACATGGAACCATTTGAGCGGATGGAAAATGTGAGGGAGCGTAGCAATGGAGATAGCTGCAGCAGCAACATAACCACCAAAGGCAACTTTCTTTGGGATTTGACCCTTACGGAACATTTCAGTCCTGCGCTGGTCATCAAAGGAAACTGGGGAAGAGGGATCTACTGGGCTGCCATGTTCTGAGACCGGAAGTGTGCTAGTGGTGCCTTTCCGCATTTGGGAGGAGAGGGCAGAGATTGTTCGGCCTAGGACTTTGAAGAAATTGTACAGACCATCACCAAGGATCAAGGCAATTGCAATGAAAACCTGCATGATTGGAGTAAATATAAATCCAGGAGGAAGAGAATCCTTTTTATATTATGCATATTGAGATTAGAACTTACCCTATAACCCTGTAAGCCATGGAGATTGCTATCTGAAACATCAGCAGGATACCAGCTTCCCTTCTTATTGCCAATCAGAGGCCACATTACTCCCCATGATAGAATTCCTCCTAGAAGGACAGATATATTAACAATATACGGGCAAATCATTCCAACTCCAACATAAGTTGCAGAAAAATCAAAGTAAAACCTGTTAATGAAAAAAGGTGTCACTGTTAATACTGGGCATATAGAAATTTTACAAGCATTTTTAAGGATCAATTTTAAGAAAGCAAAATGGATATTGCACAAAACACATAAGGGGAAATAAAATAAAGTATATTGATGTCGAAGATTGTCACATTACTTGCTCTTATAGGCTTGGAGACCCAATGAGGGGAAGGCTTGGAATCCACAATCATCCCCAGAAGTAAAGAACCATTGAAAAAATCCCCACAAGAAACTACCAGCGAAGAATTTGCCCAGTGTTTTTACTTGTTTCCTGCAATTTTTGTGAGGAATTTAGGAGAAATTGAAAATTTTCTATCCACAGTTATGATAAGGACTCTTAACTACCGGTTTTACTTACTTTGCTATCTTGGCACCTTGAGGGGTATGAAAACCGTTGATAAGGAGAGCGGTAGCTGTGCCGCTTGGATATATCAACTTGTAGTCAATGATCATAATCTGGTAAAAGTGACAAAATATAATATGAATAAAATGTTTTGTGTCAAATTATATTTTGATGAGTAAAGAAAATAATAGCCCTGCAATGAATTATTAAATGACTTAGTTTTGCATTACCTTTCTGAGAGGCACCAGGGAGAAAAGCCCAAGGAAACTAACAAGAAAGAGAAACCCAATCATCCATCCTATGTTTGGGTCCTTCACATTCTGAGGATTGTCTAACTCTGATGCTTGCTTGGCAATTCTCTCGCTCATGCCAAAGATGTAGCTTCCAAAGCCACCTATTGTAATAGAGAGAAATATATCGGAAAAATCAATGCAGCCATGTTATCAGAAAAGACAATTCAAATTTGGGATGACTATTGGCCATTGGAGTTAACTAATGCATCTGTCAACTAACCCATGGTTATGTAATGTTCATTTTAATACCTTACAATTAAGAAGATAATAGAGTTCAATAACACAACATTAGATCTTAAAGCAAAGACATGAACCTACAAAATAGTAGGTCACAGTAACACGAAGTCACTCAGGATGAATGTGGATTTTATAGAGGAAATTAAAAGTCAATTTGATAATCCAAATTAATATAACAGCTCCTTATCCATAAAGAAGAGATCTAAGAAATTTCTGTATTAGCTGACTTTTGATCACGTTTTCTGGGATATCTAGAAAATGAACAAAAACCATTAGAATTATTCATTAAATTTGTGGAGTGAAGGAAAGAAAATAAATAAATTGCTTAACGGGAATATTAATCAGAATAAAGAAGTCATATCAGCATTTATGGGAGCTGACAAGTAAGCTCGATTTTACTGAACTATATTACAACGCATGTATGATAAAGAAATATCTTCCACCGAACCCATTCAATAATATGGTCCCAAACTATCATGTCAGTTGAATGGCCAAACAAAAACTTATCTTTGTCCATTATATTCTAACCTCAGAGCATTAAGCCTTGGCAGTTTGGTGCTTCATTAGGCAGACATAAAATTCTCATGTTTGACGAATATCTACACAAGTCTTGGGGACCTCTCATTTTGGCATGGGTTTTAGCTGAAATACAAAGCCTTTATGAAGACGGGTAGTAAGGCCAACAGAAGTTGGCCCCATGGGACCAGACAAACCAGAAACTGGTAGGTTTCGGGTGGCTAGTCAGGACGCTCACCGGGCAGAATATATCAAAACAAATACTAAGAAAAAGTAATGTCACCATAAAGTGGCAGAGCACTCTGAAAAAATAATATTGACCGATCAGTTGTGATTCAAAAAACAATACACCGCATGCCAAATCCAAAAGGTCAAACCTATGTGAAATGGATGCGAATGAGATAAAAAAAGCAAATTGGACAAAAAATAAAGCTTCAAGAAATCTAAAAATACACGGAAGATGATAAATGCTTCTGTAAGTCATTGTCTGGTTGGTTGCAAGAGCACATCACAACTAGCACTAGAAATAATTTGGTCAAATAAACATTTCAGAAATTCAGAAACGCGAGAAGTTCAATTTTGATTCCATCTAGTACTCGATACAATAAAAGTAAACTAGCACACCAAAACAAGCCAAAGAATCTTTTTCCACTGGCTGATTCTTTTTTTCCAAATAAACACTACAATAATACTAGTTAACCAACATTCAAATTTATAAGAAGCCCGCATTAAACTATAATTATCTGAGAAAATAGGTATTATCTAATCATTGATTAATCAAAACTTGTATTTTGCCAAATCGGCCATGTCACTGGGTACTTTTCCACAAGGAAATAGAGGGACGCACATGCACATGAAAAGATGCTTGCTAAGATTCCAAAAACGGAATAAAAATTCCAGAATAGCGGCAATGGACGACCCCGCCCCGGTTCCACTCATACGAAACCATATCCAGTTTCAATCACTCCGAACTTATTCTGGGCCCACAACATGACGTGGCACGTAACTTTCATCGTGGCTTTTGGCACACTCCTCGGAGTGGGCCGTCCTTTTCTCGGACATCCCAAGGTCCATATCTTCAGTGTTTTTCAACATGTAATAATCTTACATATAAGCCCCTGATTATTTCAAAAATCTTATTTTCTTCCTCCGCAGTAAATCTTGCATCCCTCCGAATATAGTGGAGGTAAGAGTGCAAAAAATATACATAAAATGGAGAGATTGTGTGCGATTGAGGAAATAAATAATGGCTACATGTAAATAACCTAATTATAGAAGGCATATGTAGAAAATCCTAATATTGGCTATAAAGGAGCAACTATTATTGGCTAAAAATCCTCGTGTTAAAACACAAATCTAATGTTTCCAAAAAAAAAAAAAATTAAAAACCTAAATAAAACGAGAAGACAAAAAAGCACGTGGATCGAGTGTAAGATTACTGCCTAGAGATCTGCAAAAATACGAATGCAAACGTAGAAGACAAACGCCGTCCAGAGGTGAGCAAACCTCTGGATTGGACGAAATCAACGAAACAACCATGATTTATACAAAATCATGCTAACTATAGAGGGTTAATATCCCAATATTATCAAATCTGATAAAACAAGCAAATAATTGGCAACAAATCCTTGTTGTTAAGTGCAGTAATTTAGCGGAGATCCTCAGCTTCCAAGCAAGAATTTTAGATTCAGATCCGCGAAATCCATTCGAATTCAAACAACGAAAGAGAGAGGTAGGGAGACAGGGGGAGGTGATCATACCGCTGAAGGCGATGCCGTAGGCGGCGACGACGCACGTCTGGATGACGGTGTTCTCCTGGCGGGTGAAGGGCTGCTTGAGCAACCCGCACTTCTCGATGAACTTGGTCCAGATCTTGACGAAGAAGAACCCCAGCAGGCCGGCGGAGACGTTCAGAGACGGGATGATCCCCGTTGTCAGGTTCAGCTTCATCACGATCACGGAGAACATGATGGAGAGGAAAAAGCTGACGACGAAGGCCCGGAAGGTGAGCTGCTCGCGCCACAGCGGCACCCGCTCCGACTCGAAGACCCGCTCTATCGACGCCGAGTCCTCCGGCAATGCTTCGTCGAGGTCCTTCTTCCTCATCGCCATCCGATCAGCCTCGTGATCGGCGATCGCGATGCCGCTGTCCACGGTTCCCATCTTCTTCTCCGGTCGATATCGGCTTCGAGGGATGGTACGTGGCAGAGGAGGAGGATTTGGGGATGTGGAGGAGCGCGTTGGAGGTATTATATAAAGGTCCGGACGAAGGAAAACCGTTGGATTGGATCCGATTGGGATTATCTGGAACGTTGATTGGTGGGGTATTTATGGCGGTCTTCTTGATAGGGAAACGAAACCTTTTTGCAGCAAGGGAAACGTCAGAATTTTGAGGCGGTTTCGTTGATGGCGTCGTTTCCCCCTTTCTCTCAGATCCGGTTTTCTAGTCGGGTTGGATCCAGCTGGGCGAGTCAACTGTCATGGGGCGGGCCGCAAACATGGATCCGAGTTTGTCGGCTCCTACTCAGTCATAACAACTGTCAATTGGTTTATTTTTTCCGAATTTGTAGATATTTTCTGGACTTTCTGTATTTACGTATCACAACCTGTAATTCATAACTTTATTGGAATTACCTCCCAATAGTTCTCCAAGTTGGATTAAAAATCCCTGTCATTTCTAAAATTTCGTATGCTTATTCAGTTAAAAGATTTAAAATTTATGGATATATTTCGTTCGTAGTACATAGTAGGAGATAATTTCAAAAAATTAGGAGTCTCAAGCGACATTTTATATGCTGGGAAATTAAATATAATTATGAAAATTACAGGGGTTTACATGCCAAAACGTAAAAATTGCGTCGTACGACTTGGGTCGGGTATTCACAACTATTTAAGATCCGAACACAACCGGAGTCCACATCTTGCGCTACTCTTCGTGCCAAATGCGTTTCCCTCCTCGTTTTGTCCCCGTTTCCCGCTCAATATGAAACTGGACGCCATTCGGGTCGGAATTCGAACACGTTAAAGGCGACGATCCGAACGACGGTCACGTGATCGATTTTATAGCGCCGCAATGCTCGAATCCCGGCCGTCGATCGAAAGGCCCGGACCATCCGATCACGTGTCAGAATCTCAGGATCTCCGTGGATGCGCTGGCGCCAGAGATTCCGGGGGATTCTGTCGAAAAAAGTGAGATGGTTTGTTGAATATATTAAATTAAAGCAGGATGCCGCTCATGGAATCTTCATCTTTTCAAACTTCAAGTTAAAAATTATGATTGAAAAATCATGGGCTTGGGTTGGACTCGGATTTCTCAAATGATGCAATCCAATTCTAATACGACACTATCTATTCGTTTAAGGAAATTTGTTATGTTCATACCTTAAGTATTTTTATTGAGTTCAGCTAAACTTAATTTTTTTTAATTCAATTCAGTCCCTGTTTTTAAAATTTCTTCGTTTTCAACTCCACTAAGTAGTGGATTGCCAAAAAAGAAAAAAAGTCAGGCTTCACTCGGCAATAAGAAAATGACACTCTTAATAAAAAATAAAAATTACAAGTTAACTGCATGCATATTTTTTATTAAAATGTAAATACTTTAAATTGAAAAGTAACTATCTTAAAATAATAAAATAAATCTTTTTTTCACACACATATAATTATGTTAAATATAAAGTCAATTCAATTGTTAAATTACTTTTGATAGCAGCGATATTTTTGTTTTGAGATTGAATCACACAATACACTTGATGATTGATGGGCTAACAAGAGCTACCATGATAATTTTGATACAAAATTTTCTGTATCAGTTGTATTTCCTTATAAGATTGTGAAACTGATCAAATGGATGCTATTGTATATAAAATTTGATTATATCTTGTTTTAAATCTTGCTGATGGTCATATATATGTCAAATGATTGAAAAGCTATTTTTGATGGTTAAGTAAAATTAAGGTGATAAAAATAAATTAAATTAAAATGTTTTTTATTTTTTTTATTAAGGTGATTTTTTTATAATTTTATAATATAATTTAAGCGATTTTTTACCAAGGATGAAAAGATGCATGATTTTCCATAAATTTATTATAAGATCGGGATTTTTTGCTAAAATGTCTTAATAATATTAACTAAATTTAGGGGCTAGAAAAGAATAAGAAATAATATTTTTTTTATTATAGAATGAGTCAAAAGTAGCAATCAGCTGATAATAATTGAATTGATTTGATTTAAATTGAATTGAATGAACACTAGTAAATTGATAATATTTCTTCCACATTTCAAGATCAAGACTGATTATTTGGAATTAACAGCGAAAGCTCGATTAGCGTCAAAGAAATCAATTTTCCAGTTCTTTTAGTCAATAAGCTTTTAATAGCGGTGGAATTGTCCATTTTAATTAATTCTTCATCTCCTTGCAATTACTTCTATTTTAATAATCCAATTAAAAATTTATACATAATCTTCTAGCTCAGAATAAGCCAGACGTTTGGATTATCCGCGAACTAAACTAGCTGAGTTCTCATTTCAGATTAAAAAATTTCACGTAGAACCTTACAAAACGTCACCATCTTAATCTGAGATTGATATAGTATTGATTCACATCAAGAAACAATGTCTCGAGTCAAAGCCACAATTATTTGACCACCGAAATTTATATTTCGATCACCTTTTGATCAAAACCAATTTCATTTTATTTTCAAGTAATTATATTTTGAATTAAATTTAAAATTATTAAAAAATAATAAAATGATAACGCAAATGGTGTCTTGCAAAAATCCCTGAAAAAGGATTTTGCAAGAAACCCCTATATTTTGTGGTATCTGCATCCAACCCGATCCTCAGCCACAAAAAAACTAAAAGCCTAAAACAGCAAGAAGATGAAGATTCTAGCGAACACAAGTTCGAATTCCAACACATTAGTACTTGTTTAAGAAAATAACCGGAGGGTGGGGGTGGTTAAGTATAATGGTCATGCTACAAACTGACTGATCACCAACAAGTGAACTATTAATCAGTAGAGGAACAGAACACAAAGTTAATCATAGTAAACTAACAGGGATCACAATATGAAGGAATCTGTATTTTCACAGAACAACTAGTAGTAATCTTGTGCTATAATATGATTTAAGTGAAGCAATTTGATTCTCTTCACTAGCACACAAATTCTTACTGTTCAAATCATACTGATTAGCAATAACCAAATCACAATCTAGGTCCTGTGGGTGCATCAGTGCAAAAATTGGTTTACCGGAGTATGGTGCTTCTGGTGTATTGTTTACAAGTCATCCACCTGGAAGACGATTCCATATTGTGGACTATTTAGATCATAAAGCCAACATCAACTAATTAATTTGATGTTGATGTTGCCATTGATCCAAGACAGTGGGATTGTAAAGAAGCAAGCAAAAGGAAATTTACAGGATAATTTAGGTTGCAGAAGAAACACAGGAATGTCAGATGAAACAATCCATTTCCTTTTCAGGAGTGCTCTTTAGGATTTTTCCCCTTTGAGAATTCTTTAGGTCTCATCCTCTGCATCAAAACCATAACTTTTCATCAGATCAAGCACATCCGTTAATGGTTTTTCAGCTATCTAGTGAATTTCTAGCAGACAGTGGTAAACTTCCCAACTAGGAGAATCCAAATATCTAAGTAAACCAATGAACACCTCTGCACCTTCAACATTATTTTGACTGTTCAAATACTCCAGGCTTGCAAGAACATTTGCATCATTTATCTTCCGCTCATATTGCTGTCCTGCCACCACTGTCTTTCTCATGAACTCAACCGCTTTTGGGGCCTGAAAATCCTCAAAATATGCACCAGCCAATCAGTCCCATGTATTGGCAAGTGGTGTCCTACCACTCTTAATAGCATCATTAACTAATGATTCTGCCGTGCCTAAAAGTCCATTTTTGCAGTATGCAGAAACTAGCAGATTTGGCACATGAAAATCATAGAGATCAGTTTTGGATTCCCACTCCTTCAAGATCACCTCTGCACCATCAATATCATCAAGCATCAGTAGTCTGCTAATCATGCTCATGCACATTGTGTTAGATCACTTCTCTGATGTTTTGTATTTGTACCATATTCTGTAGAGCTCATCTTTGCTTCCAAGATTGCTTCTCTGATGTTTCTGTAGAGCTCATCTTTGATTCCAAGATTGCTTCTCTTATGTTTCCATAGAGCTCATCTTTGCTTCCAATTTCAGCATAAACCGTGAATGGAAAATCATAAGCAACTCGAGCCTTTTTCCAAGGGATTAACTCTTCTGACATCTTTAGTGCCTCTAAGGCCTTATCAGTAAGTCTTGCTTTTGCACAACCCTTGGCTGCAGCTGCATATACATACCAAATTTTCACAGCATCAGGGCATCTCAGCCTTTGCATATGTTTGTGTATTCCCTTGGTGTTGGAAGCAGTGGTATATGGATCCATCAAAGTGCCATATGTGAAAACATCAGGAGCACCTTATTTTCAATTTCTCAGAATAGAGAATTTACCTTCTTTTTATGTTGTCCAGTGTACAAATACAGCTTCATTAGAGTATTGTAAGGAAAAGAAGATAGCATATTTAGCTCCTTCATCTTCTGAAAGGTGGCATTCACTTTCTCAACATATCTCGCTTCTGCATAGCAGTTGAGAAGGGCATCATACGTCTGATAGGCTTTCTTTTGTACAGACAAATTGGTGAAATAATTCTCAGCGTGTTCTAAACCCTGGACTTTGTAGATCAAGTCAACCCAATCTGCAAGATCACCTGGTGACAGAGACAAATACCTCTGGTCGTCATCCACATAGATATCTGAATTTTGGAATAAAAAAGATCCTCACGTGTTTAAAACTAGTAGAAGAATACAACAAAGATGCCTCAGAAGTACTGAAGGCAGAACAGAAAATGTAACATGAAACAGTAGAAATCCATTTTTGTGAACTCTACAGGTGGTTTTTTTTATTTATAAAATTAGCAGTGTTTATAGATTTTAGAAACCATCATTTTTCACATTGTTAGCCTGAACTCGCACTAATTACAGATATCAAAATCATGCGAGAAAGTTATCAGAAACCATATCAAGTTCATGCAGTAAAGCAGTAAAACCAAGTTCTAGCAAGTATGATCATTGCTTGGATATTTGAAAAGAGATGACTTTGAAGTTTTGTTATCAAAGGTATAGATCAACAGGGCATTTAGGTTTGTGGTTTCCCTCATTTACAACCAGGAGGAGAAAAGAAAACCCTCAGCCCTAACAACTTGAAGAAGAGTAATGGTAAGAAGAAATGTTTTGGACCTAGACAAAGAATTTATCCGACCCAAATATAGCAAAATTCCTACCAAGAATAATTTCTATCACATTTTATGGAAAGTAGAATCTTGTATTGCTTAATCATTGGATGCGATGCTTCGACTATCCAAAATCCAGCAAGAAAGGAAACCCTCAGCCCCTAGCAACTTGAAGAATAGAAACAGTAAGAAGAAATGGTTAGGACCTGGACAAAGAATTTATCCCACCAAAATATAATGAAGTTCCTATCAAGAGTAATTTCTATCAGAAGCCACAAAAAAACTCATTTTACAGAAGAATACAATGTTGTATTGCTTAATCATTGACTGTGATACATCAACCATCCAAAATCCAGTAAGAAAGGAAAACCTCAGCCCCTGACAACTTGAAAAACAGTAACGGTAAGAAGGAATGTTAGGACCTGAATAAAGAATTTATCTGAGTCAAAGATAATGAAGCTCCTACAAAGAATAATTTCTATCAGAAGCCACAAAAAAAAATGTCATTTTATGGAAGAATACAATCTTGTATTGCTTAGTAATTGGATGTCATACTTCGATCATCCAAAATCTGGCAAGAAAGGAGACCCTCAGCCCCTAACAGCCTGAAGAACAGTAACGGTAAGAAGAAATGATTAGGACCTAGATAAAAAATTTATCCGATAGAAATATAATGAAGTTCCTACTAAGAATAATTTCTATCAGAAACCATAAAAAATCTCATTTTATGGAAATCTTGTATTCTTCCATAAAATGTGATACTTCAAACATCCAAAATCGGGCAAGAAAGGAAACTCTCGGCCCCTAACAACTTGAAAAACAGTAACAGTAAGAACAAATGGTTAGGGCCTGTGCAAAGAATTTAACTGACTCAAATATAACGAAGTTTCTACCAACAATAATTTCTATCAGAAGCCACAAAAAATTTTCATTTTATGGAAGAATACAAACTTGTATTGCTTGATCATTGGATGTGATACTTCAACCATCCAACATCAGGCAAGAAAAGAAAACCATTAATTAAATCTGGTCTGATCCAGATTCAGTATTGGAAGAGAACTTTGCAGCAGAAAAGGACACATATGGTGATGAAAAATACACTGCAATGACTAAGAACTGGTGCTTTGAGTTATCAGTTCAGAGACCAAATGAAAGGAAGTAAGAAAGCAGCATCATAATCCAGTCACAATCCAGTACAAAATGCGGCCTCGAAACTATGCCTTTTGCAAAATATAGGATGAAAACTCTAAATTGGAGAGAATCCTGATCAAAAAGGAAAAGCTAAAGACATCATAGCACAAAGCTTGGAAGTTAGATATACTACAACAACAACCCAGCCAGCATTAATTATTTAGCATCATCAATATGGTGGAAACCAAAATTAGAACTAACAAAAGGATCAAAACATGCAGACAACATAAAGATCATAAACTGTTTTGGTGTCCCTCCTCATTTGGGAACCATGACAAGTGATTGGATGCAACTACTTGATGTAAGCATGTGAGACTTACATGAGCTTTACATAAAGGTGGTAAACGGGGATAAGGTTAGAAGATTTTGGGCCGACCTCTAACCTCCGACAACTCCAATTTCTCCAACTCTATTTTTCTCCATCTCCAAACTAGAGAAAAAGGTAAAGAAAAAGTGCTCTGTTGTCATCTCCATTTGGTGGGTTTCTTGAGGAATTTTCATGTCCAAATTGGTAAGCCTCTATTATACCACTTTGAGGTGTCCTTTTGATCTCCAAGGTGTCCATGTTGGATGTCCTAGTAACTATATATGGAAAGTAAGGGATCTCATTGTTTTTCTTCAAATCTAACTTTAGTTTTATTATTTGTGGGTGACTGATCCAAAGAACTTGCACTCTTAATGTATGTATCCCTCTAGTTAGCTAAAGAAAATCTTATAATCTTGGTGTTTAGTCCATTGGTTTTTTCCCCCTCATTCTTGGATGGTTTCCACATAAATCTTGGGGTGTTTTATCTTATTAATTACTGACTATTTCAATTCATTCTATTGGTAATTTGCTTCCGCATTGCTCTCTTTTTAGTGTGGTCTATCCAGTCTTGCATATAAGGGGAGTCAATTTGGTGAGTCATCATCCGTTGTTTCCTCCAACATAAACTAAGTATACTTTGCAAATCACGAACCGAACAAGCAATCAATTAAAGCATCCATATCGGACGTAAAAAAGCTTCGAACTTGAAAGTGAATCCTAGTCAAGCATCCATAGCAGACATCAGCAATGAAAACTAATATTTGAAAACAACAAAATTCATCAAAACGGACCCTAAATTTCGTGAGATTCATGGTAAAGGGATGGAATAGGGAGTAAAAGGAGACCTGAAGGCCGTGGGTGTAACGACGGAAGGTCCGCATCTGCTTGATCATGGACTGGAGGTCCTCCTTGAAGACAGGCTTGCCCTCCTCGACCCATTTCTCCAGGACAGGCGCGACCGAGGCCTTCCGGTCCTACCCCAGCAACACGAGGTTGTAAAGCGTGTCAGCCCCTCCCCTTGTCCGGCGCTCCGTGTCCCCCACAGCCGCGGCCGCCGCGGCCGCCGCCGTCGAGAGGGAAGCGCGGCACCGGAGCTTGGAGCGGGGAGCGATCCGATTCTGGAGCGTAATGAATTCATGGAAAGAGTGGGTCGCCGGAGTGGATTTGATTCAGTGTTGTAGTCTGCAGATGTCGGGTCCGAATGCAGATCAGGTATGGCGCTTCATAAATAAATCCGACCCGTTAGGTGCAGTTCTTTCTTTTGAATTTCGATTTAACAAATTATATTACTTATCATGATAATTAAATTGAAGGATTTGGGAAAGGAAATTTTAATTTTATATTTTTTACATTAACGCCATATGACTGTTAAAATTAATATATTATTTGATCTGGATTCTTAGGCAAAAGAAGCGACTCGTTCAGGGTTTAAAGCTAAAACCCTCTACTGTCGGAGAAACCCCTACTTCCGTCGATGGCGAGCTCGGGGCTTGTCCGCTTTGCGATTCGCCTGAGAAGGGCGCTTCCTCCGATCACCGATGTCTCGCTTTCTTCTCAAGCTGCCAGGCTTTACAGTGGGGCGGCGAGCAAGCCCCGTCGGGCGACGCTGGCCTCGGCAATCTACCCTTTGGGGCATCCGAGCAACAGCATGGCCACCGAGCTCGACCGTTGGGTAAATTCCGGCAATCGCGTCAGGCCCGTCGAGCTCCGGGAGCTCATCCGCGACCTCCGGAAGCGCCGCAGATTCCACAACGCCCTTGAGGTTCGGGCTCTTCACTCGTAGCCAAGGTGTTTGTGTATATTCCTCTGAGAGGGTCCTTTTCTTTTGTTTTTTGTGGAAGTGGTTTTAGAATATATGGCTCTCAGTTCTGGAAAAATTGATCGCTTTGTAGAAACTAAGCGGGAAACATTACAAAGCAATACTTGACAAAATGCTTATAAGAACAGCTGCGGCCTGTTTTGCTCGCCAGTTCTTTCTAACCTTACAGCTGACATGAATCATCCAAACATAAAGAAAAAAAAAAAATAGCAAACTGCATTTATTAGATGTCATAATACACTCATTTATGTGATTGGCACGAGTTGTATGTCACAGAACTTGCTCTTGTTTGCTGCTGTTCGTGTTTTACAGGCTGTTGCAAATGACTCTTATCAAACTGAAACTAGCAACTTGATGGCAAGATACTCCTGTGAGGATAACCTATCATTTTCAAGGGCATACATGATTTCTTTCCATGCGAATCTCCTGTCAGCTGTTGGCAATTAAACTGTACCGTTATGTCTTTTAAAGACATACATATATGAGTGACAAATGGCAATATTTTGGTCATGAAATTGGTAAATATGCTATAGTGTTGAATAAAAAACTTGGACTCGGACAAAAAAATGCCAGGGTATGAAAATTCCTCTATTTTGGCTCTACATAGGCTAGACCTAGCTTAAGCATCTCTTTGCTCATGCTAAGCTTGGATTTCTTTTCACAGGCAAGGACTCATCTTTTTTACTTTCAGATTCAAGAGAGCTAGGTCTCTACTAGCTCACATGCCTGAAATCTGAAATTGAATTTAAGTTGTGCATCTATTCTTCTCATATTAATAGTATATATTGAATTTAAGTTGTGCATCTATACTTCTCATATTAATAGTATAGTTAACTATAATATTGACCAAACCTTTACTTTCAAGTGGTTGTCCACTATGGTTAAGCTTGTTCATTGAACTTTTCTCTTGGCATTACTAATCTGTGTAACACCATTTTGAATCAGGTTTCTGAGTGGATGAAAGACAAAGGTCATGTACAATTTACTTCAGGGGACCATGCTGTAGAGTTGGATTTGATTGGCAAAATACAAGGCTTGGCCTCTGCTGAAAGCTACTTCAATAAGATGCCTGAAAGAAACAAGACAGAGAAAACCTATGGTGCACTATTGAACTGCTATGTTAGAGAATGCTCGATTGAGAAATCCTTGTCACATATGCAAAAGATGCAAGAGTTGGGTTTGGCATCCAGTGCTATTGCTTACAATGATATCATGTGCCTCTACACAAATACTGGCCAGCACGAGAAGGTCCCCTTGGTGTTGGCTGAGATGAAAGAAAATGGAATCCTGCCCGACAACTTCAGCTATCGGATCTGCATCAATTCTTATGGTGCTAGATCTGATATTGATGGCATGGAAAAAGTTCTCGAGGAAATGGGGCATCAGCCTCAAATTGTCATCGATTGGAACACATACTCTGTGCTAGCTAACATTTACATAAAAGCAGGGTTACAAGAAAAAGCTATCTCCATGCTGAAAAAAACAGAGGAAAGGCTAGAAAAAAGAAATGGAGAATGCTATAACCATCTAATTTCTCTTTATAGCGGCCTTGGGATGAAGTCTGAAATTTGGAGGATATGGGACCTTCAAAAATCGAATCTGAAGCTCATCAACAGGGATTATAGAACTATGCTTGCCGCATTGATAAAGCTTCAGGAGCTGGAGGAAGCCGAAATGTTGCTGAAAGAGTGGGAAACATCCGGTAATGCTTGTGATTTTAGAGTCCCAAACATTCTTCTTGGAGCATACCGTCAGGAAGGATTGCTTGAGAAAGCTGAAAATATGCTCGATGACTTCCTAAGGAAAGGCAAGCAACCTTCTTCTAGCAGTTGGGGTATTGTAGCAGCAGGATATGCGGAAAAAGGGGAGGTGGGCAAGGCATATGAATGTATGAAGAACGCGCTTTGTATGTATACACCAAATGCAGGATGGGAACCAAGCCCCAATGTGATTGATGACATATTGCATTGGCTTGGCACTGAAGGCGATGTTGACAGCGTTGAGACTTTTGTGGGTCTTGTAAAAGTTGCAAGCGTAATGAACAGGGCTATGTATCATACATTGATTAAGGTTAATGTTAGGGCTGGGAGAAAGGTAGATGAGCTTATGAAGAGGATGAAAGCTGATGGAATAGAGGAGGATGAAGTGATCAAGGAGATTTTGAGCTCAAGGTCCAAGCCAGCAAAATCATCTTTATTGCAAAGGCTAGGATTCTAGCAAGCTTTGTAACTGACACCATGCAAGAATGGGAAAAATAAAGTTTGTAACATGATTTTTTTGAAGTTTAACGTGATTGAGATTTTTCATCACTCTGTTGATCTATTGGTGCATCCCCAATGAGTAGTACAAACATTTCGAGAATTTGTCCATGGAGAAATTATCTGACTCATGATTCACCATATACTTGGTATGACAAAGAAATTTAATAAAAAATATAAAAAATTGCCAAATTATTAACAAAATTTTATCGTTTTTTCATTCAATGTTTGAGATTATTATGATTCAAAATTTTCTTCTCAATAATTTAGAATATTATATATGATTTTATATTGTAAATTGGAATTGTTTAAAAGTTATATGTTGTCCTGTTTCAAGAGCATCCAATAATTTCTGGCTTATGACAATCCTAAACTTTGGTTATTGTACTTTATAGTGAATTTTTATCTCATGAAAACAGTCTTTTGCATAAATTCCTCCTCTAGATATTTTTTGCATAAATTTTATCCGTGGGGGTTATAACTGTAATTGAATTTTATGAATACCAGGGAATGGGCTGGGCCTAATGCCTAAAACATGGAATGGGTCTGAAATCTGAATGGGGCAATCAGAAGCTCGGCTAAATTGACATCTGTAGTTTCGCAGACTCCAGAAGAACCAGGTCGATACCTTCGGACCGTTCATTTGCCTCGAGATCCGTGCTTAATCTGCTGCTAATCACCTGCTCATAGCTTAGCCACTCTCCCTTTTTCTGTCACACGCTCCGTCGGTCCAAGTAAAACCCTAAAGATGTCGAAGGATCGCAGCGGATCGATCCCCGAAGAAGAAGAAGAGAAAGTGCTCGATCGAAGCGAAGAATCAAAGAGAGATCGACACAAGATTGTCAAGAAATCGAAGCGGAAGAAGGAAGAGAGCAGCAGCAGCAAAAGCGATTCCAGCGATTCTAGCGAATCCGAGGACGAACGGCGAAAGAGGAGGAGCAGGCGGAGGAGCCGGAACTCTCGCCGGAGACGGCGCGATTCCAGCGAGTCGGAGGATGAGAGCTCGTCCTATTCCGATTCAAGATCGGATGAGTCGGATAGCGGGTCGGAGTCAGAGTCGGAGGAGAGCGAGGAGGACGCGAGGCGGAGGAGGAGGAGGGAGAGGAGAAGGAAGGAGAGAGAACGGGAGGACAGGGAGCGGAGGCGGAGGAGGGAGAAGGAGAGAGAGAGGAAGAGGAAGAGGAAGAGAGAGAAGGAGGAGAAGAGGAACGCTAAGAAGAAAACCAAGAAAAAGAAGGAGAAAGTTTTGGGGAAGACAGGGGCGGTCACCGACTCGTGGGGGAAGTATGGCATCATCAGAGAAACTGACATGTGGTAAGCGTTGCTGATTCTCAAGCTTGAGTTGATGTTTGAATACCTTGCAAACTCTTTTTTTCTTTCATTCCCATGAATCACTCCTGCTGTTTTGCTTTCGGTGCTTGAAATGGTTATAATACTTGACATGCTTGAAACTGTATATACTTGTTTGGATGTTCTATTGATAGCGCTAGTTTTGTCCACATTAGAGTGTGTAGTTGTATGATTCTTCAAATTATTCCGAAAACTAGCAGAACTTTCAGCAGTTTGGTAATGCTTGAAACTGTTTATTTGTTGGATTCATTTTTATTTTTATTGAATAAACTTGTAGGGTGGAAGACAAAGGGTTTAGGAATTGTTGGCAAAGTAGCTATTCTATTAGGCAGGGGTTTTCCCTCTTGAAAGGAGCTCATTCCTAATGCATGGCTCTGTCATGTTAAAGAGTGAAAATGTTGCGATGGATTACCTTTATTCAGGAAGAACAAGCCTTATTCAGATTTTAAAGACGTAGCAATGTTGTTTTGCATGAAGTTCATTAAACCAATTAAGTTTAACATGTGTTTATCTTTTTGTAGGAATAAAAGGCCAGAGTTCACTGCATGGCTATCAGAAGTTAAAAAGGTACATTCTTAAATTTGGTCCCTGCAGATGACTATAATTCGAGGAAAGCATAATACAACAAATCTTGTCCTGCACACCTTTGTCATATAGCATCTTACTTGATTTTCCAAGCTGCAATCATGTGCATGTTGAGTCTTGACCAGGGAATTAGAAATTTTTTAAAAAGTCTCATTTGTTTCTCCCTCCACTAATGCGGGCAGCATTTTAGGTTTTTATCCATCAATTGGCACTCAAAAGTAAGTGTGGCCATACATCTCCTGAAACTTTCTCTGACCTGATATCAAGACTCATCTCATGCTAACAAAAAAGCATATTTGCTAGTGCCCTTTGTGAATTTCTTTTTCTGCTTGCAAGTTAATGCTTTCAGTTATCAATCTCCTGTTTCACTGTCTTTTACTTTTGAGAGTATTAGATGACTGTGCAAATTAAGCAGAATATAAACAAGAGTTGTTCATTGTTTGGAGTTTGTATATGATTTTTCGATTTATCAGCACCAATTATATTCAATTTATACAGTTGTATTTCTCAATTTTTTCATTTAGCTTTGAATTAAGCTGGTTTAAAAGTAGCAATCAAAGTAAACAGTAGGAAGGCTCCTTTCGTAGTTTTAGCTTGATGAATTTTATTAAATTAACTTCTATTGGAATAAAAAAAACTTTCTTTGAGCTTGTGAGATTTGTATATTTAATACAGTTGAGTTGTAGTTGTAATTTCATAAGTTTGAATGGCAGGTTAATTTGGAATCATTAGCAAACTGGGAGGAAAAACAAATGTTTAAGGAGTAAGTTATCCTATGTATCAAAGATTTCATATTTTACTATTTTAGCAATATGTCCAATAATAAACTATCATTCATTTGTAAACAGGTTCATGGAAGATCACAATACAGCAACTTTTCCATCAAAGAAGTAAGGTTTTCTACTTTTCAATGTGTTCATGTTTAAAAGTTGCATAATTGAAATACATAACTGGTGTTACTACTTTTGTATGTATTTGGAGCATTGGTTAGTGTCTATACATGCATTTTTTTGGAGGGTTGAATTTGTTTATGATGTCTTTGTGAAATAAATATGTAGAGGAATTGGGAGGCATTGGTTTGTGGTTGTGGGTGGGGGTTGTGGTTCAGCACTTCATAATTTTTCCTGCGTAACTCAGAAGCTTAGGGCCTTTTTGGTTGTACAGAAGTGGGGAGAAGTCACTTTCTCCCACTTTTAGCCTACTTCTAGAAATTTCTGGAAGTGGTCCATTACCGATGTTTGGTTGGATGGAAGTGTGTTTGGGAAGTATAATATTGTTATGTGAAATATTATTTATTTAAAAGCTCTTATAAATAAACAAAAGAAATTAGTTTATTATTATTGTAAGTGTAATTGTAATTCAAAATAAACAATACAAGTCATTATGTCCACTTTTAGAAGTTACTTTGGATCAAAAATATTGAAAGTGACATCTAGTTCATTTTCGATTTTTGGACTGGAAGTGGTTAGGGGGTTGATTTTGAAAAGTCACTTATGTGCAACTAAATAACAACCAAATAAAAAAAGTGATCAGAAGTGACTTCACTATTTAGCATCTTCTACCGACTTTGGAGCAATCAAAATAGGGTCTTTGTGTGGGAATCTGCTTCATGTGAATATTGAGTTGCTAATTAAGATGTGAAGTTTTTGAACATAATCCTTAGTAGGTTATTGGGAAGCAAATGAGCTTATTTATAATACGGGATTGTTTTGTTCAGGAAAAAGAATGCTCGTCATGTTAAATTTAAAAAACAAAGCTTTAATTGATCCTATATGGACAAGCCTTATTGAATAGGGAGTAGGTATAAGCGAAGTTTTAAAAAGTGCTAGGCAAATGTGACTGTTAGGAGATTACATAATGGCTAGGTGGTATGTGGCTGTCTTGGCGGACAACTAGACAGCTTTGGATAAAAATATTTAAAAATTAAATATAATAGGAAAAATTATAAAAAATAATGAAAAATAAAATAATGTTTCAAATAAATATGTATATATATTTGAGCTACATCTTTTATGCAAAATAGTTGATAATACTAATTACTAATAGAAATAAAAGACTCTAAAATAATTCTTGTATTAGCAAATAATTCATATGTTTATGTTAAGCTAATGGTGTCTGACATGATAAATTTTATTGGGCTAACTGTCTTTGCTGGGACACCTGAGTGCAAAGGCACTGCCTAGTAAATTATGTGGATTGGACTGCACAATAGATGCTGCCCATAGATAAATGGGCTGTTATGTTGCCGTCTTTGCCTTGCGCTCTAGGCAGCTGCTTTTTAAAACAACAGCTATTAGACTAGAGTTGCAAACAATGACCACATGAGCTGCATATATTGTTGCATATACAGAGCCACATGAGGGAACATGCTACTTGTGCTATCTGTGTGCATTCATGCTGGTCTTTTTTTGACAACCTGTCTTAGAAACTAGGTGACTAACTAGGCAGTTTCCTTGAGGTCTGGCATGTATGCATTGCTTGCCTTGGTGCTCATTACTAGTAACATTATATGGCAGGATTTGTATAATCATGCAACTATTGAAGTCATTAAAAGATGGATCTTTTCATAAAATCTTGTAGTAAACTTGTCCAGAAAATTTATCTTGTGACTATTGTATGAAGTCAGTCTTATGACTGTTTGCCTGTTTGACCTGCAGATATTATGCCTTAGATGCCTATCACAGGCGTAAGATGGAAAAAGAAATGAAGAAGGGTTATAAAAAGGTTCTGAAAACAGAACGCACAGTTTTCAATGATGAAGAGCAGCGGAGGTATGTAATTGTTTATAGTCCACTTCTTCATGAACAATTTCTTGTGCCTGTGCTTGGATAGGATTGCAGAGCAACTTCTTTCTGTTATCCTTGGTGGTTCTAAGTTTTGTTGTTTGAGACTTGTTGGAATCTCAATTTGGATTTGGCTTTGGCTTTCATTTGCTCTGTAGGATGTGAAAATAGACAACAAGTAGTTTTTATGTGCAAAAATTCCAAATATGTCTTTGTTTACTTAACATTTTACACTTACCATATTTATAAATATTCTTTGTGTTAAAAATTGCCTGCAGACAAGAGCTGCTTAGAGAACGAGAAAAGCAGAAGGAAGAAAAAGTAGAAGCTTTGAAGCTTTCTATGCAAAGTGGAATGGTAATTTCAATTCATTGTCACTTAATATGTCACTTTGTCTGACTTTCAAGCAACATATATGACCTTTCCACTGTTACCTCGTACTATGAGATACATTCAGATGGAAGTATTATGAGATCAATGCATTAGAATTGGCACTTCTTGTCATTCCCAGAGTTTTTTATCTATAGTATTGCTGATCAGCAATCATTTATGTTCGTCAAAATCAGGCAACAAGCTGCTCTGATGGGTCAAGTTGGTACAGGGGGTTGGAGCTGATGTTGTGTCCTTGGTGGGCAAAACCAAGCCACATTTTGGTTAGGTTGGGTCATGGTTTGGCTAGAACATAAACATTTATCTGAAGCATATTAATGTGGGTTTTGTAGTCCTGACCCTGGCCATTCGCCACTAGTTCTGTTGGCCATTTTATCATATTTTGTATAGTGATATAAGTCAAACATGCATAATACTTACTGATGATTATCAGCATTGTTCGCCCAATCCATTGTAATAATTTTTTGTCTGTTATAATTCCTCATTTTGTTATCAATACTAGTTTCAAGGGAGAAATAATTTCCATTTCACCTGAATTCTCAGGCACAAGCAATGAAAGAGCAAGCACGATTAAGAGAAGAAATGGTCTACCAATATAGGCTGGGAAATTTTGAGGTGTCTCTCATCAGCATGTCATCCCTCATTTTTTTTCTTTGTTTTGATTATGATTAACAATTTACCCATTTCTCCGGAACCAGGCTGCTGCTGCAATCCAGAGAAGATTGGACCCAGATGTTGCTATGTGAAGGATTGTCAACCTTGAGGACAGTGATCTACTCTACGTTTTGACTGGGGTAAGCAAACACATACTGGCCTTTTTAATGAAGCATTCTGTAAGCTTGCAATTCAAATCCACTGGGTTGCATGTTTTATGGTGGTACAGTACACTTCGCCAGAAGTTATTTGTAATCCATTCATATTCTGATTTTATGATTATTATGAATATATATGTTCCTGAAGTGAAATTTACTTACTTTATTTCACAGTTAAGACTATTCTCGCATGCTTTAAATGTGAGTCTAATTTTTTTGAATTTCCTTTTCATGTCAAAAGATTTCATGATAAGCTCCAGAAATAGGTCTGATGAACTTAACGCTGGAACATTTGATTTTGGAGCTGAGAGATATGGTACATGTTCGTAGATTACTTCCGCAATAGTTCTAGCATATGTGATCATGGGTATGTGAATACATTGTTATGAACTTGCTTGTTTGAGTGGATTTTTTCTGTTCAGTAAAATGCTCATTAGTTTGAAGGTTTGTGGGCTACTACATATGGACTCGTCTGAAGCAGTTCTGTACCAGTCCCACCCCTGAGTATTCATTGTTGCACATGGATTCGTATGAATCAGTTCTGTACCAGTCATACTGCCAAGTTTCCGTTCTGTTTTATAATGTTAGCAGGGGCTCTGTATTTATCTACATTTCAGCAATACTTGAACTAGAATCAATTATGTTCTAGCAACAGAAGATCTATTCTTATGTGCCTGCAATAATAATAATAATCCGTCATTATCATGAAGGATGGTGTCAATTCCTCTACTCTTTATTACAAACTGTGAAGGTCAAGGAAAAGGAAAAAACAAAAAACTTGCAAAAATGAAAATATAACAACTATGTGTTAATTTTGATGTGAACAAAAGTATTTTGCAAGTATGCTTAATTCCTGCCTGATGCAGCATTAACAAAAACAAAATTTAAGAATTCTGCTACCGAACTTCAAGCATAAATTGAAGTGAGCATCACTGAAGGTCATCTCAGTTTAACCAAGTCTGTTTCCCCCACAGACAAACTGCAAGCTAATTTGTCAAGAATATCAGCAAGGAAATCAACCATAAAACTGCATAATTTTCATAACTGCCGTATCTAAGAACAAGCATCCACAAATGGTCAGCATTTGCTCATAAGTACCCTTTGCTCTGAAATTCACAAAACAAGAGAGAAATCTGTCCGAATGGTCAGCCAATGAAATGCATAAACCATTATTAAGTTACTTTCTCTGGCTTATGTCATACTAATACATATGTTAACACCTAATATAACACAAGCAAAATGATGCAACCATCTAGGTAAATTTGTTTGCCGCATAATCACCACGGTGCAATTGAAGCAGTACAAAAGTCATGATCCGCAGAAATATAAGCTTCCTCTGCTGCCTGAAGATCCATTTGCATTTTCACAATCTCAGAATCATTGGCTTTCTTTTGCATAATCATCAAAGCTTTTCTTTGGCGGAAGCGTTCAAGGCTTTGCTCAACTTCCACAATAGCATTGTCCAGCACAGCAATTGTTGCATCAAGGTGTTGGTTGTTGCTGTTAAGATCCAAAATCTGCCCCTCCAGTGAGGTTCTTTTAGTCTTGAATTGGCTTTGATTACCTTTGATCTGAAGCAGCTGCTCAATGCGAGACTGAATACGTTGAACGTCAAAACCATTGGCTTCCAATGGGGCAAGAGCCTTCAATTTTGCCTCAAAAGAGTCTAGGGACTCACCAATGTGCAGCTTCCTTAGGCTGCTGAACAAGTTGGCAAATGTCACCATCAGACCTAGTGCCATTCCCTCACGGAACTCGCTGCAGTATTGCTCTACAAGCTGGAAATGCGGCTTTTGTGGCAACACACGAAATGCTTCCATTGATTCAATTGGCTTCCACAGGAGGGGGTTCTTCACAAATGGCAAGGTTGCATCCTTCTCAGGTGAATTACTGGATGAAGGATTTGTTAAAAGTTCTGCCGTCTCAATAATACTGGTAATCGAAAATGATATGTTGGGAATGAGTTCTTGATGGTTAAAAGGAGTTTTGACTCCAGCTTCATTGAAATTACATGGCATATGGTTTAGAACTGGTTTTCCTGATGGGAGCTTAGTCCCTATGTCATCAATATCGGAAGATTTGGATTGAGGTGCTGTATGCTCCTTATTGGTTGATATTTTCCAGCCTTCCAACACTTTACGCTGATGATTGATGCATTTAATACTACCATCAGATCCTGATGAATCACCATAAAAAGATTAGGTGATTAACAGAACATTAAAAAAACAGAAGCTGGATAATATAACTTATTGGCTGTAACAATAATACCAGTATTGGGTGTGGAGCAATGATTTCTGAGGGCTGCATCACTGAGGCAATGTGTTTCAGTTACATGAGATTCATTGCCAGAATTTGGCAGGAGTTCAAACTCTTCTATTGCATGGTCATCTTCAGCAATTGAATCAGCAGCGACTTCAACATATTCTGGCTCTAGGCCTGTAGATTACCAAAATAAGCATCAAAACTGAACAAATTGCAGAAAAAAATGCATTTACTGAAATAAGCATCCAAACTAATACACCAAATGGCAGTCAAAATGTATTTGATCTCGGTCAAGAATACTTGCATTCTTTAGAGCCATTTGCACGAGTAACACTCTTCTTTGATGGCCTGCCTGTCCTCCCTAGCTTCATCACTCTTTTTGCTGACTGTGCCGCATACAAAGCATAAAGCAAGATCAGTGCCATAACACAAAGTAGAATACCATAAACATAATAAAATAGATAAAGGTTACAGGATGATGAGGATTTCTTCGTTGGTCTTGCATGCAAACAGAGAGCACTTTTCTGTTCTTCCTGCTGTTCACGCTACTACAATTAATACTTCCACAGTTTCCAGTTTCAGTAACTAAGATATCACTGGTTTCTTGAGTAACCGGTGAAAGTTCTACATTGGGTTCCTTTGGTTGATGTTCTCGCAATTTCTGACTAATTTCATAAAGCAGATCTCCAGAAGTGGAATTTGGTGGAAATTTTGATATCAACTTTGAACTTGTTGCTTGCTTCAGTTTGGAATGGCAATGCTCTTTTGTTTGTTGAGCTGGCAATGACTCTTCCTTCTTTAATTTTTTCTGAGATTGAGCAGATTTTTCCAAGCCCTCACCTCTCGGTTTATCAGTTCTCTTTTGTTTTGGGGTTTCCTTTGTCATCTCCTCTTCGTGAGAAAAAGACGCTCCACTAACCAGTGACTTTAGTCTTATTGTTCTTCTTTTGCGCTTTGGAGGGACAATTTCTGAAAATGGTCTACCTGCAGTTCTGTCATCACTAAAATTTGGTTTGGCTGAAACAGGTAGAGAAGACTTGGTTTTACCAGCAACTGCTTGTTTTCCTTCATAGTCCTGAAACATTCATCCAGCATACCACAATTATAGTAGCCAATAATTAAAACTGCAGAACAAATTACATTTACACAAATGCAGTTATGGTAAATGCAATGCCATCAAATAATGGGCATAGATTAGAAGACAACATTACATGTTTCGAACCAAGATGTTAGCAAGAAAAATAGCTATGTTCCGACTTCATGAGAATTATCTCGGAAAAATTGAAGACATAAGCAAGGAAAAAAGTCACTTCCTATCACACAAAGACTTCCAAGAGTGTGAGGGTGATGAGACTTTTTGATGCTGTAGAAGGAAAATATTGCGCGACTGGCCTCTTACACAGATCATAGTTAATATTGGGAATTTCAACTACCATTAACCACAGGCCTGCAAAAGCTAACAGCAATCCCCAAACCTGGTATTTCTGTGGAAGGTTGCTCACAAAGATAAGAGAAAATATAAAAAAAAAACCCTACTAGCTTGATGGATTTGCCTATTTGGATCAAAAGCAATCTGACTTGGCCTAAGTACAATGTATCCTTCTGGATTTTAATTGCATTGTTGAATTTAAAAAAATTATTAACCACCAACTGAAAAAACTGTCAAAATAGAAATATAGAACAATCTATGCAAATATTGCAAAAAAAAAAAAAATCATTTTTTGAACCCACAAGATGAATCCACCAATCTAGTTTGTTGATAGTATCATGTGAAATCAACATGCTTAAGCACAAACCAACTATCAGGACAAATTGTTAATTTAAGTCTGAATACCAGATCAATTATGAAAAACACGAGAGCTAATCCTCAGAATGGGTAATATTCTAACCAAACCCGGGTTAAGATCCGAGTTATGGGTTAACTCAATTCAGTTGCAACTTCATGCATAGAAGCAAGAAAAAAACAAGCCAATGTCTACTTCCCATACCATAACCAGAGAAGCTCCAGTCCAGCGGCCGCCGATCCAATCACACGGTAGCCTCAGCTTGAGCAGCTCGAACTCTCGCTCCATCTCCTCACCCTGATGCCCAAATTTCACAATGTACTTCTCTCCAGCGAGCACAACGCAGGAAACCACTCCGGCCGCCCACTTCCCATCAATCAAAGCCTCCACCTTGTCTTCCACCTGAAACTCTTTGGCACAATCGGACTCCGGAGGCAATGGCCTCATGTACTGCATGTCCACCACTTCAGCAAGATTCCCGCCGTCCCGCTTTCGGCACTCATACTCCACCAGAAAGTAACTCTCTCCGATCATCCCCAGCACGGTTCCAAGAAACCACGATCCGCCGGGCTTCCTCACCACTTCCACTTTATCTCCGACGCCGAACTCCATCTTCTCCGGCGACCCCTGAAATCGACGAATGAGAAATGTGGTTGCGCAAAACCCCGGAAACCCTAGAAAAGAGGGGATTTACCATAATCTCGGGCGAGATCCAGACGCCATTAACCCATCGGAGCAGAGGGCGGACTTTTTCCGGCCGGAGCAGGATGTCCTCCCTGGTCGCCGGAAACCGCACGAGAAACCCACCCTCCCGGACCTCGGTAACCACGCCGGGCCACCATCCGTCCCGATGGAAGCCCTCGACGAGGCCGTGCAGGGCGATCGGAGGCCAACCGCCGAAGCCAGGGGGGGGTCGGGGGCGGAGCTGGGAGGCGAGGATGGTCTCGGATAGGGGGATGGAGGGGTCGTCGTCGGAGAGGAGGGTATCATATACGACGAAGAAACGGCGGTGGCCGCGGAGGCGGCGGGAGACCTTGGCTGCGTACCAGGCGCCGCGGAAGCCGTCCTCGTCGAAGGTGACCTCCACTTCGGCACCGGCAGGGAAGTCGCCGGCGGCGAGGTCGGTGCCTGGAGGTCTCCGTGGCACCATTATTATTGGGAATGGAAAATGCATTCAGGTGAGGATCAACGGTGAAAAGACGGAGGAGCGAAGTCGTAGGGTTTTGTGTTGGGAATCGAGGGGACGAGCGCCGAGGAGGGAGTGAGCGTACCTACCAGTGAGATTACCGCGTTGATTGGACGTGCGTTTCAGGTACCGCTCTGTTGGACCAATTGGGATAGCCAATGGCGTTCTGACCGAAAGAGTAGGATGTACTTTTGGGATGTTGACCGCTGGTTTTGTCTTGAGATATGTGTTCAGTTTTGCCTTGCTCGGATATTATCATTATTATTTTCAGTTTTTCAAATAATCTTCTACAATCTTAATAATTATTTATATTTTTTAATTTTAATTAAATTTTAAGTTAAAAATTTTTCTTTTTATTCTTAACTCAATTTTAACATAAATCATCCTTTTCTATTATATTATAACTAAATTTTTTTAAAGAAATTAAAAAAGCCTCAGTTTTCTAAAAATTTATAGAAAAGTCCGCCTTTCATTAAAAATTCACAGAAAAACCTTCATCTTCTTACAAATTTACAAAAGGACCTTTTTTAAAAAAATTTTGCAGAAATAGCTTTATTTTCTTAAAAACTTGAAGAAATTTATTATTTTCTTAAAAATTTATGAAAAATCTCATTTTTCTAAAATTTTACAAAAATTTCTCATTTTCCTAAAAACAGAAAATCTAAAAAATTTATAGAAAAGTTGTCATTTTTTAAAAAGTTAAAAAATTATTATTTTCCTAAAAAAATTACACAGAAGCCCTTGGTTTCTAAAAATTTTTTTTACAAAATTAATTGTTTTCTGTCTTATTTTTAAAGAACAAGGGCTTTTTTGAACTTTTAAGAAAACGAGAGTTTTCTACAAATTTTAAAAAATAAGAACTTTTCTGCAAATTTTTAAGACAAGAGTGGTTTTTATAATTTTTAAAAATTGAGAATTTTTCTATCAATTTTAAAGAAAATGAGGACTTTTATGTAACATTTTAAGAAAATGATGGGTTTTTGCAATTTTTACCAAATAAGAACTTCTTTTATAAATTTTTAAAATTAAAATTTTTTTACAAATTTTCTGAAAAATGATGGTTTTTCTAAATTTTTACGCAAAATTTTTAACATTCATTATTTTTCTGCAATTTATTTATGAAATTAAGTATTTTTTAATTTTAATAAAATGTAGGTTTTTCTTGAATTTTTTAATAAAATGAATTATTTTTGTAAAATTTTAATAAAATATGGATGTTTGATAATTTTTTTAAAAAATGAGGACTTTTTAAGTAATTATCTGAAAATTGATTTAAGGGTAAAATGAGAATTTTTGGCTTAAAATTTAATTAAAATTCAATCATGGATCATACGTTACAAAATTAGAAAAAGAATGAGTTACAAGTAAAAACCAAAATTATGGGAGTTGCTTGTAAATAAAGCATATCTCAAAGAGTTATATATAAAAAAATATTTTATTATTATAAATTTATGAAAAATCTTCTATTTTATTAGTGTGGCCAAAAAATCCATGTGCTATAAATTTTTAAAAATTACCTCTTAATTTTTTATTAAAATATTCAAAAATATTACATTTTTAATTGGTTTTGCGTATTCATTAATATGAAAGGTTAAATTGCTTTTAATTTTGTTATTAATGAAAAGACCGAACACACCCTTAATAAATAAAAAGAATTGGTACAAAACATCAATCTATTTTTCTCTTTCATAATGGAAAGGCATCTTCTTCTCTGAGTTATGCGAGTCCGATCTCCGTCTAGTCCTTTTTTGTCTCCGGCCAAGTGAGTAGTTTTTTTATTATATTTTTTATTAAAGGTCAATTTTATTTTTTTTATTAAAAACCAAACTCATGATTTTTTTTATTAAAATATATTTAAAAAAGTATATAGCATGAGATGAATGTTTTTTCTAGGACTAATTACATACACCTCCGGTAAATTAGTTCTAATTACCTACAACCCCTAATTATTCTAGAATTACTCGTACCACCTCCTTTTCAAAATATTTACATATACCCTAATTATTATTTAATCAAAATTTTTCCAAAAAATTTCGATTCTACCCTCCTTTATTTTTACAATTAAACCTCTAAAAATTTATTATTTATTATTTAACATCCTGAAATTCGGATTTTTGTAAATAACACACCGAAATTATTCCGATTTACAGAAAAGTCCCTGGAATTGTTGCGACCGCGGCGAGGGTGGCGGCGCGCCAGCCTCAGCTCCGGCTTCTACGCCCGCTCACCATCTCCGCTGTCTGCTCTCGCACGCCAGCCTCGGGCCTCCGCTCCCGCCACCAGCCTCCGGCATCATCGCCCGTGCGTCACCACCCTCACCACCGTCGCAATAATTTCGAGGACTTTTCTATAAATGGGAATAATTTCGGGAAATTATTTGCAAAAATCCAAATTTCAGGGGCTTTCTGTAAATCGGAATAATTTCGGGGTGTTATTTGCAAAAATCCGAATTTCGGAATATTAAATAATAAATAATAAATTTTTAAGAGTTTAATTATAAAAATAACGGAGGGTAAAATCGAAATTTTTTAGAAAAATTTTGATTAAATAACAATCAGAGGAGTGTTGGTAAATATTTTGAAAAGAGGGTGGCATGGAAAATTTCGAAAATTACGGAGCGTTATAGGTAATTAGGGCTAATTACAGTGGAGTGTACGTAATTTTTCTTTTTTCTAATACTAATAAAATATGTGATTTTTCGTAAATTTAAAATAAATCATATGATTTTTTTTTAAAACCCTATTATTTTAAGTATTTATTTAAATAGGAAAGAATATAAGTAGGACTGTCAATGGGTCTAATTCTCACGGGTTTGAGCCGGCCTAAGGTTAGCTGCACAGGCTTGAGGAGGATTAAGGTTCATTAAAATCCATTAATTTTTATATTAAGCCTATTAAGATATAATCATTTAAATTTATACTAGATTTGTTAAAGTTCATTAAGGCCTATTAGATTCATTAAAATATGTTAATGCATCTAGCATCTAGATATATATAACCTTATATTGTCACTCAACCCTAGAGAAATTCACACATTGATCATCATTTTTTAACAGGTCATGATTAATCATATTTGTTAAAAAATAAATTAGCAAATGCATTCATTGTTTGTATTAAATTTCTTCACTCGTGGGTCCTGTAATATGAACAAACAAAATAGTTTTAAATTAAAAAACTCTAAATAGATTCTTAATGAGTTACCAATGGATATTTAATACTATTTTAAATAAATTTAAATCCCAATTAGCATTCCATTAAGATTTATTAAGTATTTTAGATAGACTTTAAATAAACTTTTAAAGTGCTCGACTCAAGAGTCCAAGGGACCCCAAGCCCTTGGACAACCCTAAATATGAATTCTAAGGTGGTATCATCGAGGAGAGCAATTTTTAAAAATAAATTACTTTTCAACCCTGTAAAATTTCTAATTATCCTATTTAATTCTTACGATATAATACCCCTATAAAGGAGGGTCAACCTCTTTTTCTGTCGAGTGGGGAATCGATTATTAGGAATTGAATCCCCCAGTCCTTGTTTGATTCGTGCAAAATCGAATTGAACTATGGTTCAACCGCAGAATTGGATAATAGAAAATACCCAGACCACCTTTTTTTAATGATAATCCAATTCTGATCTCGCTTTTTACTTTCATATGTGACAATCATCCACGTTCGACAACAATCTAAATATCTCTTTTTAATTTTATTAATAATGTTCAATTGATTTAATTAAATATTAAATATATATATTTTAAGTTTCGATTTATGTAAAACATTTTCTGATCCATCGTGAAGCTCCCATATGCAATTTAAACTGTTTCTGTTTACTGAAAGATTGTTTATATTTAAAAAATGGAAAGATTCTTCGATTGATTGTACTCATTAATTTGTACTTATTATCCAGTGCTTCCTATTAAATTTCTGATATTTTATTTTATAATTGTGCAACTGAAATTAGTATTATTTATCTATTATACTATACTGAATTTTTTGTTAATTGACAAAGAGAAGGAGGTGAAGAAGAACAAGAACCACTGCAGCTCAGAGGTCCAGAAGAAGTTGTTGAAGAACAACAGTAGCAAAGAAGAAGAACAGCAGCAACCACAAAGAGAATATGGACAGCAGAAACAGCAAAAGAAGAAAAGGAGAAGAAGATGAAACACAGCAACAACAAAAGAAGAAGAAAAAGAAAGCACCAGCAGTAACAGAAAGGAGGAGAAGGAAGGCAGGCCGGAGGTCCATGGCCATCAAGATCTCCGACCCATTGTGCCGGAAAAACACAGCACAAAAACCAAATTCCAAAATCTAATATGGGCGCAGTCTGCTATGCTCCCAGCCGTAATTTTAAATTTTTGTTAGAACTGCACAACTCAATGGTAACCCTTTGCAGAAACAAGGTTGATTTCATCATGTACATATGTCCCACTAAATTGCAGCACTACTCAAATACTAATTGTGATCCATTCCAAATTGAGCATTCAACGTTTGATCGAAATCGAAGGAAGCAATTAACTATACATTTTCCTGTATTTGATCCAGATTCAAGAGAGAGTAAGATACCATATAATCATTCTGTCAAATCAGATAAAGAATTTGATAACATTTATGTTGCAAAATCTTTAAAGCTTTACCTTTGAATGGTGGTAGGTTTCTCTCTCAACCAGGATGTTCCTTCTGTCTTCAGTCTGATTGACAATTTCTATATCAGGATCGCTGTTTAATGTTCTCATCTTTTCATGTCCATCTTAAAATCTACATAATTTAAAATAAATGTTTTTTTTGAGCATTTGTCGCACAACAAAAACAAAGTACCCTCCCTGATTTCCTTAAAAAGTTAGGAAATCAGAATCCATCAAAATTTTGGTTCCGGTCCATGCCATCAGTTTGATTCTTTACCAAAGCTCAATTTGTTAATATCTATCTCATCCAGCTTAATCAATATTATCCCGGGGTTGCCTTTCTCTTCAGTCCATTTGATTGATTCTTTCTCCAGAAACTGGAGTACCTGTTCAACATCATTCAAAGAACAGAAAACAAATAGAGGGTCAAATCCTGATATAAATCAAGTTTCTATAGGTTCAGCAAACACATAAAAGGTGCTTTGAATCAATGTGAAGAAGAAAAAGAAGACTTCCCATTGTGGTGGGGTCAACAATTAGATTTCTGATCATGGTTCTTGGCTGACACCAAGAAATGTTGGGTTTGATTCCCAACATTGGTGGCATCGAGACTTGATTTTCTAGTGAGGATCAGCCCCAATCCATTTGGGATCTTCTTAAAAAACAATAAGAAGAGTTTCTGAACCAGTTGGCATAGATAGTAGGGTTGCATTATTTCCACCAACGCTACTTGCTATTTGCACTGAGCCTCGATGTATTATAGTAATGACGTGTGAAACATATATTATTCATAGTCAAATTAGCAAGTTGCCAAACTTGCAATTTGAAAAAAACAATTTATCAGGTTTTATGGTGAAGTGTTGAATGTTTATAAAATACTCTAAGCACTTCCTCATGGCTTATGGGGGAGTCAATTCTCATTATCTAAAGCCTCGTATTTTTAATCAGAGCCTGTGACCATGGGATAAGTGGTAAACTGGAAATGGGAAATTATTGTCCCTTGAAATGTCAACAATGCTCATGAGCAAACATTAAAAGCAGCTTCAAGCATACACAATTATCTAGAGGCTAAAGGCTTACCCATCTTCTCCTTTTTCCTTTCGTGGTATCTTCAGCATCTGTATTGATTATAGCTTTCAAATATCTAAAAGCTAAAGCATAAGGCAAAAGTCTTATTAGACATTTTTAAAAAATAAATGTAAAACGAAACTTCAAAAGGGAGAGATTTAATTCCAGAGAAAGTTTTCTTACATGGGATGCTAGCAAGAGAGCGAATGTGGAACTTCAATAGTTTTACTGCCTCCCTTGAGTGATGAGCATGCAAGTCAAGAGGTACATCACACTGGTCATCACTGTTTCTGCTTATCATTTCAATCATAGTTATGATGACATGTAAATCCATCGGAAAATTTAAAAAATATTGTTTGAGTCAATTTTAACCGAAATTACATCTAATCAAAATTTAGTAAAATATAGAATTAAATGTCATTGAATTATAATCAAAATGCAAATCTTAATTGAACCGAAATCGTAATCAAATTAGAACACAAATTTAGTTTAATTTTGATTTCAATTGATGAAAAATTTAAACTTAAATTTAAAAGAATTGATCAAATCAAATATTGGGATCAAAATTTGAACTGAAATTTATCAAATATCTAGCTCAAAATGAAAATTGTAAAATATTTACAAATAAGTCCATAACCAAACTTTTCTCACAAATAATTCTATGAAATGAGAATTTTTGGTGAAAAAATATTTGAAAGTTTTAAAATTTCAAATTGATTCTAGCAAAATCTAGGAATTATGAATTAACCTTTCAAAATTTTATTTTCGTAAATAAATCTTTGAAATTTTTAACTTTGACAAATAAACTTTTGAAATTTTTAAAATTTGCAAATAAATTTCGAATCTCGTCAATCTTACAAACAGTTGATGACATATCGTTCAAGTTATTCAATTCTATAAGCAGTTGACGACACACCATTCAAGATAGTCAACACCGTAAGTAGTTGACAACGTGTCTTTTAAGATAGTCAACCTCATAATTAATTGACAACACACCCTTCAAATTAATCAATCTTAAAGCAATTGATGATGCACTATTCAAACTAGTCAATCACAGAAGTTGTTGACAACATACCTTTCAAACTAATCAACTTCAAAAACTGTTGACAATGTATCTTTTAAATTAACTTCAGAAACAGTTGATGATGCATTCTTGAAACTAGCCAACTTTAGAAGCGGTTGGCAACGTGTCCTTTAAGCTAACCAATCGCAGAAGCAGTTGGCAATGCACCCTTCAAGCTAGTCAATTTCAAAAACAATTGACCTCCAAGCTATCCAATCCCAGAATCGGTTGACAATACACCGTTCAAATTTTTCAACCCCAGAAATAGTTAGTAATACACCATTAAACCTGTCAACCTCAAAAGCAGTTGATGACACATCTCTTGAGTTAATCATCCCCAAAAATAGTTGACGATACGATCTTCAAAATTATATCTAACCTCATAAGTCGTTAATAATGCTATCAAACCAAATAAAATTATTGTTTACGTCTTATAGGTTATGAAGACATTTCAAAAAATTAAGTTATCATTTACGTTTTACTAATTATGAAAATAATTCAAAATCAATAGAGTTATCACCGCATTGTTGACTAATGAAAAATACTCTAATCTAAATAAAATTATTGTCGATGTCTTATTGACTAATAAAGCACTTCAAATTACGAAGTTACCAGTAAAACTCAAAGTTACTGGAAATATTTTGAACTTCTCGTATTCCCTTTCATATTTCATCGGACGATATCATCAACACCTGCCAAAGACCGAGTCAAGTTAAGTCAGGCATTATATGGTCCAGTTCAAGGGGAGCAGAGTAGTAGCACGTATCAAAATTTTTTCTCCACTCTTTTTCTCGTTATTCTTTTTAGATTTTCTATAATTTTATATTGAAATTCTGATGTAGGACACTCAAAGGAAGTTCAAGAATATCAAAAGAAGCTAATTCAGAAGTCAAGGGGCCATGACAAATGATTTGATTCACTCTTCTATTTAAACTTAGAATTTACCTTACTTAGTACCTTTCTATATTTAAAATTCTCTTCGTTATGATGTCTTAGGTCTTATTCTCGAATTTCACCAACCCAAGACCAATTTTGGACTGAATCCTATTCAGTTTAGGACTTGGGAAGGCTGAATCTTTATTTAGGATTTTATTTTCGTAGGTTAACTTATTTAGAACTTCTACCAACCCAATTAATGGGTTTAAACTGAGTTATATTCAGTTTAGGACTTGGAAAGCCAGAAACTTACTGAAATTGGATTTCTGGTATTTGTATAAATAGGCCTTCAGTCCTATAGACGAAAAATAACTTTTATTCTCAATAAAGTTCTACTTTACTGAATTTTCTCTCTTCCTTGTGGATTTAAGGAGTTCTTAATAGAGGCAACGGTGTTTTCCTCGTCTACCACGCTTGTTGTTACGTCAAGTGGTATCAGAGCGAGGCTCTCCTTACTTAATGTCTAACGACGACGCAACCAGCAGCAACCCTAGGGACGGTACTCCTGTGGGTAATCACATCAACCGTGAGTATTTTGATTCGACCATGGAGGCAATCCAAAACTCACTTGCAAGGTTGATGCTGAGGATGGATCAACTTGAAGACCTGAATCAACCACGTCGACGGATCGATGAAGTGACTCGCGATCCAATTGATCGAGGAAAGGCTCCGCAACTGAATCCAAAGGGTTTACAAATCCTTGAAAATTCCCAGCAATATCAAAATTGTCGACAGGGTAATCGCAGTGTGAAGGCATATGCTGAGGAGTTCTATCGCCTATCAGCACGTAATAATCTAATAGAGACTGAATCTCATCAAGTGGTGAGATTCATCGGTGAGCTACGCACAACCATCCAAGATAGGATTTCTTTACAACCTATTTGGACGGTTAATGAGACTGTGAGGAGTGCAACTCGTGTGGAGTCCCAATTGGAGCGACCTGTCATCAGAAATTAGGTGGGGAGAATCATTGGTAAGAATTCAAAAGGAGCACAATCTATTCCTTATAGAGGTGCAGCTACACAACCTTCTCGACCTCCCACACAAATGAGTTTTGAAGCTAGACCTACAAGACCATCAGGAAATGTCACATCAGCAAAGAACCCAAGTTCAAATCCTGATCTAAAGTGCTATCGTTGTGAAAAATTTGGACATCGTTCTAATGTTTGTCCAGCACGACAATCTGTGAACTTGGCTATTGAAGATAATTTTGTTACTGACAATTTACATGACTCAAAAGATGATGACCTAACTTGTGATCAAGAAAACTATGAAGATGGAATATTCGAGGAGCCTGATGGTGAAAGGTCATCTTTAGTAGTTCGAAATCTAATGTACATACCAAAGCAACAGGAAAACCTACAACGTCACAATATCTTTCGCACACGATGCACAGTAAATGGCAAGATCTATGACATGATTATTGATAGGAGAAGCAGTGAAAACATCATCTCCAAGACTATGGTTGACAAGCTTCAATTAAAGACGGAATCACATCCTTCTCCCTACAAGATCGGCTGGATTAAAAAGGTTGGTGAAACCAAGGTAACTGAACGGTGTCAAATTTGTTTTTCCATTGGAAAATTCTACAAGGATGAGGTAACCTGTGATGTTGTGGAGATGAATGCATGTCATATTCTTCTTGACAGACCTTAACAATTTGATAGAGATTCTACACATCGTGAGCGAGACAACCGCTACATCTTCTTCAAAGATGGAAAGAAAATTATCCTTACCCCCATTGGCGAAGAGCGTCGACCCAAAAGTTTACAAGAGGAGGGTCACTCCTTTCTGATTGTGCAAAATTTTATACACGAGGCTAAAAAGACATCCCAAATATTTGTTGTGATTGAGAAAGAAATGGAGACAATGCCCACTGAAGCTCCAAAAGGCTTGCAACCCTTTCTAGATGAATTCAAGGAAATCATTCCCGATGATCTTCCTAATGAACTACCCCCAATGAGAGATATTCAGCACCACATTGACCTTGTTCCTGGAGCGAGTTTACCAAATCTGCCCCATTATAGAATGAGTCCAAAAGAGTCACAAATTTTATAAGATAAGGTTGAAGAGTTGATCAGAAAAGGAATGGTCAGAGTCAGCATGAACCCATGTGCAGTTCCAGCCTTATTGACACCTAAGAAAGATGAAAGTTGGCGAATGTGTGTAGATAGTCGAGCTATCAACCGAATCACGGTAAAGTATAGATTCCCAATTCCTCGCTTAGAGGACATGTTAGACATGTTGGAAGGGTCAAAGGTTTTCTCCAAGATAGATTTGAGGAGTGGATATCATCAAATCAGAATTAGACCCGGTGATGAATGGAAAACTGCTTTCAAAACAAAAGAAGGACTTTATGAGTGGCTTGTTATGCCTTTTGGACTCTCAAATGCACCAAGTACCTTCATGCGATTGATGAATCAGGTACTCAAACCTTTCATTGGTCATTTTGTTGTTGTTTACTTTGATGATATCCTGGTGTACAGTCATAATGAAGAAGAACATAAAAGGCATCTAACAGAAATACTTACCGTGCTGAAGAAGGAGAAGTTGTACATCAACTCAAAGAAATGTCATTTTATGACTGACCACTTGGTGTTCTTGGGTTTCGTTGTAAGTGCTGAAGGCATTCATGTTGATGAAGAAAAGGTAAAAGCTATTAAGGAATGACCTATACCCAAAAGTATATCAAAAGTTAGAAGCTTCTATGGTTTAGCGACATTCTATCGGAGGTTTGTCAAAAACTTTAGTTCCATTATGACACCAATAACTGAATGTTTGAAGCAACACAAGTTCTTCTGAACTCAAGAAGCTAATAGATGCTTCGAGTTGATTAAGGAGAAGTTATCTACTGCACCTGTTTTGGCATTGCCTAGCTTCGAGAAGTTATTTAAGATAGATTGTGATACTTCGTACATAGGCATTGGAGCCGTTCTATCCCAGGAAGGAAGACCAGTAGCTTTCTATAGTGAAAAGTTGAGTGAAGCTCGAAAGAAATGATCAACATATGAGCTGGAATTTTATGCTGTTGTACAAGCAGTTCGTCATTGGAAGCACTATCTAATTCAACGAGAGTTCATTCTATATACTGACCACCAAGTTTTGAAATTCATTGATAGCCAGAAGGACTTGAATCGCATGCATGGTCGATGGTCGTCATTCTTACAGCAATACACCTATGTTTTAAAACACAAATCTGGACAAAAAAATAAGGTGGCAGATGCTTTGAGCCGTAGGGCAGCCTTGATGGTAACTATAAGCAACGAAGTTGAAGGGTTTGATTATTTGAAGGAATTGTTTGCTGAAGATGAAGATTTTAAATAGGGGTATAGAAAGTGCCAAGCAGGACAAAGAAGTGATTTATATCTCCATGAAGGCTTTCTCTTTAAGGGTTCTCGTCTTTGTATTCCAAGGTGCTCCTTGAGAGAAAAGGTGGTGAAAGAATTGCATAGCAATGGCTTAGCAGGACATCTTGGGCGTGATAAAAGCATTGCACTAGTTGAAGAGCGCTACTACTGGCCACAACTTAAAAGGGATGTTGGTCGTTTTGTACAAAGATGCTATATATGCCAAACAGCCAAAGAAAACTCTCAAAACACTAGCCTTTATACCCCATTGCCTGTGCCAAATGCCCCATGGGAGGATCTATCGATGGATTTTGTTTTGAGCCTCCCCAGGACTCAACAAGACTTAGATTCAGTATTTGTTGTGGTCGACAGATTTTCCAAGATGGCACACTTCATTCCATGTAAAAAAACAGCAGATGCAACAAGAGTGGCTAATCTATTCTTTCAAGAGATTGTAAGGCTACATGGAGTGCCAAAGACTATCACTTCTGATTGTGACACAAAATTTCTAAGTCACTTTTGGAAGACATTGTGAAGCGATTTGATACGTCTCTACAAACAGATGGACAAACTGAAGTGGTGAATCGAACACTTGTAAACATCATTCGGTGTCTTGCAAGAGACAAACCAAAGCAGTGGGACTATGCACTCGCACAAGCTGAATTTGCTTTCAATAACATGAAAAAACAGGTCCACGGGAAAATCGCCATTTGAAATTGTCAATGGAAGAACACCAAAACACCCGCTGGATTTAGTGGTGTTGCCCAAATTACCAGGAACAAGCATAGCTGCAGACAATATGGCGGAGAGAATTATTGAAGTGCATACTGAGGTAAAGAAGAAATTAGAAGAATCCAATGCCAAATACAAAATTAAAGCGGACATTCATAAGCGTTCAAAAGAGTTTCAAGAAGGAGATCTGGTGATGGTGCACTTGAGAAAGGAACGGTTCCCATCTGGAACTTACAACAAACTGAAACAGAAGAAAATTGGGTCACTGAAGATACTAAAAAAGATAAACAACAATGCCTATGTCATCGACCTCCCGAAAGATTTGGGGATCTCAAACACTTTTAATATTCAAGATTTATTTGACTACCATGCACTTGAAGACTGCACATTACGACAAAGTAACTCGAGGACGAGTTCTTTACAAAAAGGGGACACTGATGTAGGACACTCAAAGGAAGTTCAAAAATATCAAAAAAAACTAATTCAGAAATCAAGGGGACATGAGAAATGATTTGATTCACTCTTTTATTTAAACTTGGAATTTACCTTACTTAGTACATTTCTATGTTTAAAATTCTCTTCATTATGATGTCTTAGGTCTTATTCTCGGATTCCACCAACCCAAGACCAATTTTGCACTGAATCTTATTCAATTTAGGACTTGGGAAGGATAAATCTTTATTTAGGATTTTATTTTCGTAGGTTAACTTATTTAGAACTTCTACCAACCCAATTAATGGGTTTAAACTGAGTTATATTCAGTTTAGGACTTGGGAAGCCAGAAACTTACTCAAATTGGATTTCTGGTATTTGTATAAATAGGCCTTTAGTCCTATGGACGAAAAACAACTTTTATTCTCAATAAAGTTCTATTTTACTGAATTTTCTCTCTTCCTTGTGGATTCAAGAAGTTCTTAATAGAAGCAACGGTGTTTTCCTCGTCTACCACGCTTGTTGCTACGTCAAATTCGTTATAAAGTGAAAGTATACTTTTATTTAAAGTATGTATTCTTTCTTAAAATCAATCAAATATTTTTTCTTTTATTTTTGTCTCTATTTTTATTAATTAGATTTCTTATTTTAGAATATTCTTAATAATTATCGGGATAATTAATAATAGAGACTTGCGATTGTTGGAAGTCAACATTCTTACAATACCTGATAGCGCACTTCAAATCAAAAAAAACTCTGATTTGTGATTTGAGATCGCTACCGGAGTCTTTGCTATTCCGAACCACCAAAATTGATCCCACGTACACATGTCCGATAAAATGATTGTTGCTATTTGCTCCAATAACGAATCCTTGGTTTAACTAAATAATTAAGGAAAATAGATAAACCTTTCTTTTCACCTCAAGTCGATGGACTTTCTCAATTGGAATATCCCCATATAAATAATATACATTCTAGTTGATTGAGTCTAAATCAATATGAATAATACACATTCCAGTTGATCGAGTCTAAATCAAATTTTCTATTTTAGGCGAAATAAATCTACTAATTCTTTTATTTCAGTTAATAAGAGGGATCTTGAACCACAAAATTGACCTAGAAGTTAAAAGAGGGTATCCTAAGTAATTGCAAAAATTGAGTTCATTAATATTCATGGTATAATAGATGCTATCACACATATATACTCAATACTGCGTCTGAAATGCATCTTGCCTATTGGTATCCTTCAACTCTTGTAGATTTTTGAAATTTTTTAGCCAACTTATTTATTTTAGATATATATTTACCTTCTAAATCACCATAAACACAAGCAAGAGAGATCCATAATAACAAAAAAATTCAATCCGTACTAACCTTGTCTCAAGAATTTCCAGGTGAGACTTTTCATCTGCTTCTCGTGCCATTTGATTGTAGTACTTGCCCTTCACAACAGAACATTTTCAAAATAGTTACAAGGCAGCTTTTGCTGTATCACCTTGTTCAACAGAATAGTGTAAACTGCAAGTGAACTTCATAGCAAGATAGATAGGACAAACTAACTGCCCATGCAGCAACTATTCAAAGACACATTCAAAAGTGTAAACAAAAGCAGAAAAGAGCAAACAGTTTAACTCCAATAGGTTGGTTTAGCAAAAATTCCAGAGAACACTGGTAATGCTCAAAAGAAAAGCAACTCACAAAAGCGAACCACATTAAAAAGAAGAAACATCATGGGAATGCATCATATAAATGGAATTTGAGAACAGGGCTCCAGTAGATTTTAAGAGAATAAAAAGTCGTCAACAAAAGTCTACCCTGGAAAAGCTATTTGATGGGCATGCATCATATATGCAGTCCGGGATTTAAAAACAAGCTCCAATAAGTATGAGAAAAATAATGCAGTCATTGGCAAAAGCAAATCCTGGAAAAGAATTACTTGCACCTGTTCCTCTGAAACTTACTTCCTCTAGAAGGTACTTGGCTTGTGCCCTATCACCTCTATTAAAAGCATCCACAGCCTGTAGTATTGAATTATTAGACATTGCCTTCTCAACTGTCAATCTTTTTCTTTCCATGAAAAGCATCTTTCATAAATTAAAATATGACCAAATTTATCTTACTGCTTCATAATATGCCTTCATTGTATCCCAATGTTGCTTTGCAGCTCTCCTAAGACGATGGTACTTATCATTTGCATCTAACACTAAATACAAAGATCAATAGGTAGAAGTTAGAATTTGATACAGCAACAAAAATCTACAAGCAGAAAATTGGATAACAATATCTGTGAAGAATAGTTTTATCATCGAAGTAAGAATCCACAATGGCCACAGGAGAAGATTATGATCCAAGATCAACAAGTTCAGAAATATTTTTGTGTGGATAATCCTTATGCACATACGCATACAGCCACACATACAGAGTTGAATTTTAAAACAAATCCTACAGGTTATTTTCCACTCGTTGAAATCTCTAACCTAAATTCAAGTTGATTTACAACATAATAACAAATACACACATTATTTGGTTGTAACACTGACGAAGGTATACAGACACACTTTGCCATACCAGTCCAAAAAACAGGTAACAAATCTCACTCTACGGAGTTGAACTGCCATACCTTCTTCAAAATTAGGCTTAAGTTTGGCCATGTCAATAGGAGGTGTTAGAGTAATGCCTTCCAGAGGCTTTGTAACAGCCTTTTGACCAACAACTCTTGTTCTATTAAGGCCCCACTCTAGGCGTTTTCCTTTTGGTTCTTGAAGTGTTCTTGAGGGAGCATGAAACAGTGCTTCTAGTACCTCCCTTGAAAGATCAGATCGATCTTTATCAAGAGAAGATTTTCCTTTTAGATTTCTGCAAAAAAAAAACAAAGACAAGTGAATCTACTAAAAAAGATGACAATGCCCATAGCATACCCTATTTTTTGTGATAAAAAACATAGGAAACATCATAAATAATTTACAAAAAAGAGTTACCTATCACTGGATGAATCCTTTGGATAGCTTCCATCAGAAATGCATGATTCTATTTCCAAGCATTTTCCAGTCTAAAGAATAAATTAGAAAAGATGAACAATGAGAAAATGCTACTTCAGGAAAATATCATTGATAAGGTATTCAATCGCTGATTATTATCATACAAAAAATGTCGGGCCACTGGATAAGACAATGTGCAATGCACATTAACTAAGCTATCATTTATTATGAAGATAAATTAAGAATAAAGTGCAATAATTGTACAAAAAAGTTATAATACTCAGTAATATAGGCCTACAAGCAGGAGAAAAAGCACAACTTAATATGCATTTGTGCCCAAACTGACAAAACTACCACCATATGAACTCAAACTAGCCACAAGGTTGGTGAAATTATATATGTGCAATAAAAATTTATGACGGGTGCAACTGCAAAATATTCATCCAAACAATATCAAACAAACAATAACTAGTGATAAAAAACCATGAATTTTTATCCTTGCTTGAGAATATGAAAAAAAAATGATGAAAAAGTATTAAAGAAGTTTTAGATCCAAGAAAGCATCAGGAGAGGCAACCCTGGTACTAAATAGTGCACAATGATGAACATATCTGATTGTAACAACAAATACAGAGGCTAATCTCTTTCTTTATAGGAGTGGCTCACAATCCTATAGTCATAAAATGTAAGTGGTCAAATCTAAAATCTTATCATCAGGTTGAACCTCTAGATGTCCATAAATGAGTTACCAATGATTTGAGATAATATAAGTGCATTTTAACTTGGATCAAGTTTAAAAAAGAATCATGTGATTTAAATGGCCAATGGTAAGAGCTTAAAAAGTAGTACTTACCCAGAAAATTAAGATTAAAATTATTCAAAAAAATAATATCATCACTAAAATTAGGCCCCGTTTAGTTAGATAGAAATCAAGGTCAAATTCAAACTCAAGGTCAAAACTAAAATACAAAAAGATAGTCGGGTCAAATTTTTGGTGTTTAGATGCTAATCTATCTAGAGAATTGTTTCAATTTTTTTCGAACTATTATGCCCTCAGCTATATTACTTTTTGAGGTTTGGATAAAGGAATTAAATAAAAGTAGTATGATAATTTAGTTTTTAAAAATAAAGTAGATAATATAGTGTTAATTTGACTATCTTTTTGATATTTGGATATTAAACCGGTTAAAAACAAGATAATTCTAATACTTATTCGAAACCAAACAGGACCTTAAGGATCAAAAGAAACATTCATGCAATTGCTTTTCCTCGTTACTCAATTTCATTGAGACCAAGCTTTCAAATCAAGTATACAGGGCTACACCAAGATAACTTGAAATATGATAAACAAAGATCACTTTCAAACTCGGATAATGTTATTTTTTTACAGAATCATTAATGACAAACTGAGCAGAAGTCAAACATAAATGTTATATGACTATTATGTATAAAAATACCCTATTAGTCATTTTAGTTATTCATTCTACATTGTGCATAAGACCACCTTTGAAACAACCAACTAAGTGTGCCCCTCACTTAAAAAATTGTCTCCTTGTATATAAAAAGTCAGCAAGTATCACCATCACATTTTGCAGTGAATTCACTGGCAAGACACTTCCTATATAATGCAAAAACGGAAATTGGAACAATATCCCATCTTCCGATAACTAATTGAACAAAAATACCCTAGATGAATTGCATGAAAAGGTGGATGAACTTTGCCAATCCCTCAAGCGTCTGTAATCAATATATGGATTAGGAAAATCACTTGTAGAAACAAAACAAGCCAACAAAAAGGTCTAATAAACAATTGAGGTTGATTTATGCTCATGAACAGCAGAATTTATTGAACACCTTCAAACTAGTACACAAATTCATCTTTCAGATAAAATAACAAGCATAAATGTCAAGAAGGAAAATTTCAAAGTCATTATTCTTGTGAAAAGCTAACTGTAGTTCAAAAAGAGCAACATCAGAACACTACAACCAAATTATTCATAAGACTTACTTTTTCTGCAATGTCATGCCCATCCTGCTTGTCACTATCCAGGGTATTCTCTGACAATGCCAACAATTCCTTCATGCTCTACATAGCCACAGCAGTCAGAAAAGTGCTATTGATCATTCTCTAACACAAGTTTAGGAAATTGAAGAGCTATTATACAACAAACAAATCTTCAAAGAACAAGCACAAGACATGTTCCTCTTTTGTCAGTTCCAAGTCATTGAAACTGCATCTATTATGCAAGTTTGAACTGAGAGGACATCCCAATGAACATTAATATTATTAAGGAGCCATCTGGCTGCTTGCATAGAATATCCACGAGTTATCCATTGTGGGGGTGAAAATCAAGGTGGATATTTTCAAATTTCTGACAAGTGACTTCTTTGTTATCCTGAAATTGGTAGAATTTATAGATTACACATCCAGGCCCCGTTTAGTTTGGGATCAGCCTCAAAATCATCCTTTTTCAGAATTTTTTTCCTTGTAAAATTAATATTATTTATTTTACACTGTTATTAAATTAAATTATTATAAAAAATTAAATAGTTTTTCGAACTTTAAATTATTGAAACGTTAATTTGAATAAAAAGATATTAGTTTACAAAAGAGATTCACTGGTCTTGATCTTGATCCCAAACCAAACGGTGTCTCAAATATCTAAATCCACATACAGCAAACAGGTCAATTTATGGCCAAAACCTTCTCCCCTCCTAAATTACATTTATGCATAAGGTGTCAATCTAGAAACCAAAGTGAACTCCTGAACAGTCCTAAAGGTGCAACTACTAAGAAATTCCCAAAATGAAATTTTAATTTAAACTTACAGTTCCCATCAACAAACTTTTCATATTATAAAACCAGAAATTTTGGTTTGCTTACGCTTAAAGCTGCTTTAGGCTTTCAAAATGTGTCAATGCAATGGAAAACTATTGCAGTTAACACCAATGAATTTGAGCCATAAAAATATGATCATTAGCTGTTCAGACAAAATCTATAAGCTAGAAAAGTTTAAAATGATAAGCTTTCAATGATCAAGAGGGCAAAAGCCAAGAAGCACATAACATTTGTTAAGGCACATAATTTGGTCTTTGAGGAAATAAGGTAAGAGAGTGAGCTTTTGAAGCCTAATGAAGGCAAAGAGTCATGGTTGCATGGAAGGGGATCTTTTCGTGCTTTGGCATGAAAATTTAGCTTTTATGGAGATAAATTAATCAGATATTACAAGACATCACCAACTCTTTCTCAGTAAAGACACCTTCTGTAGTTACCTCTGTAAAACCATTGAATTAAATGGAAACATCAGACTAGTAAGTGATAGCATGATACAATAAGGTGACATTTTTATTCTTAAATAGCATAGTAGAACTATAACAATATCTAAATATTACATGATTTTAACTGACCTGCTTTTAAGCAGAATATTATATCTAAAGCCAGTGTAATCAAATACACAAGTAAATTCTTAATACAGCTATCAACAACTGATAAATGGCAAAATAGCATCAGATTCACTAAATATTAGAGATACAACTAAAAAAGAGTTCTAGAAGTAAGAGTAGGAGAGGGAAGAGTATATTATGATGATTTCTGGTGAATAAGTAAAACAAATATCTCATATTGCATGATGTTTGCCAGAATTGAATTATAATTAATAAATACAAAATACGCAGCACTTACATCTTTTACATTATATCCACAGTGACCTGCAAATGAGTTAAGAAGACAATCAATATACATTCAAAACTTCAGACAACATAAGGACTTATTACCCTGCAGTTAAAAGGAGAAAAAAACAGCAGAAGTGGAGGCCCTAGAAAAGAAAAAAAAAAGGGCCTTATAATGATCAAACAAACAATTTATTTGAGACAAAGAGAAGTTAAACAAACAGAATCAGTATATATAGGATGTGATTACCAAGAACTTCTTGAATGACCTCCTTGCTGAGCTTAAATCCATCTCCAAGCATAGAGAAAAGGAACTCTTCAATATCCTTATCACTTATCAAATCTCCTCTAGCTAAAGCACAGGAGACAACAGGTTCAATTTCATCATCCTTGTTCATTGGAGCATTTACTTCAACTTTCACCGGCTTACTAGTTTCTAGTGGTCCATTCCGAGATGGAGCAGATTGGGCATGTGTCCTTCTTATTACACTAGAGACAGTACCCACAGACACAATTGGCATCTTTGATTTTCCCTTATTCTTGCGCATAAGAGCTGCTTCCTCATCATCAGATGAACACAGTGATTTCTCAGTTTGAGTATGACCCATGCCACTGGTAAATGACTGCAAAGATTTGTCTGATTGGGCATAAACCAATTCGCTTGTACATGTGGGTTCTGCAACACTCAATTTGCTTTCTTGAAGCTGATATAGCATGTCACCAGTTCTCTCAACATCGCGCCCTGCTTTGCAATAAGCTTTAGCAATATCTTCAAGCGAGCAAATCGGCCCAAAGGCTTCAAGCAAAGCAGCCAAATTTCTCATCTCATCATCATACTCATTGGAGGATGACATGGACTGGTCCATGGCTCAGATATTCTCTACGTCTTCCAACTCTCAGAAGTTAATGGACCTGAAGAGAAAGAGGAGAGGCATCAAAACAAACGGTTTCAAAAGAAAATGCAAAAACCCTTCACAGAATCCTGCAGCTATATAATTACACAATTTATCCATGAAAAACCTCAAAATGAGATCCTAATACCAATAGGCAGAAGATATGAAACAATGTTCTTCCATGACTGGACTGCAGAACTACGGTGCTAAAGAAACCAAAACCAAAATGATATCTTTATACATCCATAATCATTTCTATTACCGCCTAATAATATTCATAAAAAAATTCTTCCTTTGATCCAAATAATATCCAAAACTGAGATTGCAAAACTAAACAAACACAAAAAAGTAGTTTAAAAAAATTGCAAAAACCTAGAAAAACTCAGAAATCATCAGAAACAACCAAATCGAGCTCAATGCGGGGAAGCTCAAACACGCAGAGGGAAAAAGATGATATATGGCGAGGAAATATGGAAGTTACTGGGGGATCTTACAGTGGATTAGGGTTTCGATGGATCGATGGCTGCCTTCGCCCGCTGGCTCTCATCGACGAGAGGCCGAGGAGGGCGGCGAAGAGAATGATTCGCCATTTATATGCTCGGATGAAAATCAAAGATCATTCAATTAATTACCATTAATTGGCGCTGGAAATTGTTTAAGAGTGAGCCTCAAACAGAGAGATTCGAGCGGCACGCGGCGCGTCTGAGAGAGGCGGATCCTGAGGTGTGACAACGTCGCATACGAAGATTTGCGAGAGAATATCTACACCGTTCAAATAGATCTAAGATCGGTGTTTCCTATGTTGAATGGTATAGATATTTTTGTCTAAATTTTTTTGTGAACGGTTTTGTATTTCTCAGTTTAGGCATTTTCCTCGGCGCTTTTGGCCCTTTTTTTTTTGTGGGTGCATCCAAATTTGATGAGAAAAGAAGCTCTGGCGACAGGCGAGCGCACCGACCAATCGGCCGACAGCCCAGAGTGGGGTCTCAAACCTGTGGCTGAGGGCAACTCGGTAAATCTCGAACTATGTGATTTAGTTAGCTTTCCATATTTGCAAGGCAGTAGGATTCAAAAATCGGCAGTCAATTTACCAGATTAGTGAATCATGTGCCTTTGATGGCCTGGTCGTGGGTTGCTTGGTCCTTTTGGGTGTGTTTGGATCCAACGAATGAAACTTGGATTAAATTAATCTCAATTTCAGTCCAAAACCGAGATATTTTTGACCTATAACACTTGAACCTACTGAATTGTTGAGTTCTTATAGTTTCGCGAATCCACCAAGTTAACCACTTGGCTGGTTCACCCGGTTCAGATCAAATTTATCTATCAAATTATATCAAAATCTGTCTCCAAGATTCCAAGATGGGCTATGATCCCGATCCCAATGTTCGAAATTGTGGTTTCAATTATGGCCATATACATGAGGCTATAACTTAAACATTTTGATTTTTTGTTTAGAAATGTTGGATAACCAAAATCCGATTTATGATTCTACAATTGACTTAATATATATAGTGAAAAAAGCTTGTATCCTATGAGTTTAAATTTTTGGGATGATTTGATATCTAACGCACTATATTATTCTGATTCGACACTCTTTCGATCTCCCAATAAGTCACAACCAAACAAGCATGTAATGTTTATGTTTTTTGTTTTTGTTTGTTAAATAAAACGTACTTTTAGTAAAGGTAAATATTATTTTAGATTTAAGAACATATTGTTGAAAGATGATATTTTTGAAGAGTTAATTCACTCATAGTAGAAGGAAATTTATAAGGAAATGTTATTGAGTAGAAAAACTAAAAGTACTAACTTCAAATGTGAGTAAAATTGGAGACATCAAAAGAACATAGGAGAAATGGCTCAATGACTTGGTAGAATACATGAAATGTCCTTTGGAGGTTGCTAAGGTTGAGGTAAATTCCATCATATAGAAGGAAAAAAAATTGTGGTTACAAAGATCACTAATAAAAATATGACAAGAATATAAACATTTACATAAAATAGCCATTAATAAAAGGAGAATGAATTGGATCACATCATCGAAGATTAAAGATAAATGATGTAGTAATATGTGATGTACCTTTGCACAAAAATGTTAATGTGAATTTGAGGAACTTCTTGTAAAAGGAGAGGATGTGGGCATCAAAAAGACACAGAACAAATGAGAAACCAAATGCTTAAAGGTTAAGCATCTTAAGAAACTTGAGAAGCTATTTTCTAAGGATGAAGTCAGAAGATCTATACATATAATTTTTTTTCAAAATTTTTGGGCATGTGTCATGAAGATGTTTGAAGACATCTATAGCATGAGATTCAAGCTTTTTGAAGATATCAATGGTGTTTAGATTGTTTTGATGACTAAAATTTAGGAGACAAAAATCACAGATAGATTCAAACCCATAAATATATTAAATGTAGTTCTTGAAATCTTCACAAACTATTAGTTAATAGGATTAAAGAAGCATGGAGAAGTTATATGAGGTCTGATGGGCCAGTGGACTGATGTGCTAGTGGGTTTGCGGAGCTTGATTAGCAGCAGTTATCTTTAGCCCTACATCAACAAAGTGTAGGAGTTGAGACTGAATTAAATATGATATTATTGTAAACCCAATAATGAGGCATTTTCCCTAAAAGCCGGAAAATAAAACCTTGAGTTGTTACAAGGTCTTGGGTTATTGGGTCAAGGTAATGGGTAATTATAAGTTAGTTCATAATTCTTATAATGCCTTCATTAATAGAAGAGAGTTTCTTGATGGGGAAGTTGTAATTTTGCCAAAAAAATGAGAGAGAGACTTATCTCTTCTTAAAAATTAATTTTATAAATGCCTATGCCAATATAATATAGAAGGCATTATTGAAAGTTTTTTAGGTTAAGAGCTTAGATTGGATAATGCTTGGAGAGTGAGAAAGCTTCAATCAAGGTTAACAATACAATGGAGTAATTCAAAAGTGGAAAGGGTTTGAGATAAAGTGCTTTATCACCCTACTGGTTTGTTTTGGTCTTATATTTACTTTGTAGTAGGATTTGCTACATTAGAGAAATGAACATTCTCAAGAATTCAAAATCAAATAATAGAGATGATGAAGGAAACATGATATTGTTCTATGTCAATCATCATTGTTTTTTGGTGAAATTGATTTCGATCAAGCAAAATCTTTAACTGATTCTATATATATTTAAATGCATAATAAATATAATAATTAATTTCTACAAGAGTAGATTCTTTTTAAGAAACAAAGATTCAATATGAAGAATGAATTAGCAAGGGAGCTTGAAAAAATAGAGTGGATACAAATAACAAAGAAATTTTAGCCTACATTAGTATCTTGGAAAGGAGATTGCTTATCCTTTGATGAGAAACTAGTGTTGTTTAATTTAGTGTAATCATGTTTATCAACCTATTAAATGTATTTTTATTCAACTAAAATAGGTAATCAATGAGACAAACAAAATTAGAAATGCTTTCCTGTGGATGGGGACCAATAGAAAAGGTATGAATCCTATCAATTAGGAAGGTGTTTGTATACCAAAAATGCGTGGTGAGGATTTTTTCTTTTTTTTTTGTTTTTTGCTAAGTATCGAAATTAGCTCTAAGATTTGTCTAAAAAAGGAGGTTACCATTTGGTTTAATGTATGAGCTAGCTTCGATAATTTGGGGATATATTCCCTGTCATGCTAATAATATGCAAGGAGAATATCAAAGTTAATAATTGTCATAAGTGAAAAAATAATAAATTGGAGTGTAAGCCACAATCAAGACTAAAGTTTAGTGAGGTAGAGGCCTAAAGGAGATGAGAAACTATAAAGATGCACATAAGTAATATTCACTCGTTATTCTCCATATGCCAAAAAAAATAGAGATGGGAGGATTAGTTGGAAATTTTTGTGAGAAGTGCATATGAAATGAAGACAGCCAAAGGGGATGAAGTCTATGATCCTTTCATCATTTTGGAATTGAAAATCCCTATATAGTTATTATGTTATTGTTGTTTTTTTAACTAAGTTAGTCATGATTTTTCTTTTTTTTATTTTTTCACTAAATTAGTGGATTAAGGAATTTTCTTAATTACCCTCAATTACATTAATTTAGTAATCATCACGATTCAAATGGGATTTGCATTGATTTTTTTAAGGCCTATTTGATTGTAGCAGGAAATTGTGGGGAAGTGAAATTATTACTTTACTACTATTTCTACCTCACTTTTAGAAATATCATTATTTTAGAAGAAATACTTTAATTATTGCATTTAATATGAAAAAATATAGTTGAAAGATGAAAATTTTTAAAATACAATGAGTAAAATATAAAATATCGATGAAATAAACAACAGAAAATGATACACAATAAAAAAAATCTGTTATAAAATTATAACAAACAAATAGAATTCAAAATTAATACAAAAAAATTTATAATAAATATATGATAATACTTATAATGCTTAGTTCTAATTTTGGCATGATACTTCTCTGCAACCAGGCAAACTTTGTAAGCTCATTTACACAAAGATAGAGTACTACTTAACTCACCTATAAACATTTTTGCCATAAATATGAAATTTACATATTTTCTTAGGCCACCACATCATATCAAGTAACAGTAAGATCAAAGTTTTATGTTTCGGCCGAAACTGAAATGGCTCGGTTTCGGCCGAACCCGAACCAAAACCCTAATTTTGGTTTCGGTTTAGGGTTTACTGTTTATCTTCACCAATGCCAGAGCTCGCCGGGCTCGCGAGAGCGGGGGGGAGCTCGCGCTAGCTTCCTGTCCGAGCCCGAGGGCCCTGCGCGCTTGCCAGCCTGCCGCCACTCCCTTGCCTATCTCGCGCCCTCACCGATCTGACTCTTACTCCCGCAAGCTGAGGCCGGTCTTGCACCGGGACCAGCGCTGTCGCCAATCTGATTCCGAAGCCCTTACTGGTTTCTGTCAAATACTGTTCACGTACATAATATTATTCACGTAACTGTTCATTATTTTATAAAATTTTTAATCATATTATAATTTTTTTAATTTGAAGTTAAAAAATAATTAAAATAAAGTTAAATTTTAGTCAAAATATAATTAATAAAAAAAATATTTTGGTTGAAACTGAAATGAAAATGATTTTGATCGAAACACGTTGATTTTTTTATTCACGTGCATGACCGTTCCACCAAAAGTAAAGCCAAAAAAAATTTGTGTCGGTCTTACCCCCATGTGAATCGCTGTCACGAGATTGCGCAGAGCTAGTTGTTCTCGTATGTCTATAAATGTTCATCTGGATCATTCAAGTACTGAATTCATAATTCCACATCCAAATGTTTTAAACTCAACTAATGATGATGATTAGTTGTATTACATTATAATTAATAAATTATGTATGTGTTAATTATATTTTAATAATAAGTTAAATTTGCTTATATTAATTTTTAATTTTTTAATCATATTCATATTATTTCTCATATATTTTTTATATAATAATATATAAAAATAATGGTTAACTATCAAAATTAATTTTAATTAATTAAAATAATATTTAATATTATGGTAAAATTAATTATAAATTCTTTCATAATTTTTAATTTTTTATAAAAAAATTTTAAAATTTTATCGTATTTTTAATTTAAAGTCAAAGTACAATCAAATTATAATCAAATTGTGGTCAATACAAAATTAATAATTAAAAAAACCTTTCGGCCGAAACCGAAACGGATGAAACGTATCGATTTCGTTAGGTACCGAAACCAAAACCAATACTAAAAACCTTGGGTAAGACCATCTTTGAAAAATCTCTACCAAAATAGGTCACTTGTTGGATTAGTGTGAACCACATCCAAATGCTAACATTTTTGGTTGGATTAAAAATAGCGACTCATTCTATAGAAATCATATAATATATTTACCATTGTCAACTTCTTGCTGACCAAATAAAACTTGACTCACAGAAGTCGTTGGATCCACATCTCAAATATTAATTTGTTGATTATATTCATCTTTTATGTCATATTAATTTCTCATTCCGCCAAGAAACATCACCAGTACCACGAGACTTGCGAAGGATATAGTGGGAGATTTGCAAATAACACCCAAAATTTTATAAATTCAACATAAAACACCTACCATTTTCAAAATTTGCAAATATCCCCTGAACAAGAGAACACCTGGGTTTTATTAGCCAAGGAAAACTAGCCAGGGTCGGCCTTGCTTCTAATTGTCTTCACTACATCCAGAGGTCAAAAAGGATAATTTCCATAAAAAAATTAGCTAAAACATATTAACAATTTTCACTGCAGAAATTGAAGGCTTACAAAGAATGATAAAAAATTTTGGGTTGTATATCAAAAATGGCAACGTTCTACTTCCAAGTGAGACCAACAGAATATTTGGACTTAGTTGCAAATTTTCGCACACACCATCCAATGGATTCCCGTTGCAAGACGACCACGACTCTTGTACTGCTGGCCTGAGCTACCAGAGTGTATCAAACTGTCAAAGAAATTGCCAGTGAACAAGTAAAATTCCATCGCACAACAAGTCATGTGAGACAGAATACAAGCTAAATATGTTTATCATGATCTGAACAAATTACAAACAGAGAGTACATGGCCGAGCAACTTGAATGTACAAAAGCTATACTAGCAAGTCATCACCTACCAAAAGGCACAGAATACTACAACTAGCATGCTCCTGTGTCAACAACTAGACACGGTTTTTTTCAAATCGAAGTATATGTAAAAGCATCCATCAGTACTGATCAAAGCCCTTGGATTCCTAATTCCTCTTGGTCAGCTTCTATTTCATCATTTTGATAGAAATACAATAACTTCATAGGAATCACTTTTTCCTGCAAAATAAAAAGTGACAACAGATGGGTAATCCTGCATACAAATTCTAACGATGCTTGAAAGAATCAAAAAAGGATAAGTTGGTTGAACCTGCATATCTTCAGTAGAATCAGAAGAGAAAAAGAGACCAGTTGAGCATTTCTGGAGAACTTCGGGATTTTTCATCCATGCATTGTGCGACTCAATTGTTTTCAGTTTATGTAGGAACATCTGAAATAAATAGTTTGTATTCCAAATCAGAACAAATGTTGTTACATGGATCATAAGCAAAAAAAGGAGTCTGATATTAAGGTAAAAAAATGACATATGTGGCCACCTCTGTAAGGGAAACAGTTGGTTTCTCCAATTCATCTCCAACAATATGTATCCCAGTACCCTGGCATTCTGGACAAAGTATAGCACAAAGACCTTTCTTCTCTTGCACTTTCCTTTTCCGTCGTCTGACGGTTTTCTTGTTGCTTGATTGATCCCTCCACATCTCAGTCTCACAAACAAGGATCCAGTGAATCAAGCAAGAAACATGGAAAAGGTGAAAAGCCTACATAAGATTGGCAAGCTGTTAGTATAAAAACATTACCAAATGGAGAAATTCAATGTAGGGTACTTGAATAGAAGTACTCACTCCATTTGTATTTCTGCTACTACAAGCTAGGTTGCCAGTCTTCAGATTCAACAAAGTACCAACATCCTTCCCAGGAAGCATTGACTGCCCACAAATATCACACATCCTTTCAGCAGCTATTCGCTTCTGCCTTCTCAGCTCTCGTCTCAAAGCCTTCCCGGACAAAAACCTTGAAGCTCGATACCTATGAGCTCCATCAGCAGCATGACCATCCATACTAGAACAATCTTCACCAGAGGAAACACAAGAATTAACTATCGCACTGGAGGAATCCTCAGGGTCTGATAAAGATTTCTTTGCCTTTTTCCCTGGACTATCAATCTCTTCAACTTCTGAACAAGAGCCAGCTGAAAGAAGAAGCTTTGGCTCCTCCAGCGGCCATTTTCTACCTAAATCATATGTGTAGCGGAAGCTAACTATACCAAAATCACATCTTAGTGATTCTGCTAACACTTCCATGTCATCATCACTCCGCTCTCCCAACCAAGCACACCATATTTTTCCAATCTTGCTGCTAGTGGCAACCCCATTGGTCTCAAGGACTTTAGACGCAATATGCCCAAAGCCAATAAACCTAACCTTCAAATCTGAAACTTCATCCCTGTACAAGACTCCAGGAATCATCAAACAGTCACCTTTCTCATTACATCTTGAAACCACACAATGACCATTTATACCTGTTCCCGTGACACCATTACATCTCCGAGTTCTCGGATGGCGATCTGTAGCAATCTCCAATCCACTACTACAATCAGTTGCACCACCAAAGCCATGATAGTTGCAAAGCCGACTTTCTCCATTTGAAAGCATTTCATCTCCATTGACACCATCTCTAACAACCAAAGCCCTACCATTCCCAGAATCATTAGCCTCCAAGAACAGACCTTTCTTACTAGAATTATCGAAAAAGAGAACACCGTCGCTGAACGGCCACGGCAAGGGTCCAAACAATGTCATCTTCGCCACCGCGTACCTCCTAGCATGGAGATTCCCTCGAAGGTGATCAAACAGGACACTGTCGCTGAAGCATGGGGTTTGGCACAGCGTGCAAAAGAAGATGTTCCGCTTCCCGGCCGGCCTCAACTCCACATAGGAATGGCCCTTGAGCTGCACTTCTCGCAGCGTCACACGCGCCCCCAATTCCCTGACGTTCAAGTTCCCTTCCTTCCTCACCACAAGCTCCCTTCCCGCCATAAATCTGAAAGTTTCACCACAGAAACCCTAACCACTATTTTTTTTCACCGAATTCAGAATTCAGAAATTTTCAACAAGAACTCCGTCAATCATCAGAAATCGCACGTATTCGAACATTTCCGGCCATTCAAGAGTAAGAAAGCCTTACAAAAGCAATAAACCCCCGGGAATCCTCCAAAATCACCAAATATTTCAACAAAAACAGCAGAATTCCGAGAGAAATCTTACAAGCTCACAAAGAAACTTAATTTCGAGGTAGATTCTGCTCCGTGCTCCAAAAAACACTGGGAAAACCTTGTCGCCGGTGCTTCGTACCCGCCGGAGTCACTACAACGCGAGCGCCTGGGAGATCGAGATCGAGATCGGCGCCGGAGATCCACGACGACTCAATGGATGCCACCATCATCATCTCCATCGATCGATCTGCGGATCTCCCGCGGCGAATTCCGGATTGGGAGGAGAAATGGGAGCGAAATCGGAATCAAAAGTGTTCAATTTCAAAGGAAATTTCAGACAAGGGTTTCAAATTTTGCAATTTTGAGAGAGAAAGAGAGAGAGAGAGAGAGAGAAAAAAAAAGCCAAAAAAGATGCTTTGCGAATCGGGAATAACACTGGGAGAAATGAATCGGCGGTTACGGATAAGTCACGCGTCTTGAACGAAGCTTCCGGTCTTATCTTATGGAACTGGCGGTATCGTGCTCCTCTCGGTCGGGTTTTAAGTTAAATGATGGTACTCCATAAAGACAAAATTGTGGGCCCTACGAGTGTACGGGATTGCGTCTTCTCGGGTAAAAGGAGGATCTTGCATTGCATTTGAACGCGGGAAATGAATGGTCCACGTGGACAACGGTGGGTAGCAAGTAATGGGTCTTTCGTTTTGATTGAGGCGGTTCCGAACCGTTGGATTGGGATCGGAGGGTGGAGGATTAGGAGTGGGAGGAAGCAATGGGTTGGTGACGTGGAGTTTAGTCTGTAAAACACGTGACATGATTCTGGCGCCAGCACTTTGGTGGCTAATATGTAATCTTAAAATAAATTAAAAAATAGATAGATAAATAAATAAATAAATAAATAAATTCTGGTGGCTTGCTTCTCTGTCCTGTCCAGATCACGCAACCTACGTCTTTCTCTTTCTATTTGGTTTTTTAAACAAGACAACTTGGGCCGAGTCTTTTTTAACTTAAAATCTGAGTTTACTTTTGCTAAAACGTTAAAATTGGTTTATTAATAACTAAATTTTTTTATTGATAGTATAATAATTACATTTAATTACACTAATCAAGTAATTTGAATAATTTACCAAACACAACTAGATAGTAGTTTGCTGGAATAGGAGGATAAAGAGACACGTTCAAGTTAATCAAACATGACATTGAATAACTGATTAAATTTAATCCAATTTTTTGTTATATCCACGTTAAATTTAATTGGCTTGAAAAATAAAAATACTTTTCAGATTTTTTTGTTAACTATTTCTCGTGACTAGTGATGATGGTGGTGGACAATGGTTCTTTTTTATCAAAAAAATAACAAGTTCCAACCTCGTGCCTAACATCCTGGCTGGCCATACAGAACCAACTATGCACCACATTGCTCTGAAGATGATTCATAAAATTAAAGCAGTCATACGTAGCAAGATAAGAGTATTTTCTTATGTCTCAGTCACGAAATGGATTTGAACCAGAAGTGAAAATAATCATGAAAAAGTGCAGTAAAATAGAATTCATGAGAATTCTCAACTTACCCCACAAGCTAATGCTCCAACATGGAGCAAAAAATTTACCCGGAAACAACATAATTTAAATCTCGAATCTTCTGAATGAAGAGCTAGACAAGGCTCTTTCTGCATGAGACCAAACTTCAAACTACATGGCTCCTGTGCACATCCTTTTTGAGATAGAATGCCTCCTTTGAGTTGGGATGTACCTTTAATATACCAAATGTGATTGCCCTTGCTGCTTTTTAGCAGCAGAGTATTATGCCACATTTTCTTTATTCGGGATTCAACCCTTAAGAAACAACTTGAAAGCTTCTATTGTTAAAACATAGTATCTAAGCATTCACATACCACACAACATTTAAGTCTGGTTTTCCAGTGGAGTAAACATGAAGTTGCCTGAGAATATAGCTTCTTTATCTGGCCATTCAAAAGAAATTTGCATTAGAAATCAAGAAAGAAGAATGCAGCATCTAGAAATTGTTGTGACTTACCAGTCAATGAGAGGCAAGTAGATTCTCTACAAGTATATCTTGCCATGGCCTAAAATGTAAGTTTATATTGTAAGTGGCAGAATACCAACTAGACTTTGGCAAACACAATCAGAGTGGCATTAAGACAGCATGGAACTCTACTGTGTAAAAACTTGTAAATGATCCTACAGATTTTTACTGGGAAAAAGACACATACCTGGACGACAGTTTTAGCAATATCACTTGACATCTCAGAACCACCATCGGAGAACACATTCCTACAAAATGAAGCAATTATGCTTCATCTAAAGAATGCATTTGATCTTAGAACATGAAACTGGAATATAAACATGACTATGAACAAAGAAAGAACACATTCCTCCTTTTGTCATTGTACAAATATAAAAGTACAATCAGCGCTAAAAAATCCCTAAAATAACCTTTCAAAGGATTTATATTTTGATGTCTAATCTATCATGAGTCATGACAACCATCCAGAAGGGAAGGTGAAATGAAACATTGCAAAACAAGGTGCAATATGTCAGAAAACAGCACTGAAGCTCATTACACCAACATGACCATATCAATCAAGACATTACAAATCATAAACTAAAAGAGAGCTTCTCCATCTAGAACTACTTTAGACATGAAAATGGATAAAATTATGGAGGCTAAAGAGAGAGAAGGAAGGGGATAGAGAGAGGAAAGATACTTGAAAACCAAGGCCTTATTCAAGCTGCACTTTCTCTCACGACCTCGGCCATATATGTTTAAGTTTCATTGTTAATAGATCAAGCGACAGCACATCATCCAAAAAATAAGTAACTATATGTCAAGATACATCTCAATTAGAATCAGCAACCAATTGATGTGAAAAATAGGAGCTTGCCTCAATAGCATATTACGGTAATATAACAAAGGGTATCAATAATTCCATCTTCTCATGGCAATCACAGTCATAAAGCTAATTAAATTATTGCTCCCTATCATTCTCACCTCCATATAACATTTGCAAGTTCATCATGTCTAGCTTCAGGACTCATAGCAGCATCATATGCAACAATATTCCCATAAAATATCTTCTCCAGCTCCTTCATCCATTTTGTCAAAAGCAGGTTAACCTACAAGAAGCCATGATAATTGTGATTATCAAAGCAATTAACAAATGCTATTCCGATGGCTGTACAAGCAATATAAAATTGAATATATTCCTGCAATGTAAATGGTTTATGCCAAGCACCTTTGACACTATTCCTTACATTTCAACATTAAACCTGACTGCTCTATGCACAAAACATGGAGTTAAATCTAAGAACAGAAGTACAGGATGTCTAACTGGATTACACAATTTGTAATTTGTGAGTGGGATTTGGTATATTATTTGCTAACAGTTCCATGCAAATAGAGGAGAAATAGTAACTAACCCCAGCTTTAGATACTCTCAGCTCTAAATCATGATTGTAGACCTCATACAGATATTGCCCAAATTCAGATCCTTCCTTCCCTTCTTCCTTCAAGCGGCGTAAGAAGAGCCACATATGAAGCACAAGCAATGAAAAAGTAGTTTTAAAAGTTTTCTCCAGATGGAACACTGCACAGTCAAGAACAACTCATAGTTTAGATGATCTTTAGACTGGAAATTAATAAATCGAGTTCAGAACCATTGGGATGGAAAAATCAACATCAAATAACATAAAAAGTACGCTATATGAAATTGTGGATGAATCTTCACAAAACTTGTCTTAACTCAGTGGATAATTTTTCCATGCCAGGGAATGCTATTTTGAGTAAAAAGAGTGTACACAAGGATAGAATAGAAAGCAAAATTAGAAATCTAAGGACGGGAGATATTAAATCCTCATAGGTGAATAAGAGGAAAAAAACGCACCATCATAGATAGCTGGCTTGTCAACCTGTGAAATGATGCGACGATAGACCACATTAGCTCCTCGAATGTACTTGCTTTGTTTACTGTAGAACAGTAATAACTTGAGCATGATATATCGGAGGCCGTCATATTTAGGCTCTTCTACTCTCAAAGGGGAATTTGGGACCAAAGCCAATGAACAGGGCTTGGACCAAAACATAACATTTAATTTTGCCTGCAAGAAAAAGTGACTGTTCAGCTTCAAGTTCAACAAACAAAAATAGACGAAGAGGCCAATACTACAATTTTCAGAAGACAGAAAAGCTTCTAAAATACGGATTGTTGTCCATAAGCAAACAAGGATAACTGAGAACAATGAAAAACTAGATGAATTTTGCAAATTCACAATAATATCAAAATTACTGACGTGCATATTGAAAGCTTAAAAAGGGAAGTATAGTCAAAGATCATTTATGAATAAAGAATGCAAATTACAAATGAGATTAAACTTTTCAAAATCTAAAGCTCACAACAACTTGGTGGCAGCAGTTGCCCCTCTTCTTTGTGATCACATCACCTTACAAAGTAACCAACTCCTCATTGCTGTGGCGAGACAATACACTACCACAATTTGCAACCAATTTTATACATTGGAATTTTAATTATTAATATATAGTGATATAAATTCAATATGGCAAATTCAAAATGCCATCTAGCTAAGTAGTTGCTAACGAAAAAGCATGACAAATTTTCATTTTCAGAGCATGAATCTGATAGTGGATTCATGACTTTTTCTAATTGCCCGCCAGATGTTCTATGTTTCGCTTCCTAAAAAACTAGATTGTGGTAAAAGAACTCCAATACCTCCAATAAGTTCTAGCTTACTTGTTTCACAGCTAGTATCCAAGATCTAATCCACCAGAAAACCAAAACTGAAGGCCATTAACACTCACCACTGGTATGTCAGTGGACTGCTTTCGGGGTGAAGCAGCTGTGGTAGCCTCCGAGTAGTCCTGGTAGAGGAGACCTACTGCTGCTGGAGCTACTAATCTTTGACGCAAACCTGTATTGCAGAGATGGGAAGTTGCACTTCTCCATCTCAACAACATTTCTCAAGAAAAAAATCTGAGAGACAAACAATGTTTTAGAAAGTATTGGAAGCTTGCACTGAAAAATATTTACAAATACACTACAAAATAAACTGATCCAATAAGTCAACCAATTTTACACTTATAAACACAAGAAGATAAGCAGCACAAAATCAATTTAAAATGTAGATAAAAATTTAGCAGAAGAAAAGGAACTTCTTCTGCCTCTTGCAACAGTTCAACGTAAAAATTAAATTCATAAATAAAAAAAGCTGCATCGTGAGGAAACATGGTCTTTCATTGCAACTCCAAATCTTGAATTGAAAAAAAAAATCATCAAAATTATCCATCACTATACACGAACAATAATCATCACAATTCCATTATAAAAGCTGTTAAATGTTGAAGATCTCTGCATAAGCTTGTAGCCCAAAAAAAGAGGAACTAAATCAATCTGCATCAATCGTTCCTAAACCCCCAAGTTTCTCAAGAAAAACCCCAATCCTACACTAAATCCCGGGAACCAAAGGAGAATATTAAACGAAGGAAATGAAAAACAATCACAAGAGGAATTACGCTGCTGATTGGCTGTCGAGCTCCTTGCCGGACGGCAGCGAGGTCCGGGTGAGATCGAGGAGGGAGACGGGCAATTGCTTCGTTGGTTCGGATGACAACGGATCAGGTTGTTTGGGAATGGACCCGAATCCGATATGGGCGAACCAGAAGGATGAACCGAAACCGGATCAAAATAATTAATTTTAGGAGGTTTTAGTACTCAAAAATAAATTTTAGTTTGAACAATTTTATATTGATAAGGTTTTACAAATTTATTACTCAAAAATAATTGTTCAAACTAAAATTAAATGAGAATAATTTATTTTTATATTAATTTAATTAATAAAATTGAATTAAAATAAAATATTATTTGAATATTTTAATCAACATGATTTTTTTGTGAATTTATAATAGTATAGGATAAATGATTTTTTACTAATAGTAATAAAATAGATTATTTATGTAAATTAGTAAAAAAGCAGTTGGTTAATTACTAAAAATTCTAATTTAAAAATTTTTTACAACAAACTACTTATTTATGATAAATTTATGAAAAATACTTTATCTTATCACTATTAATAAAAATCACTTGTCTTATATTATAAATTTACAAAAACTTTAATTAAAATAGTTTATTTTTATTTACTTTATCTATTAAATTAATATAAAAAATTAATTTATTTGTATTTGATTTTGTTTTAAATTATCAAGATATAATTATAAGATAGTCGGCCTGATAAAATTCAATTCTCAATTTTATAATACTAAACAATTGATTCTTTATAAAATTGTGATAAAAAGTAATTTTGTAATTAATTTAATAGTTCTCTAAAAAAATCAAATGAGATAAATATATTTCTTATATTAATTTAATGAATAAGATTGAATTAAAATAAAATATTTTTTAAATATTTTAATTGATATGATTTTTTATTAATTTATAATATAAAATAAGTTTTTTTATAATAATAATAAAATAATTGGTTTTTCAAATACTCGTCGGTTTTTACCAATTTTTTGTTTCAATTTTAACTCGAAGAGGATTAAAAATTAACATCAATAAGAAGAAAAAAAACATTGGTCCCGGCGGGGCTCGAACCCGCGACCTTCGGCTCATAAGACCAACGCTCTAACCAACTGAGCTACGGGACCGTTACAATTTCAAAACGCAGTACACCTATTTATAATTTTATTAATAACTAATTATGTCTCCATATTTTCGCGACTAATAATATATAATCCGTAAATAAAATAAGTGAACTTGAAACGCGGTTTAATTCTTCCGAAAATTGGGGCGGAGAGAATCTAGGTATTAATTTCTTCTCTAGATTCGAATCTCTTCTGTTCATTGTCAACAGGATTGGGTACTATACTGAATTTTTCTTAATTTTTTTAGTTTATAAAATTTGCTCCCAATCTTTGTTATATATTATCTTTTGAGAAAAGAGGCATGAATTTGATTATCTGCTCTGTATTTGCTTGAACTGATGGATGTCACTTTAATTACAACGGTTTTAACATGTAATCTCTGTTTCAAAGACGCCACATAAGCAAAGTATCGGATCCAGTATTAATCCAAATATCATAATTGTGCAAGTTCATATCACAACGAATCAATTCCTACAAATATAAATTTAGAACAAGACATAATAAACAAAAATTTTGTTGCATGCCTCATTGAGTTGTTAAAAACATATATTTAAAAATCAAATTTGTAAGAAAAAATCATGGAGGAATTTATAAGTTTTTCTCTTTTTTTTCCTTTTTAGATAATAATTTTCAATCCGACAAACTGAATCTATTTTTATATATGATGAATTCTCTCGTTAATAAATTTACATTAAATCGTCCAACTATATTAAATCAAAATATATTGAATTCAAATCAATATGAATTATATTATTAATAAATCTAACAAAATTATCTTATACAAATCATGTGTGCCAAATAAATCAATAGTTATTTTCTCTACTAGACTATTATTGAGATGGTTTGCAAATCCTCAAATCAATTTTTATTGTTATGGTCTAAATGTTTTTTTTTCATTTTACATGTATATGATTATTTTCACACATTGAAAAAATTATATATATATATATATATAATATTTAAAAATTAAAATCCTCTATCATCCGTCCAAGTATAATCTCTCACATCCCAATAACATACCAAACCCACGCATCCATATCTATACAAATTCTCACTTAGAATGTATATATATGTATATGTATGTATATATATATATTGGGTATATAATTCTATTAATAAAATTTTAATCTTAATTCTATTAAATTTTAAATCGTTAAATTTATCTACAAATTAGTATACCCTAAATTCTAAATCATAAATGCTAAATTCTAAATCCTGAAATGTAAACTCTAAATCGGATGCACTAATCTCTTGATAAATCTAACCATTTAAAACTTGATAAAATTAAGTCTAAAATCATATCGATAAAATTTTATACCCACTATATATATATATATATATATATACACACACACACACACACATATATTACGTGACGTCAACGACCCAACACAATACTGTTCTTGGGTGTCTGTGATCCATCAACTAATTAGACCCCAAGTTTTATTTTTTCTTACTCCCCAAGAAAATACCTCGTTATTGAGTATACGGTAGCCATCATATTTAACTCAATATCAACTCTTGTATGTTATCGATATTGGATTAAAAATCATACTTCAGTCAGGACATATAATATCTCTCTTTAGGAACTTAGGTATCGTTTGATTCGGGATCAAAATCAAGATCAAAATTAATAAACTACTTTTGTAAACTAATATCTTTTTATCAAAATTAACGCTACAATAATTTAAATTCAAAAAACTTATTTAATTTTTTATAATAATTTAATTTAATAATGGTGTAAATTAAGTAATATTAATTTCATAAGAAAAAAATAATTATGAAAAATGCTGATCTTGATCTTGATCTTGATTCCAAACCAAATAGTAGCAACATTCTCACTGAACTAGCCCGTACTATTCAAGAGGTGGCACATACCGACTCTAATACCACTACGTGACATCTTGATCCAGCACAATATTGTTCCTAAGTATCTGCGGCTCACCAGCTCATAAGGAGTGGGTATAAAATCCTATCAATAGAATTTTAATTTTAATCTTATCAAGTTTTAAATTATTATATTTTTTTAGGAATTAGTATATTCTAAAAGAATGTAGATTTAGGATTTAAAGTTTAGGATTTAAAGTTTAGGGTTTAAAAGATTTAGGGTATACTAATCTCTAAATAAATTTAACCGTTTAAAACCTAATAGAATTAAGGATAAAATCTTAAATCCTAAATCCTAAAGGGTATACTAATTGATAGATAAATCTAACAATTTAAAACCTAATAATATTAAGATTAAAATCCTATTGATTGAATTTTCTACTCACTCTATATATATAAAAAAGGATAGCAATAGGAAAGATATATTTTAGACGATGCTAATAAAATTTGAACCCTTTTTTTATTTTATTTTTTTAAATTCTGTATTTTTTTATGTTTATATTCTATTTCTTCACTTCTACTTATGTTACTTTCCTAAGTGATGTGCGCAACAAGATTTATGGTGTAGAAATTTTTTTATTCATCTTATTTATAGTTTTGCTCCTATGAACTATCTCACAAAACACCTTTTATTATAGCCCTTAGAGTTTGACTACTCCATTTCATTTAAAACTAAATACAAAAAATATTACTTAATTTAACTTAAATAAAGTCTGGAGTTGTGTCATATAAGTGAGTATAAATTTTGTATCATTTAATGAGCATTTGGTATTTCATAGATTTTGTGATGATTCAAATTATTCAACTTTTCAGCATCATGATATATTTAAGATGTGAATGATTATTATAAGAGATTCCTAATATTTCATAGGATTTTCACTCTTAAAAAATCAGCAATTTTCCAAATTCAAAAAAAGATGGTATTCTAGGATTATTTCTAGAGACATGTACTTTTATGCATGTTGATTCTTTAATTTTGATGATGATAAATCATGTGCTCTAATTTGTTCTTTTAAATTGTAATAGTCACAAGCTTAGTCAAGATGATAATCGTTCAACGTGAAGAATTAGGGCTCAAGAAGATTGTCAAATTATAACATGATATTGGTGATTCAAAAATTCAAAGATAATCATTAAGAATTCAATGATGGAGTGTATGATGCCTTGATGACCTATTTGAACATTCAATATGTGGGATTCAACTCAAGACTCTTCATTTGTGAATGTAATTTTAATTTTTTTTTTGTATTTAGTTGAGGATGTGATTGGTAAGAGTTTAAAATGTAATTTGATATAAAGTAATACATAGAAGTGCTCTCATATGTTTGATAGTCATGTTTTCAAGTATTTGTAATATATATCAAGCGGAAGTGAACAATATGAAGTTGAATTTCAATATAGAGACTAGTACAAAATTTAAGTTTTTGAATAAGCGAAATTCTACTCTACTTGTTTAAGACTAACAAAGGAATGTGCAAAAATCTGCACATTCTAGAACAGACTTCTGCTCTAGAGTATTCCAAGAAGAATAGAATTAAACAAACTTTTGTAGACTGGTGTCAAACTTTCTCAACTTGTTTTTTCAATCTAACAACTAGTTTTTATAGCTGCCGGAGAAGTGTGAAAAATTGAGCAAAAAATACTTGAAAATTGTACCCTCTCAACTAGCCATTAGAATTACTGAAGACTGCAAAACTATAAAAATAGTAAAACACTTCTATTTGATAACTTTTTAGCAAATTTCAAGGTGTCTTTGAACCCTTAAGCAGTACCTACATCTACAAGTGTTCAAAATAAAATTTCACTTTCATATCCTCTTGTCCTTATTCGTCAATTATAAAAAATTTGTGGCGAGAAAAATTGTAAGATCTACACTTCCTATCATTGTTGCTATTGTAATATTGTTAAAAAAGAATTAAATATTTTTGTAGTCGTTAAAAACATGTTTAGATATCACTCATGATATAAGAAATTGATTGTTTGGCTTTGATTGTGGAGTGACAATTGCAATATAACAAATAGGTTATGTGATGTTAATTGTGAAGTGACACACGCGATGTAAAAGGCTGATATACAAACTTAATTTTATCTCAATAAACAAAGTCACTAGTTGAGTGATCAAGGTCCTCTAAAGTAGACAAGGATTATGAAATTAAACATGGTTAATTATCAAACCACGTTAAATTTATTTATCTTTTTTATCTATTTTGTTTTTGCACTCATGATGATTGGTGATGTTTAAATTCTTTGTAGTTTGCCTTTGTTCATTTTTGAGAACTTGTTTTTGTTTCAAAAAAAAAATTAAACCTAATTTACCCATCTCTTAAATTGCTTTTCCAATTTCAATTCATAATTCTTTTGTTTTATCTATATTATATTCCATTCTTGTAAGATGATGTACACTTGCTTGGTGTTATAACATAAGCAAATTAGGAATATAAATAATTGTAACTATACACATATACATAAAAATAACAACATTAAAGTCACAATCCTCTATTTTTTTTTTGTAAAGCCTCTATTCCTTGAGACTCGAAGTCCAAGGATCTATGAACAGTTCAGGTTTGACTAGCCAATAAAATTAACGATCCTACATCTTCTTAATTTCTCCTACATTTATTTGTACTTGAACAATAATTTCCAACTTATAATGAAAATTTTTAAAAATTGACTTACTCTTTCTTATTCTACATAAGAAAATTTTATCTAATTCACTAATTTGCGAAAAGACATTTAAGACCTATTCAATTATAGAAAACTACTCTAATTTTTTAAAAAATATCTCTACAGAAATAAAAAAAATTAAATGTTGCTCAAAATGATTTTTCTCAATTTGAAAAATTAAAAATCACTCTTTTCTTTTCTAAAATCGTATTAAATTTTGAATAATAATTTAAAATTATTTTCAACTGTTATTTACTGTCACCAACTTTTTTAAAAAAAATCTTAAAGAAAAATTAATAAATAAAATTCACAAATTTTACTTAAAATTGATTTCATATTTTATTGTATTCATTTCAGAGTTTTCACAGAAAAAATTTTATATAATTAAACAGGCCCTAAATTTTTAGATTTGAGAGATCTTTCAAAAGGTATTTATGAAGTATATGATTATTGATTGTAATTTCCAATATAAGTACTGTGTTGAACATAAAACCAATATTTATTCATTTATTATGTTTCACTAATGTCACTTAAAAAGCTTGTGTGAATGAAGAGGTAAACTATCATAATAAGCATATCCAAAGCCACTACTTTCTCAAGCTCTCCAAAAATATAGAACATGGAATGTTTCAGTCTGCCGCATAATGAAAAACATGGTAAGACCTTGGGCACAGGTTGAATCAGCTATCTTCCAATGATTCTGCCGCTTCCGCATTACCACCTTGTATGTTGCTGTAGTCATCATATTCATAATCTCGATCATCATCTTTCATCGACTTCCCGAAGGCGAAGGCTTTCGTTCCCATTGTCGTGAAAGGCATTAGGCCAAAAGCCCGAGCTGTCTTGATCTCCCTTGCAATCTTTCTCTGAGCTTTTGCACTTATACGAGTCTGCAGAGAAAAGTTATTGAAGTTTGTATAAATTTTCTGCTTCTTGCATTTTTTCAAATATTGGTAAGCTATAAGAATTGGAATTTCACCTGGCTTCTCTTGATAATTATTCCTGCTTCAGTGATAAAATTTTGGAGGAATCTCACGTTCTGTGAATAGCAAAAACAAGCACCTTTAATGAATCCCATCTCGGATATCAACTCACAAACTTAAAGAAATTTTACATCCTATAAAGAATGAAATTTGGTATTAGCAACTCATATATAACATGAATGTCAGTGCAGCACAGATAGAAGTACAAAGTCAAATATAGTTCTTTTATGGTGAACACAAACCTTAGATATAACAATATATCAAGATCGCAGAATAACTGTGTTAATCAAGCACAGCAAAGGGGAGGGAAATTGTACAGTTATAACTCTTCGTGTTTAGGAGAACTACGGAACTCCCAGGTCCTGTCAATACATTAAGTTCAAGATCTAGATTTAAGATTTAAGGTTATTACTAAATGCTGATTTCCTGAACTCCAAGATTCAATCAAGTACCAGACAAAGGTGAAGATGGCATTGCAAGCAACAGAAGCAAATAACTTGCTGAATTTAACAGGGACTCTCATAGAAGCAATGGGGTAGGATTTTCAATGCTTATCGCACAATCGCAGTTTAAGATTTTTAGAAAAAAAGCAATAGTAAGTCGTTGAGTATGCAAGAGAGGATTAAGTCATATATGAAGATATATCTGAAGTTCAAAAAATGCGAGTATGCAAGATAGGTTTTAGTCATATATGAAGATATATATGAAGTTCAATGGTTGAAAACTTTTGTCTAAGTTTTTTCTTTAACACACACAATTAGAATAGAAATCTCACACAAAAGATATTTGGGATCTAAATGAAGAAATCTGAGCATATACCATCACATTTCAACAAGTTAAATAGGCCTTGGAAATACAAGAAGCATCTAAAGTTCTGAAGTCAAGATGATTTCAGTATGTAATTCAAACTTGACCATAGGAACTGGTAGTGGTGACAATGGTGTCATGCTAAAAACTGCTTACTTGGCTCTTGAACAAAAGAATAGTATCCTATGCAGAAAAAATTTTGACAACAAATATTTGCAATAGTATGTGGCACAGGTACTAACCAATTTACTGAGCTTTCAAGAAAAGATATCCTATAGAGAACTAATTTTCGTAATACAATATTTGTAAGAACATAGTATAGTAGTCTCCAGCTGCTCAATCAATGGTAGTCATAACACCTTCTACAAAGAGTGGGTAACAGTTAGCTTACATATAAACATAGGCTAAAGTTTCTCAATTGGAAAATTTTCTCACTTTGTCATATGCTTATCAACCACAGGCATAGTCATGTAAGACAAAAATGGAACAACTATAAGAAAACAAATGAACATTTCAAAGAAACGATTTGCCTTTTGTCAGAAAGCTGAAACCCTATCTTTACTGTCAAATGGAATATATCATTGTTGGTCTACTACAAGAGAAATGCAATACAAGTAATAGGCAATTGCTCGTTAGATATGATTCTGTAGCTGCAATACTCACTTGAATAGCATCATGTGAAATAGTAAGATGCAATATAAAAAAGAAGCAGCAAGTTACAATGAAACACAGCAAACCATCAATTAGTAAAGAAAGATGAGCAAAATAATGATAGTATATGGCACATAAATGAGTAGTAAGATTACTCACTCTGAAATCAGCTTTCTTCAGAACCTCTTCCGTTGTAGTTTCAAACTCTTCTCTTTTGAATTGTTTTGGAATTCCTGGTTTTGTAAGATCAAGGTCCTCCAGAAAGCCAATAAAAACAATCAGGAAACTTGACTATATTGTGGAAGTATGTAGCAGTAACCCTAAAGTTATGTTTAAGCCATATTAAAACAGCAAATGGAGCTCTCAGTCACTGCCAGTGATAGCAAAGTAAGAACTAAAGCTCCAAAACTAATAGTTAGCCCATAAAACATACATGGTGTGCAATCTTTAATTAATTCTGGAAGATGTTACGACATGGAAAAAACAAGAATCACAGGAAAAGTGAATCTTAAGCCAGCAGTGCAAAACGAGTATTTGTAAAAATCAATCTGACATGTAGACTCAGTTGCTTCCCACTACAAAACAAGTGTAAATATTTTACCAAGATGTTTTCCAGAAAAAAAAACTTTTTTACAGCAAAATAAGGAGAACCTTAACTTGAAAATAACCACAACAGCATTTTAAGGTAAAATTACCAACAGTACAAGATCATAAACAAGTGTTCTGGTACTGCTGGAAGAAAATAGTTGTCAAGCAGCAGATTATACCATTAGGGAAAAACAAGGAGTGCATGTATTGCCTTATGGTCAAGTACCTGAAGAAAAAAAAATTATAAATATTGCAATTTGCTAGTCACTGTTACTTCCTTCACCTTATATGTCATCAGCTTTAACATTTTCGCCTCAGAAATAAATTAAGTACAATCCCTAGATTCTAATCACATGATTGAGATTTGAATTCATCCTCTTTTCATGGTTCTAATCATAACAAGTTAGCTAGTCAATACAATCAAAATACAAAACCAGGTAAATGGAAGACGCTGGAGAGCAAGGTCAGATTGAGGCTCTAGAAATTGTTCAACCATGTTTCAGTTATTTCCCAGAGGCTCCAACAGGCATTATAAAGATTAGGTATCAGTGCCTTACACTCAGATAGCTTCAACCATAAGATCCAACAGTTTCCATGTTACAAACTAGATTTCTCAACATTCAAAACCCTATTTCAAACCACCTAAGATAACTAATGAAATTCTAAGCAAAACAAACCAAAATAGCATGGTAGGTAAACATTCCTAAGAAATTACATGTGTGTATAGCTCTTAGGAGAAAAAACTAGAAAGAGGACTCATCGGAGGAGTAAGTGACTTCTGTGCATTTTATAATTAGAAATGCCTTTCGGCATGAAGAGTTGTGAATGGAGATGTAAGCTAGAGTGGATTTCACACCCAAATATTGTTCTAAGATCTGAAGGGAGACACAAGCTCACCAAAAATAAATGACAGAAACAACAGCAAGATAGGAAACCTCTGCTTCCCAATTATGTTGAATGCAAAGAAAGTGATTTCAAATAGTTACAAAAATAATATAAAACTCATTTGCCTTTACTATATTACAGAAGCAAAAATCATAATATTCAATAGTTAATTCTGAACAACAGCAATACAAAGACATCATCATTGAGATGCAACAACAAATTTGTCAGAAAAACATATATCCAATAACAATTTTCTTGGGCAGCATAAATTGAAAATAACAGGAAGATGGGAAACCTCTGCTTCCCAATTATGTTGAATGCAAAGAAAGTGATTTCAAATAGTTATAAAAATAATATAAAACTCATTTGCCTTTACTATATGACAGAAGCTAAAATCATAATATTCAATAGTTAATTCTGAACAACTGCAATACAAAGACATCATCTTTAAACTGCAATAACAAATTTGTCTGAAAAACATACATCTAGTAACAATTTTCTTTGGCAGCATAACCTAAATATAGTATCGTCAAGTTACATCAACTATATTACCATTTGATTATAAGTCAAGTTAAGATACGGGGAAAAGTTAAGCATTGAACATAAAATCTTAAAAGAAATATGCTTATCATGCCCCTTACTCTAAGAGTGTAAGTTGCCCCAGGTCGAAATGTCACGTCAGGCCTGAATTTGTAGTCTTCTTGTTGTACCTCATCACTGTAGACAAATTTTCTTGCAGCTTTCTTCAACTTTGAATCCATACCGTCTGATAATGTATCAAAGCTTTCACTCAGACCATCCATAAACCGGGAGGGATTGCCATCATTCATATTGGAACCAGTCTCAAATTTTCCATGCGACTTTTCGAGCTTGTCCAGTTTCCTATAGAAGGAATTCGAATATAGACCATCATCCCCAGCACTAAACAAACGCTTTTCAAAATCGTCTGCAGACTCAAAAGAATCATCACTTTTCTTAGCAGCTGCACCATTACCTGCTTCAAAAATCAAAGAATATGAGGATGCGGATGAATGGCATGTATAGGAAAAGGCACAGAGAACCTAAAATCGAAAGGATACAGGTATGTGGCATATGCCATACTATAGTTAAATTATTGTCATTTATATCCAATATAAGAACTACAGCACACATAATGTAATTCTATCGCCTACAGAAACCTACCCAACAAATTCAGCAAAGAGCAAAGATAAATGGAATCACAAAATTCAAGCACTCAAGGCAAATAATATTAATCAGATGATGTTATTATACTAATATCAGCACCGACAACTAAGTATGAGACGAGCAATATCAACAGCACCACTCTTATAATCAGAATAAAATTGCCCACTTCCACCATCAACTTGGTATTCTCAACCAAAAGGAATGATCAAAAGAGAATTGTTAAGTAACACTGCTGAAGCTTCTAACTACAGAAGTTACAGTCACTTCAGTTTCTGTAAAATAGAGCATCCTACTCTTGTTGAGGCAATATGTAGCAGCTCTACTGGTCCGTGCAGATTTTTTTTTTCCTAAATTCTGAATCTAGAAATAGTAGAATAGTAGTATTGTTAAGGCAGTCATTTGGACTGTTCGGCATGTATCGTCACAGAGCCTCTCTAGAAAAAGCCAATTTTGCCTTAATTATTTTGATTCCTAAAAAAAAGTGCTAATTACTTGAAAGACTTCAGGCCAATTTGCCTGTTAAACTGTGTCCTAAAAATATTTAGCTGAAAAACTGAAGAAGTGAGTTAGTGGACCACACCTAAACTGCCTTTATCCCTAGCAGATGTATATTGGAGAGTGTAACAACTACCTAGGAGATCATATTCAGATATAAAAAACAAAAGAAAAATGGAGCTACACTCAAACTGGGCTTCGAAAAAGCTTATGATAATGTTGACTGGTCCTTTTTGTTAGAATTATTGGAGGGGCTAGGGGTTTTGGCCATACATGGATTTTATGAATAAAGGAAATCTTACAAACAGTCAAAGTCTCTATTCTATTAAGTGGAAATCCATATGGGAGCATTCTCAGTAAAAAAAGGATTAAGCAAGGAGACCCTATATCTACTTACCTTTTTATTTTTGTCACTGACTGTCTTCACAATATGTTGCAACTGACACAAAATGCAGGCTTAATCAGAGGTCTATTTAGGGTTTTAAACTTGCATTATGCAGATGATACTTCGATTTTCAGGGAAGCTAAACCTGAATAATTTTTAAAACTGAAAGGTGTACTCTATATGTTTGAAGACTTGTTTGGGATGAAAATAAATTTTTACAAAAGTTCAGTTTTCAGATTTGGTGGTTGTTCTCAGGAAACATGTAATGTTTTGGCACAGATTATCACTTGGGGGTAGAACAATACTAATCAATTTTGTATTGTCCACAATTCCAATTTATTGGATGACTTTCTATCAGTTACCGAAATGGGTGCTTAGAAAACTTGATCAGATCAAGACTAGATTCCTTTGGAGAGGATCTGAAGAAGAGAAAATATATCACTTGGTCAGCTGGGCTATAATATGTATAAAGAGGCAAAATGGTGACTTGGCTATCCAAAATCTTTGACTTTTAACCAAGCCTTGTTAATGAAATGATGGTGAAAGTTTTTTAACGATGTAGAGAATCCATGAAGAAACATGGTCTTGACCAATTACTATAAAGGTGAACTCCCTTCTTTTTCTTAAAAAGATCCCAAAAAATGTTCTATCTTCTGGAAGGGGGTAATGAAAGTGAAAGAACAATTCATGATTAGTGTTGATCATGAGGTTGGAAATGAACAATCCATTTGCTTCTGCAAAAATAGATGGGTCAATGGTCTAAGTATTGAAATGATGTACCCTGAAGCCTTTCAGTATGCAAAAACCCCATCTGTAACTATAGCATAAGCTAGGTCTTAGGGCTCTTTGATTAGGAGAAGAGCTCCTTCTGAAATTAAGAATCCAGAAGATGACCTCAGGAATGTTATTCCTCTAGATTTTGAGATGACCTCAGGAATGTTATTGCTCTAGATTTTGATCAAGGAAGAGATAGTTTGCCATGGAGATGGGATAAAACCTTCTTTGTTAAATTTGGCTATGAATTCCTTACTGAAAATGGAATGATATTCCTCTTTCCTATTAACATTTGGAGATTGTCCTGTCCCCTCAAGCTGAAAATCTTATCATGGTTGTGTTTCATAACAAAGTTCTTACAATGGAGAACTTGGAGAAAAAAAAGGCTTGAAAGGTCCCTAGAATTTGTGTGCTCTGCACTGAAGCTGATGAAAATACAAATCACATTTTCTGTACCTATCCCTTCACAATGATGATTTGGCAAAGAATTCTACTCATCTCCTTCCTCTATTACTGATTTGTGGACTAATTGAAGTAGCAATCTAGAAGCAGGAAAAAGAAAAAGATGTGATATAATCTCTTTAACCCTATCATGGTTGCTGTGGAAAGAAAGAAACATCAAGATTTTCCAGAACAAAAACAGAAACACTCAAGCCTTCATCAGTTCTTTCTATTTCATTCTGAGAATCTGGTTATATTCTTCTAATGAGAAACTTAAACACAAGATGTTAAGGATCGTAGAAGAGATAACAAACACCTGACACAACTTGTTTGCAGCAGCTCCAGCTTCAAAGAGGAGCAAATTTGAGGACTAAAGAAGCTCTGGAGCTGTTGGCTAACTTGATGCTTTAGTGTTTTGTTACTTCCTGTTCAAAACTGAGTCTTTTCCTTTTGTGAGTTTTTGCTAAAAATCTATGCCTTTTTTGTAAGAATATCTTGTATCCTTTATTTCGTGTCTTTATGATAAGGCTTTTTAATGGTAAAGCCCAATTTGCTCCAAAAAAAGGCAGTCATGTGGACGATTTGACGTAGGTCATTAGCCTAGGCAATCACCAGACAGGCGCCCATAAACGTTAACAAACATCGAAAAGATAAGGCAAATTCATCATTTAAGGATCAAAAAGCACCAAATAAAAGCTACACAATTGTCAGCGAATTCACAGAAAAACTAGAAACATAGAAATAGGGAAATCTTGTTCATACAACTACGAATCCCTAAAGCAAAATTTGGTGTATATCATCCAAAATACATAGGAATTTCACAAATTGCACTTAGAACTTTCAAGCCCTATATATTGACATGAAGATAGCGAGAAAGATAGGGTTTTCCGAAGCAAACCTGTGAGCAAATTGCGAGTGAAGAGGCCCAACCTGGGGTTTGGCCATGCGGATCGGAAAAAGAGCCCTTCTCGTCGGAGCAAAGCCGCCGATGATTTTCCAACGGACATCGTCTCTTTGGTCAGCCGGGAGGTCGAAGGAGAGAACAGCCAAAGGGAGGCGCGCCGCGGAGAATGGGGCTAACAGGGGTTACATTTAACTTCCGGTTTGGTTCGTCGGTGGGCCGAAACATTTTAAAGCCGAAATTGGATTTATTCGCTACTATTGCACGGTATCGACGGATCCAAGCCGTTGGAACTGCATCCAACGGTCCATATCCAGTGTTTTGTATTGGATCTGGACCCTTGGATCCAGATCTGACGGTAGTGACTGAATCTGGTTCTTTGAAAGCCTTTGGCTTCGAATTTCGGGCTGGATCTTGTTTTTTAGACAAAACCACGATTTATCATTTGCATGTTTATCTTGTGAGATTTTAAAGTCTTTGTGCGTTTATATTCCGAAAAGTACGAAAGTATATTTATTTTATAAAATTTCAAACTTTTTAAAATTAGTTGAAATTCGGAATTTTTAATTTAGAATTGGACTTTATAGTTAAATAAAATTAAAATTTATAACTTTATAATTTACGAATTCAACAAAATAAATACCGAACTTTAAAATTCTTAATTTACATGTATTATAAAATAAATTATAATTTTAAAAAACAAAATTTTAAACTTTCGAATCATTAAAATTTTTATAACTTTGAAATTTCACAAAATAAACAATTCGTTATAGAAAATCAAATTTTGTTATAAATTAATATTATTAAACGTTAAAATTCCAATTTTTGTTTTATAGAAAATTTAAATTTCTGAAAAAAAAATAAAAATTTTGATTTCTAGGATTTTGATTGTTGACCAAATTGGTCCAAAATCAATGTAGGTAAAAAAAATTTCAGGTCATGTGAACCGCATGTGAGCTCAAATATTATTCAAACATTTTAATAAAAAAATTATTTTAAAAAATTATTCTAAAAATTCTAAATATTAATAATTAAGATATTTTAGATAGTATTTTATAATTAATCTGAAATTAATTTAAATATTTAAGGTATTTTTTAAAGAATAAATTAACATTTGAGTATTTAACCTATGATTTATTAGAATATTTTAAAATCTACAAAATTAAAATCAAATAAAGAATTTGAAATTTTGAAGATTTTTAAGTCTCTCGAACCAAGTACAAATTTCCAAGATTCTAATGTTGTCAAAATTGAATTTTTCAGAAAACGAATATCTAGTGAAAACAAACAGGACCTAATTCGAGAAAACCCAAATTTATTTAATTCGCATAAAAACCTGTAATATTGATTCATTTTCAAGCACGTTATTACCTAGTTTAGCCATTAGTTGACTGAAGTTACATTGTTTTTTCATTTTTGAGTTTGATTTTCAACATGAAAACATCAAAGGAAACCTTTTTTTTTTATCATTTTCATTCTGAAACTAAGAAAATGGTTGTTTATTGGTGAAATTTGTTAAATAATGTCTATTAAAACCGGTTTATTTAGTATTTAGTCTATTTCTTGCCAAAGGTCAATGTAAAATGCAAAACATTTAGATTTTTTTTTTACTATGTTCAAATTAAACTAGAATTTCTATGGTTTTCCAAATAAAGCAATCATATATATGATTTTTTATAAACAATAAAAAGATAATATGATGGAGTTTGGTGCATTGTAGGCTCAATTCAAGAGAATTTCCGTTTGTTTTGGGATCAGAATCAGCTCGTTTCAAAATATTTTTTTTTGTAAAATTAATATTTATTATTTTATACTATTATTAAATTAAATTATTATAAAAAATTAAATAGTTTTTTGAGTTTTAAATTATTGAAGCCTTTATTTTGATAAAAAAATATTAATTTACAAGAGTAGTTCACTAACATTGACCTTGACCTTGATCCCCAACCAAACGGTTTGAGATCTAAATCTGCTAACTGGTTCATCCTAAGATATATAAGAAAATAAATTACGAAAAAGATTGTTCCTCCAAAGTATGATATTTTCCAGAATCTATTAATCTCAGAACCATTTGGAAAATCAGCTGAAATTCCTCCATTTCAGGGGGTGTTGCGCTGAACTCTCGGAATCCAATTGGGTTCCTCCTGTGACCCATATGTATAGTAGAGCTCGTCAAATCGCCAGAAGCATGGTGGAGCAATCTCAGCTTCGTATCAAACCAACTTTGTTTCGCTGAATCGGATACATGACCCAAGTAGACAGTCCGGTGTAACAGCAGAACAAAATTTTTGCAATAAGAATGATAAGTTTCATACAAAAGACAACGAATTTTATCTTCTTAGTGTGCTTTGCATTTTTGGAGATCTAGCATTTTATAATGCTCCTTTACTAACGTAATTGCTGTGAATCTCAACCCCTGATTTCAGTCCAAAACGAAGACTCTAATTGCTTCACAAACATCTGAAGCACATATGCAGTTCAGTTTTACACTGAATAGCAGACAAGGTTCAGCTGACAACCATGCTGCAAATTATTTACACAAGATGGCATTTATCAACTCACAGTAGAGCTTGATCTCCGGATTGCTTTGCAAACTCACAGGTAGTTCCTATTTTGCAAGGATTGGAACACCACAAGCTTTTGAAGCATGCACTCCATCACTGTACACAAGGTTCCCTCTAACAATAGTTGCCATGACTTTCCCGGACAGCCTTGTTCCAATGTATGCTGATATGTTCTGCATCGAAGTGCAAGCTCGAATTAAATGTTTCAGTAACATGATCATGATTTCTTCGTTTGATGTTTCAATTAATTTGGAAGAGTTAAAAGATTCAGTAGCTAGGAAGAAGAAATGTATACAGGATGCTTATGGTGTATGCTGTGGTTCTCATCAAGATCAAACTCCACCTCGGGTTCCCATACAACAAAATCTGCATGATTTCCTAGTTTGATTGACCCCTGAACCAAAACAATTGAAATGAAATGTTAGCAGAAATGATAACACAAATTGGTGTGTCCTTCCAAATCTCGATGAAGTTTTATTTATCAGAAAAAAATAAATATATGTTTAAATTTCTTTAAGGCATTTCTTGTTCAAGCAGGCAAGGTTGTTATCGATCCTGACAACGACTCAGTGCTTAATGATGAAAACATAAATCTAGTATGATCTAATTCATGGTTTTGGAGAATATGGGCCGTAAGCAGAAACCTACCTTATGTGCCTGACCTGCAAGCTTTGCTGGCCTCTCACTCCACCATGTAGCCAGCTGATTCAGAGTGATTCCAAACCTCCGGCCATAGGACCATGTCACAGGAAGAACAAACTGCAAATACCGCATTGTAAAATCTTTATTTTTTTTATTTCTGAAAGCACGCAGAAAATAAATAATCCAATAAACAGTCTACAAAATGTTGCTATAGAGAATGATGCATTCTTCTTGCTGGAAATTTGAAATACCCAAACTAAAATTCCATACTTCAATTATTATATGGTGAAACATATATACCTGCAAAGAGGATATTCCGCCCCATGCTCTTAGGAAGTCACCTTCATCGAGAAGTTTGAGCTCTGACACGGCTGGTGAGTGATCAGAACTTAACATGTCTATGTGATCCTCCTGGAGTATTCATAATAAATTGTAGCTAAAATCATTTTGCGCAAAGAAAAGAAAAAGAATAAAGAACAAGAATGAAGAAGAAGTATATATATCGTGTGAGTTTTTTGTTTTTACCAATAGAGCATTCCATAGTAATTGCCTATTAGCTTCTTCCCGGATTGGCGGTGCACATTTGAAGCGGGTGTCCCCATCTCTAATGTCCTCTGCTGAAAAAGCTAGGTAATGAGGGCACGTTTCAACACTAAGACTGCCACCACTGCTTTTAGCATCCTGCCAGAAACAAAATACCAAATTAATATATAGGATGCCATCCTATAAAGAAAAAAAATATGTTCTTCGACAAGTACGGACGAGATTGTATCTTTGCACTGGCACTTCCTAAATGTAACAGTATTTATGCACCAATGTTTCGAGTTACAAGCTGCTATTCATCTATCTGATAATAATCTGTATTTGCTTGCTGCGATTGATAATGCATTACACTGCATTCAAAAATAGATGCCCTCTGGTCAAGATTGTTTGTTATTTGTGTTTTTCACTTCATTCAGTATCTCTCTCAAGACAACAGCATTCACACATGAATCTATTACAGTTTGATTCCATTTTTGTTTGGTATATATATTGCAAGGATAGAATAGAATACATGAACCTTCCAATTGGATATGTCAGAAGACTAGTAAAGCAATGATAATTAAACTCAAAAATGTTTTATACTGTATAGCTGGACACAGAAATTAATATGATCAGTATTAATTGAAGAAGCAGTACAATTTAGAAAGCAGAAATTGTGATTCATATATACCTTGATAAGTTGAAGCGATGCTCTTGCATCTGACAAATGAACAACATGGACGTGAGCTCCTTCAGCGTTACCCCCAGCTCTTGTCTCTTGTATTGCTGATTGCAATTCTCGGATAGCTGCTTCCTCCCTAAACAAAATAAGACAAAAGGGAAATAGAAATGAGTGAATCAGGAGCACTTTGTGAACAATGAAATGAAAAGTGGGAATGGATCTATATACCATTGACCAAAAGTCTGTGCTTATTATGTCAAGCTATGGACATCAATTGTATATGGATGTCCAAAAGCAATCTAAGATATCTTTGCCATGGTTTTTATGTATATTATTCCCAGATCAGGTTTCAGACGCCTTCTAATAAACCTTAAACTAATTAATGATAATCCCAAAATCTTAATTAAATCATTGAGGTCTGAGGTCCACCCTTGCTAATGGAATTCTGAAAGAAACTCCACGATGATTCATGAAAGTGCAGAACTAATTCTTACTGACTGAAACTCATGCTAATTTACCATGAAGGTGGCCTCGTCTTAAGATAGGTTGTGTAAGACCGAGCATCTGAACCACCATCACTAAGCTGTGCATCACTGTCAGAATCCAAAACAACTTCTGCATGGACTAGCAAAGGCCTGTTGTACTTGGCTAGAATAGACAAACCCTCCTGGAGTGTGCAACAAACGCATAGATAAATGGTTAACAGAAAAGGTAAGACGATGCATTTTTATTCAGACTTTGAAAATACTGAGAAAAATGTGTAATTTGGCCATATGTACGTAGTTATCTAACAAAATATTCTTGAGCTAACAGCTCTCTGCATAGTTGCTTCAGAACGAATAAACAGAATCCATGTGATTAACCTCAACTTGTTAAACAACAGTATGTAGATTAAAGTAAAGAAAAAGAAAATTGTAATCAAGCATGATTAAGTTCAAAAAATCTAATTTCTCAAAATTAAAGTAAAAAAGAGAGATATCCAGGTACAAAAACTACAAGTCAGAGAAAAATCATGAATTTCAATTCCCTGTTGTTAAGCCTTTTTGTAACTAATTACTTAAGAAACATATAACCATGGTTATATTTTGAACACATATTCACGACTATTCAAAGATAACATCACATTACCACAGGAATCTAACAGCTAATACTGGAAATGAATTCTTCCTTTCAAACAAACAAAAAGAAGGCAGAGTCGTGCACCTTGATATGGGTTGAATTTGTCATAGGGAAGTCATTTATTCCCGAAGGACACATGAAAGACTACAAAATCACAGAAGGATGGAAGTCAAAAACATGTATCTGGAACTCTAGTTGTTAAACAAATTCTCCCTATATACAGCAAATGCTATACAAATAAATTGTAAGCAACATATGTTTCTCAATTAGTACCTTAAGGCCAAGTGCCCCAGCATTTAGAAGGCTTTCTAATGCACTTGCATTGAAAGCATTTTCTGGTACTAGACCTCCCCAGAAACCTGCATCCATCAAAAATTCATATATGTTAAGCAATTTAACATGAAAACATCTCGACTTTTCTGTAAATAACTAAGTGATGGCCAAAAAAAGCCAAGGTGTGAGTTCCATTAAGCCATTATGTGGATATCACAAAGCTTTTATGTTATTTCAGTTTGATCTGTAAATTGGAAAAGAACTTCAAAAATAATTCAGAACATACCAACATCAACATATAGCTTCTCATTTGCTGATTCAACCTGTCAAACATAGTTGAAAAATTATGACTATTAGCCACTCCGAGAAATTTCAGAAAAACAGAAAACACTGAAATGACAATTCATCAAGAAAATAAACCTTGAGCCTTAGGGTCTCCTCAGACACTGTGGAAGGATAACTGTTAAGGGGCATGTCAATTAGTGTAGTCAAACCACCTGAAAGGCAAACTAATAAGATCCCTGGTTGATAACATTATATAAAGACATTAGAAAAATGCCAGGGGAATTTTCCTTCTTTTGTTATGTTCCTTATCTTATTCACAAATATTATCGCAGCAGTTTGCACAGTTTCTTGATCAAAAGAAAGAAAAACATTACCAGCAGCAGCTGCTTTAGTTCCTGTGGAGAATCCTTCCCATTCAGCTCTTCCAGGTTCATCAAGATGTGAATGCCTGAAAAATAAATTCAAAGGATTGTAAAATACTAATATCATATAACTCCATTTTCTAAATTATGGAATCTGTTTCCGTATATTAAAACACAATGAAACGTTTTGATTACTGCTTACACATCAACTAAGCCAGGCATAATAGCAGCATCTCCATAATCCACAATATCTTTTCCACGGATCAAATCCCGCCAATTCTCACCGGAGATTATTGAAGCAATGTTTCCTCCTCTCACCTCAACTGCCCATTCCCATGAGATCAAAATCAACATCTAGCATAACATTTCCATGTTTCCTTGCATTATTGACATAGTTATTTCTCTTGAACCAACCTGCTCCTTCAATGACACCATCAGGAGTGACGATACGCTTGCTTGCTATCCAGTATTGATCATAAGGCAGAAGGCTGCACTCACTGTTTGCTAGCTGCAATCAGAAAATAGTATTTGACTATCTCAAAAGAAAAAAGCCTCAACAAGTCCATGTCTTAATAAATCAAACATAAGGAAGGAAATAGAGAAAAAAAAAAATCCAGTCTTGAGCGGCAGCACAAAGCATAAACAAAGACTAGAGGAGTTGAATTGATATAAACTGCTCCTACACAGCATAAACGAGACTAGACTTTGAAGACCATGAAATCCAAGGACCAGGGAACAGAACGGACACTAATATTTACCACACAAAAAAATAAAAATGATAACCCAACAAAATAGCAATTAATCTCAAAAAACACAAACGTTGATAAATGAGCAGAAAAAGAAGAAGGAAAGCAGAGAAAGATTCCTTAAAAATGAAAATGAAAATGGAACCCCAAAAAACCAAGATTTAATGACTCCAAACGAAATTCTCTCGATGCAAACCTACGAAAACCATAAAAACCATAAAAAAGAAGAAAAATCCGAGACCTTGGAAGAGGTTTTGATGTAGAGGAGGAGGAAGGAAGCGAAGAGAGAGAGAAGAGGCAGAATCCTCCATCTCAGAATCTCCATGTTCCTCTCTCCGATCCTCTGGTGCTCTGCGTCTCATCTGCGGAATTGCTCTGGTTTTATTGGCAAGATTCCAGCGGATTCGTTTGGAGTTTTGTTGGAAATAATAGAATCGAATAATCACGTGCCATGGCTTCTTCTGCGCAGCAATGCTTTCTTTCTGTATGCATACGTGAGCATGTGGGGCCCATTGGAATCTCTGGCTGGGAATCTGAGATCCTGTGGAACGAACGCTGTGAGGTAAAATTTTGGTTTGGAGTCGAATTCATTTCATTTACTAATGAATTTGATTAGAAATATTCTTATATTATTGACAGTGAAATTTGATTAAATATATAATATAAATTAGATGAAAATTTGGTAGTAAAAATGAAGTCACGGGATCAGTGTAGCATGAATGAGTCCGGCCAGATGTAGCGATTTGGTAGGGCCAAACATAGAAATTAAACAAGGCCGCAAATTTCTCGTGATCCTTCTGTGCGAACCACTACATTTTCTTTCCCTTTTTCTGAGGTAATTTGATGCAAGTGCGCAAATTATAAATATCGCAAGAAAGCCACCAAAAGTATATTGCAAACTCATTCGATATTCTTCTGCGGATTACCTGCGTACTTCTCCAGCCAGAGTTGTCGTGATACACCGACTCTATTTGTATCGGTTGGTCATTTAGGTATTATTTGGTTAGGAGTCAAGATTAAAATCAAAATCAAAATTAATAAATTATTTTTATAAACTAATTTTTTTTATCAAAATTAAGACTTCAATAATTTAAAATTCAAAAAATTATTTAATTTTTTATAATAATTTAATTTAATAATAATATAAAATAATAAATATTAATTTTATAAAAAAAATAATTCTAAAATAAGTTGATGCTGATCCCAAAACAAATGGACCTTTACGCTACGCTATTTACTCGAAATCGAACTCCGTTTAATACCAAATCATTCGTATCAATTAGCTAAATTCGGAAATAACCCCATGATATCAAGAATGTGAATTAGGCACTTTGGAGGTTCAAGAAAAAATATCGCCGAATTAAAACACTAACGATTCGGATGTGTCTGATATTCCAGTAATCGATATGCTATGAAGAGATTTGCTTAATAAATTTTGGCCTAAATATCAACCAAGATCCAAAAATTAAGAAAATAACCTAAAATCAGTATAAATAGAAAAAATATACAAATGTGAGTACTAATATTTAATGATTTTCTTTTATTTTATATCGATAATAATCGATTCAAATGTCGACAATAATAATTGATTTAAACGTCAGAGTAATAATCGTTAAAAAAAGTCTTTGTAATTTTTTAAAAAGTTAATTTTTCTTATAAATCGATAAAATGAATCGACATAAAAGATTAACACCAGAGGAAAATTTTTGACCAAAATCAATAGAGAATCAGTCATCATCAACAAATTCAAACTTTCACAATACCAAAAAAAAGAGTAAATTTTCGGGATGGAGAGACAGAATTAGCTTAAGAAACTACTGCGGAGCAGCGTACCGAAAGATTCCACTGGTGAAGTGCGGAATCCCCGTCGATCGTCAACAGAAAAGGCAAGATACAGTGGTGGGGAATCGCCTGGAATATTCAGCCGGCTGCGTGTGGCAGACACGTGATCTGTGCGCCACTTGCTCCGCTTTTTGATTTTTCTTCGTTTGGGTTCTCCCAATTTCGGACGGCTCTTGGCCCCGAGACTGCTGAGGATTCTGCTCGCCGGATCAGCCATACATTTTTTTGAATCTAAATCAGGAATATTCTCATAGGATTTCTGCAAATACCCCCTTCTATATCGAAAAAATTTAGACCTATGCTCCAACAATAAATATAAAATACAACAACATTATAGTTATTATTTTTCGTAGTTATAAAAAATATTGACAAGACAAAATTCTTTGAAATATTGATCACGACTAGACAAAAACTAGACGAAATATTAATAGAGGGAAAATTTGGAATGAAAGTGCAAAATGGCAGGGTTGTCAAATACTGACAAGTCAGAGGATTGTCGAGAAATACTACAGAATGTAGGGGGATACACATAAAATGGCATGACTGTTGTCCCTGAAAATATTTAAAAAATTGGATAACCTGTGGTGAATTGGCCCGATACATGAGCCTGAGGACATTTGTGATGCGGCTAGCCGGAGTATCCGCCACCCTCAACGAGTCCGAATAGTCAGTCATTCTTGGCAGGCCAGAATTGAATTTTCTTTCTTTTTTTTTTTCTGATAGATTCTACCGTCTTCATCTAATTAATCTTCGTTACTTGTTGTAAGGATTATCTGATTTAAGTTGAATATCAAACATTAATTTTAGCATTAAACATTGATCATTGTTCGTAAATATGCAAATATTATTTATAATTTATTTGATTAAGAAGTGAGATTTATCGAATGTCGTGAACAGCAAATGAGAAGTTTGTTCTGCATTGGATGGAGAGTTGATTGTGTCTCTCCACTGACCACATCGAGTCTGGAGATCGGAAGTGGGCTCACCGCTCACGTTATTGGACCAGAATATGAATCCACTTGTAGCAATAAATAATTAAAAATAAATAAACAAATACTAAACATTTTCTATCATTAACAACGAAAGCATATGCATGAATCTTGTTGCGTTTGGATGCCTCACGTCTGTGTGAAACTGCGATTAAGAGTCTTAATTACCGAAAAAGAACCGTTGCTAAATATTTAAAAAATACCTTAAGACGGTTTTACTATATCTATACTTAAGACGGTTTTAAGTAAGATTTAAAATCATGGATCATCACCGATATTAAAATATATTAGGGGTGTATTTGGTTCGAAATCAAGATCATGATCATCATATCCCGATCAGTCTACTATTCAAACATCAAAAAAATATCTAGACTATTTTTACATTATTTTAAAAAATAAATTATCATACTATTTTTATATTTATTCATTCAAATTTTAAAAAATAATATACCTAATAGTATAAAGATAAAAAAAAATTAAACTATTTATTAATCATATTAACATTCAAATATTAAAAAAAAGATCAAATTATTTTTTTGTATTTTAGTTTCGATATTGAGTTTAAATTTGACTTTAATTTCAAATTAAATTGTGTCTTAAGTTTTCGGCCAAAATGAGAATAGTATCACTCAGTTCCGATTTTGGCTTTTTTAAAAAAAAATCAAAAAATAGTTGAAATGAAAGGAGAACAAAGATAAAAATGAAAAATATGCGAAAAAATCTCGCAAAAATTTGGTGGGTCAACATTCAAATTATTTTGATGCCATTTTTAATTCGAATTGTTCGCACAAATAACAGTCATAGATTTTTTGAAAAGAGCAAAAAAAGAGTCTAGAGGTAGAGGGAGGGAGAAAGATATTGATCCAGTCAATATGACAATTTGGATCAGATGTGCTAAGCCCTAGCTCAAATCGGGAGGGAGTACACGCAGCCATCAAATTATAGAACTAAGCTGTCATGACTACTCCATTCCTAAGTTCATAAAATCTGGGCCCAGTCCATAAGTTAAAATTTGAAAATTTGGCATTTGGCCCTGACAATGGCCTTATAAAAGTCTTTTTCTTTTTTTTTTACTGTAACAAGATTTTTAAAAACACCAGATTCAAGGATCTCGATAAAAGTTCTGACAAAGATCCACGACCAATAATTAAAGTTAATTTTTAAAAAATTAAATCCCTAAAATAAAGAGATAATCTCATTTGGACCCGAAAAGAGACATTATTTTATTTTCATTATCAAAAAAATTTTACTTCTATCGATTTGTATTTTTGTAACAAAATTCCTGAAAACGTTGTTATTTATTTGCTTGAATTTCTTAAAATATATATTTTTTTCCTTCTGTTTTTCTCGTCTTGCTCAGTGTTGGCGTGCGTCTGCACCGCGTCCTCCTATACCAACGCATTCTGGCCCCGACCTACTCCTGCGCCTGTGTCGGTGTGCTCTCACGCCTCTCCACACCCGCGCCCGCCGGCTCCCACATCACCCCACACACCCTGCTCTAAGCCGGAGTGGGTTGGCGCATGCCGACAGTGAGCAGGATGAGAAAAACAAATAGAAAAAAAAATTATTTAAAAATCTAAAAAATAAATAACAAACTTTTGAGAAATTTAATTTAAAAAATATAAAATATAGAAGTAAACTTTTTGACCAAAATTCTCATTAAATAACAATTAAAAAAATTATAAATAATTAATTTCAAAAAAATAAATATAAGTATAATTAAAATTATCAAAAAATTTTAATAAATAAAATAAATCTCGAAAATTATACGTTAAAAAACTCTAATTTAAATTTTTAAAATTTTTTTTGCATTTCCGCCGAGGATTCCACGTCAGCACAAATGTGTATAAAAAATAAGTGAAAAAAATGATTTAGAGGGCTATAAATCAAAATCGATTTGAAGTGGAAAATTGGTGGAGTTAAAAACTATAAAAAAATAATAATAATAAAGAAAAAAAAATATTCTGGTTATTAGTAGTTTTTCTTTACCTTCCCTTCAACCATATCTTTCACACTGTCATGGCTAAATTTGAAACCCTATATAAACCCTATGCCATACAACCTTCCATCCCACTCGCTCATGCAACCATCCCAACCTTCCCCCTCCAAATGATATGGCCGCCATCTCAAGCCGCCTTCTCCTTCTCTCCATCGAAGTAGCTCTTCTCCTCGCAAATGCCCGCCGTGCCCAGATCACCTCTGCCTTTGTATCCCCGATCAGTGATGTTGGCTTCTTCACCTACAAAGGCCTCACCAGATCATCGCAAGGTGCACCAAAGAATGCAACTTGCAAGCAAGGCCACCAATTCTGAATTTCCCGGGGTCACCGGTAACGGTGTGTCTGGATGGAGCGAACTAGAAAGGAGGCGGCCAGATGGAGACCCCAGACTAGCGAAATTCAAACTTCTCCTTCTCAAGATTGAAGACCGCGTTTCATCATCCTCAAGGTCCGCCCACACCAGCTCGTTTGAGTTGTAGATGCGGTTTGCCTTCAACCCCAGGACTCTACTATTTGATGACGATAACAGCATGGTCTGCTGACTGCCCAGGAACAAGGACTCGTTCCCAGAGTCTTGGGTCCGAACCCAGTATTCCCGGCTCCACGAGAAAAATGTAAGCTTCAAACTTGCGGGTCCACGACAGCTTGTCCAAGCCCGAATACCTCAGCACAAGCGCTATCTCCTCGCGGTGCTCGCAGACTGCCAAATGCCTGCTACGGAAGGACAAGCGTATTCCCATAATCTTGTTTGAGCACCATCCGCTCCGGCACCCGTTTTTCTAAGTTGAAGGTCATCATTACTGACCAATGTGTAGAGCGTCTTTCAGGGTATCAACGCATCTATAACATAGAGAACAAAAAATTTCTTGAAATTTATAAAAAAAACCAAGAAAAAAGAAAAAAAATTGGTTTCTTTGATCGAGCAATTACCAAATCATATGTGGGAATCACATTCCTCCTTTACATTTCAACTTTGATCTCTTAATTAAACTAAAAAGTGTGTATGAATTTTAATATACAACAAATATATATCTAAATTTATGTTATGATTTAAATGAAAATAATTTGATTCAACCATGAGTGAGGATTTATTTGCTAAAATCCTCGTGCATCAGATGCGGTTTTATACTAAAACTACATTAACAAAAAGTGAAATGTAACGAAGGGTCACAATAGGATTATCAAACAAATATCCAAATTTTGGCATGAATTATTGTTCATCAAATAATATATGTCTTATTCAAAAAAAAATGCGATAAAATACAACTGAGACAGAATATTTTCATCCTTGATCAGCGAATTCCAAATACATTCTAAATGCATTTCTATCAGAAGAATAGTAACATTCAATCAATCCATCAACTTGGAAACCGAGTTTTTTGTAAAGACACACAGCAGGGTTCCTCGATGGTTCAACGTGAAGGCAAACACGTTGGATTTTCCTTGTTCGACATTTTTGAATCGCAGCTTTGAGCAAGGCTTCACCATACCCTTTTCTTCTATAATTTTCTTTTACTGAATTATAAAAATCAAATCAAATCATATTGAAATGATAATTACAATAATTTGGTTGAAAAGGCGATAGCAGTTAGTGCGTATAATATGAGGTGAAATATATTTCCATCATATGCTTGCAATATTACATTCATAAAAGTGAGAAAAGCCTGATAGAATTTAGAATCAAACAATGCAAAAGGCTATAATTTCAAACAAAATTGAAATTTCATAAATTACAAATATGACTTGCATATGTTACCAATTTCATCTGTCAAGAATTTCTTTGAATAACGGAGTTTATCCCAGCCTTATGTATTTTGTAAAGCACCTAATATGATTTTTCTAGAACCACATGATATCTTCGATAAAAAACATTGGTGGCATGTCTGGATGCATAAAATAGAAACAGAAAAGATGAACTATAAGATAGAATGAAAAAGAACAACAAAACAGAGTAATTCATTAGGCAAACATATAAGAGAAAATTGAGAATTAAAAAGCTCATCCTATTTGTTAAGGCAAAACATTGAAAAGAAAATTAGAAGGAAAGTTTGCTCGTCAAAAGAAAATAATCATCTGCTTCATTGACCACCTCGAATAGGAATCCACATTTAGATACAATACTGATAAGCTTCATTTTAAACCAATTGAAGCCCAATCATTTTATTTTATTGTTTGGTTCTAAAATTTGACGTGTATTTGGACTCTTATCATATAGCAAGTTTACTTCTATGCCACACTCAGGAACTCAACCCTCACATAGACCATGGAGATATGAACGAATGGAAAATGATTAACTAATAGAATTTCAGATACATTAGACAAAGTTAGAGTTGAACTGCAAGAGAGACAGAAAAACTTTAATCTTTCATTAAGCAGAAGATCTAATAGTAGAAATGAGAACTAAAAACCAACAATTATTTAATTAGGCAAAAAATCTAACACAAAAAGTTAAATGAGATTTTACCCATTCATAAGAAATGAGCACCACCTTCTTGTATCATTCCCAATCCAACCAACGTTACCAATATTATTCACGATTTCTGTCCAAGATTTGGATTCATATAGCATATATAACTCTAGTTTCTCACTGATAAAGATATCATCTGAATCTGAAGAGTTCAACAGTGCCATTCAATTAATCAATGGCAAGCAACCCAAGCTGTAATCCTCAAGAGAACTTAAGACTTCCACCATTTCCACATTTTCCTAAGGTTCAAAAGAATCTTCCCTCAATTCATTTTTCAATTCAATTTTCTCTTGTTACAAGAAGCACATTCTTCCTCATTTTCTTTTCCCTCTTCTGATTTCAATGCAACCAAACCAAACAAAAGTGGTTTTCATTGATTTAGATGGATTACACTTGTTAGAAAAGCATGTATTCCTCAAGTTCAAGCGGATTAATTTCATGCAATTCTCCATTTGAAAGAATCACCGAAAAATGCCTCACTTTTGAAATTCGACTCCAGCCTCAACAGTTGAGTACTGCACAATTATACACTCTGAAAGGTTGCCTTTTGGATAATAGAAAAAAGCAATCAATTCAATCTCAATTTGAAGATGAAAGGCCACAAATTTTGAAATAAACAAAACCGAAAAAAAAAATCCAAAAAAGAGCATCCCATTTTTCGAAGATCGCAACTTTTCGACAAATTCATCAAGAAAAAGGCAAGGAGAGACAGTTCACCGGCGAGTTTGGTGATGGAGGCGCAGAGAGACGAGATCCAGGAGTACATGACGTAGCCGACGACCTCGTCCTCGGCTTTGCCCTTTCCGACCGCGGAGAACAGCAGGCCGGTGTTTCTCTTCTTCAATTCTTCGTGAAAGGAGCTCGACAGGGACTCATGCTTCGGGAATATTTTCTTCTCCAACCTCGCGATCTCCTCCACGATCTCCGGGCTTTTCAGGTGATCCAGCTCGCCGATCGCTGCCGCCATCGAACGAGGTCCACCGACTAAAGAACGGCGATTTGTGGCCACCGAAATCGTTTTGCGGTTTGTACTCGTGCGAGGTGACTTGTAAACGGGCCGGGCCTGAACGGCCCGAGATAACCAATTCCCAAAATCCCTCACCTCCTCTGAAAAAAATTGTCCACGGTGAAAATCGTTCATATTTGGCTGTAGGGAAATTAATCTATTTTTTTATTTTTGCCTGGCAAAGTGGCGAGCCCAGTGTGAATTGTTTGTCGGGTTTGGGTTTTAACGGCTCGATGCAAACAAACATCAGCTTAAACAACTCGGTTCGGTCCTTTAACCGACTGACGATGCGTACGACGGAACCCTGAATTGTCGGCAGGTCCCTTCACTTATTGGTGGCATTTTGGTAATAATTTTCAACTCCGAGGTCCATTTTGGGAATGCCGCAAGCTATTTCGACCCCAAGCGCGCGTCATCGGTGTACTCGAGTCCCCCATTAATTTCCTTAATTGATTCCCCAACGAGAAGGACCGGGCCCTCCGGTTTCCAACCACGCGTCCGTTAAATCACGAAACTACCCTTGTCTAAGATGCAAAATTCGGTTTGTGATTCGCACGTGTGGGACACGTGTAACACTGTCGCCCGAGGTCCGCTGCACGTGCATTTCTTTCGTATTCGATCCGGTTTGATTAGGTTAAGCCGAAATGGTTCAGTTTTAACTAATTTGGCCGAGAAAAAAAAATCCTAATTCTCCATCGACCATCTCCTACAATCAATTTCATTTTCAGGGATCGTCATTTTTACCTGAGTGTTTGGTTTCAAATTTCGCCCATAAAATTGAAAATGACCATAATTTTTCAGATTTTGATAAAATATTATCGAACAAACAAACAGTGTGAAAACAGGCAACCTAATTATTTAAGCCCAATTTTTTTAAAAAAAATAAGCCACTAAGTGCGGCGAGGGCATTTCCGTCCATTGAGAGGAAAAAAGACCCGTCAACCAACAATCCAATTTAAAAAACTGCCACCGGTCGCCCGCCAAAAAAGCCGGACCGGAAGACGCAACTGTCGGCACAACCAATGCCGGGGGCATTCCTGTAGTTTTACCCCGCCATCCACCGCGCACATGGGCAGGTCACTGACATGCCGAGGCCGAACGGCAGTTTCGATCCCGGCCTCAGGCCACATATTTATTGCCAACAAAAACAAAATATAATTAAAATAAAAAAAAATAAAAACGAAAAGCCAAAACTTCCACTTTCTCGGCTATAAAACAGTCACGCTGGACATCCCACACTAGCTCCACTGCAGCAAGAATGGTTAGCAGCAATATGCTCTTCATTGTCCTCTGTTGCTGCTGCTGCTTCTTCTTCTTCTTCTTCGGCTCAGGCAACTCGCACCCCATTTCGGACCCGCATTGGCACCCGGCGACCGCGACGTGGTACGGGGCCGCCGACGGCGACGGCAGCAACGGTAAGCTCACATCACCATCTTCTCAACTCCCATTAGCTCTCTGCACACTTGCTCTTTACTCTTTTTTGGCCTTCCGATCAAGATCGAGCGGTGTGGATTTCCCTGTTCTCTTCTGCTAGTCTCTCCATACGTCGTAGCCGTTGGAGCCTGTCAGAATTGCAATTCCTGGCCGTTGGGAGCGGAAGCAACTAAGTATTTGTGTGGACCCCACCTAGTAGTCTACGTGGCAAAAACTTATAGGTCTGTATAGAACCTGATTCTGTTTACCATGTGGTCAAGGTGGTCGTTGGTGCGCCGTACGTGCGATCACAATTTCACACCAGCAAACCCTACTCTTGTCCTTTACCGTTTCCCATGTCCTTTCTCTCTCTCTGCGAAACTATTTCTAGTTGTGAAACGGGAAACAGTCTCTCAGAATCTGATCGATTCACATCGACGTTCTCATTGAAATTGGGGGAAACGTGTGTAGGAGGAGCGTGCGGGTACGGGTCGCTGGTGGACGTTCGGCCGCTGAAGGCACGAGTGGGGGCGGTGAGCCCGGTGCTGTTCCGGGACGGCGAGGGCTGCGGCGCTTGCTACAAGGTGAAATGCGTCGACCCAGGCATCTGCTCCCGCCGCCCCGTCACCGTCATCGTCACCGACGAATGCCCCGGCGGCTACTGCGCCTTCGGCCGCACCCACTTCGACCTCAGCGGCGCCGCCTTCAGCCGCATGGCCGTGGCCGGCCTCGGCCCCCAGCTCCGCAACCGCGGCGAGATCTCCGTCCTCTTCCGCAGGTAAATACCAAAGCAATCTCCTTTCTCTTCACTCGCTTTCACCAACACTTTGGTGCATGCAAACACGACTTTTGAATGCTTTAATTTGGCCTTTTCTTTAGAAGGAAAGAGTCCAACTGTAGACTAAGGAGACAAGCGGCAGCTTCTCATTCCTTGGATTCTCTCTTTTCTTGATTTTACAGTTTACTGTGGCTTTGTTTAGTCCTCTCAAGGTAACTGTCAAATAGTTTGCGAGAAAAGCTAGCTTGCATGTTCAGAGTTACTTTATTTCCCCGCTCATAGGTTTGACTATTTGATTAGGGGAATTTTGACAATTCACCCAATAACTGCGATAACAATGAGAGAGATTCAACCCTGACCAAAACCTGCTGCTGCTGCCGATTATCCAGAGTCTACAGTGAATCTCAACAACTAGTTTGCCAACAAAACCTAAGACCAATATTTGTTACCAACTAATTTATTTGAGAAATGAGATTTGCTGAAGCGAGTGGATAGCAAGTAGCGAATAATTGACTTCGAACTAGGGTAGCAATGAGCTATTTGATGACAAAATTGATGTTTATGAAATTCTTTGCAGGACACCATGCGAGTACCCGGGAAAGAACATAGCGTTCCATGTGAATGAGGGTTCCACGGAATACTGGCTTTCCCTTCTGGTGGAGTTCGAGGATGGAGACGGAGACATTGGCTCCATGCAAATTAAACAAGTACACATCTCCACCCATGTTGCTTTTCCTTTTGCCCTTTTGCCCTTTTGCCGGAGCTTTACCTTCACTACACGAGCGTCGTATAAAGATTATTCCTTTAGAAGATTTTATGCAATTGCATCCTTTTAAAACCCTAAAGTTAAAGGTTGCTCCTTGAATTACATAATTCTTAGGGTTAATCGGCGGTGTTTTGCAAATAAGAAAAATATAGGGGGTCATTTGCAAAAACTACTTAATCATTTCGACAGAAAGTCGAGTTAGACTTTAGAGAATCACGCTCACGTGCTAGGGATAATGTGATTAGGGTTAATGACACTATGAGATCCACGACATGATCATGAGAATTTGTACTAAAGAAAAAGAGATTAACTTAATCATTCTCCTGCATTCAAGCGATTCCATACATCGTCAAACAAAATCTTCAAAGCAGCTTTTTAAGTGGAGCACAATTTCTCATTAACTAATATGTAAACTTTTAGCACTATCATTATTTCCTTTTTTTTAGCGCTATGGATTTCCATATCTACCTTTGATTTGAATCAATGTTTAATGGCAGTATAATTCAGTTGCTTGGCTAGAGATGAAGCACTTGTGGGGAGCAAACTGGTGCATTATCGGGGGGCCACTGAAGGGCCCCTTCTCAGTGAAGCTCACCACATTGTCAACACGAAGGACTCTCTCTGCCAGAGATGTCATCCCTAGGAATTGGTCTCCTAAGGCCACCTACACTTCAAGACTCAACTTCTCTCCCTAATGTATTAGGGTTTCTCTTTTTTTTGCTTCCTTTTTCTTTTGTGAAAATATTTTGTTTTTCACTGGAGCGGGGTCAGGCAAAGACCTGATCACAAACCCAGTGCTCAATCCTGTGAGTTGCAGAGAGTCGAAACCCAAGCCTGCAGCCTCCTCCTAAGGAGAGAGAGTGCCTTGTTGTGAGGGTTTGTGTGTGTAGTAGGATCATCCCATTTCTATTAGAAGGATGGGATACCTAAATTGGCAGTTTGTTTCGTGAGAAGCAATTGCAACATGTGCGTTCGCTTTGAGCTTGCAGATTTGACTTGTGCTTGTATTGTAGTCGATCCAAATGGTGAATCACTTTCACAAGATAGAGGTCACATGTTCCTGTGGATTCTCCTTGGTTGGGGTTTGCATGTGATATCTTGATAAGATTGCGGGGCCAAGAACACATGGTTTGTCTCAAGGAGATGGACCATGATGATGGCTTCTAGGATTTGATTTGTCTTCTTGATGCTCATGAGATATTAGAAGGATTCGCCAATAATTCAAATTGCTTCTGGGGAGGGATCACGGGAATTGTTTTTTCTTTCTTTCTTTTTTTTTTTTTTTTGGAGCAAGCTCGAATTTATCATTGCATAATCATGAATAAAGTAAAAATAAAATATAACTGTAGTAGTTTGCATTAGTTATAAAAAAACCAAAAGACAGACAAAACTATATCAATGCAGCTCTAAACCCTTAGACACCGTTTGATTTTGGATTAGAATTAGAATTAAGATTAAGAATAGTAAATTACTTTTGTAAACTAATATCTTATTCTCAAAATTAATATTCAAATAATTTAAAATTCGAAAAACTATTTTTTTTATAATAATTTAATATAATAATAGTGTAAAATAAGTAATATTGATTTTATAAAAAAATAATTCTAAAATGGGTTGATCCTGATCATGATTCCAAACCAAACAGAGCCTTGAGCACCACCAAATAAAAGTGATCCAATTTCCAGTTGTGCACTACCTATCTATATTAGAGGACAAGAATTTTAGGTTAGCTAGCTGTAAGCTGTGCTGTTATTTAGTTCATGCCCATTTGTGTCACGAAAAGTGTTATACTATTAGGTATAATGAATTAGTCTAATATCAAAAATTGAATAGACAGAGTATAATATATAGAGTAGGAAGACTCATATTCCATTAACTTAGGCTCTTGGGATAATTTAACATCTGGTCCACTATATTAATTCGGTTCAATACTCTTTTGACTTTTCCAACAAGTGGTATTAGAGTTTTAAGTTTGAAATTGCGTAAACTCTTTAAGACTAAAATTACCATGGTGATAACGCAACTGAATCAAATTGTATGGTGGTCTCTCTTAAAGTTGGAAATTGAGACAAGACTCGTTTGCAAACGATATATTGGTGAGTCACATGATGTTACATATTAATTTGATAGTCGATGATATGATTAAATCACATGTTGGGCTTGGGCTCGAATTGGAGTAGAGATGTAAAACTTAATCAACATTATGTTGAGTATGGTTAATTAAGTGCTTACTGGAGAACTGTTTAATGTTAGTCAACAATCTTCTCCTTGAGGAACAGCATCTCGAGATTTACTACTAATCATATGATTTTCATTTGACTCAATTTTTGAGTCCGACATTAACACTTAATTAATCATACTCAATATGATATCAATCAAGTCCTTGATATCATTTATTGGGAGAACCATTCTCTTTTTTTCTTTACGATAAACCCTTGAATCAAAAATGAAAATACATGCGAAAGAAGCCCTCAAATTAGTAACCCAAAATTGATATTCTTTTGAACTTGAAGGCTCAAAAACACTCCTAATTAAAGTAGAACACACTCCTTAAACTTGTTATTGATTACTATTGGATCTAAATGTGAACCAACAGAGAAGAGTGGGGTGGCAAAATGAGAAGGAAACAAGAGAAGAGGTTGGTGTGTAAGGGGCCAAACAACTTTATAGCTTTGTAAATGGCCATTGATGGATTGCTTTCCAAAATAACGAGAAGCTATTGATGGCTTGTTGCCACATTGATTTCCCATTCAACTGGAGGCCACATCTAGTGAATTATTATCATGTCAGTGTGTCAGAAATGTTTGTGTGGACATAAATCAAAATGTACAACTCATGACATAAATTCGTCCATGTTAGATTTGGTTTTAGCAGGGACTTGATAATTTGGGTCTGTTTGATTGGCTTTCGAAGTGGGAGAAGTGGTGGAACTCCATCTCTGTATGTAAGCGTTTTGCTTATCATCCTGATTGTACAATGCTCTTCATTATAATGTCTTATAATGGACTAGGATTTTAGATATCTTGGTCTTGATCATCATCCTCCTAAAAAACGCACATCAATTATTAATTCGGTAATTATAGTTGTATGTATTCTGTAGATAAGAAATTATATATTCTAATATTGATATCCATGTTATTCTAAAAAAAAAAAATTCCAATGCGGAAAATAGAAAGAAAACTTTACTCAATCCTCATTTTATTCTTTGTAGGCAGGTGTACCTTTGAAATTGTGAGAAATTATATCTATACCCATACAAAAAAGTTGAATTTATGTGTATCTGAACATAAGGTCACATTTGGTAATGGATTAAGATTAGGATAATCCCATTTTTAGTCTAATTAGCTATCAAATATCCTAAAATTAGTCTGAATAAAAATTTATTTTTTCTAAAAAAAAAGAAAGAAAGATGCATCTAGTTATAAAACTCTTTTTTCAAAAAATAAAAATAATTTAGAATTTTATAATCTATGGTTGATTTGAAGCAAAAAATGATTAAGAAGATTTATTACATATATTTTCTCAGGGAAGTTTTTGAACAAGATTTTGAGAATGTAGGGAGTTATATGTAATTATGTAGAACTGAAGACAACATATATAATTTTGAAAGAATTTAGGGAGCTATTTGTGACAAAAGAAAATTTATCGGAGAGTACATTGTATTTGACTCGGCAGGAAGTGATGGAATCTGATTGTTCATGGGCAACTAGTCAGAATCTGATTCAGGCCAACTGCAGACCAAAAACCAGACAAGCGAGAGCCCATTTCTTCCGGTACTCTGCAGTTGTCCAATGGGCCCAATCGTGACATGATCGGGCTCATTTTGGCGGTAGGTTATTAGGCGCCGCTTGATTTGAAATTAAGATTGGTAAATTAAAATTAAGGTCAAAATTAATGAATCGCTTTTATAAACTAATATTTTTTTATTAAAATTAACATTTTAATAATTTAAAATTCGAAAAACTATTTAATTTTTTTATAATAATTTAATTTAATAACAGTAATATTAATTTTTTTAAATTTTTTTTGAAATAAACTAATTCCGATCTCGATTCCAAACCAAACAAGGCCTCATGGGGCTTGTTTTGTTTTTTTTGGTAAATAAACATAATAATAAAAAATCTACTACAATCATGATGATAAATATACAATAAATCTCGAGTAAATTCTTTGTATGAACTTGCGCCACTCCAATTCGAATCACGACATACTCATCAACTGAAGTTCAATTTTGTAGCCATCGAATGAGAAATAAAAGTAGTAGCATCAAATGAGCATGAACTCCATATTTTTTTAGTGTCTGATCTACGAACTCGACTAGTTATTCGTTCGTTTTAGTTTGTGGATAGATAGGGCTGACAATGGGCTCGACCGGCCCAAAAGCCCATGAGCCATTTTTCTAAAAAATGACGTAAAACTTATATAAAACATATTGAAAAAAATGAATCTTAGACAATAGCAAGGTGATGAAGAGACAGACTGTATAGGAAACATCAACAAAACACACAGCCCTCCTTTGGGTTGAGACTAATTGTACTAACAATTAAAACACCAAAAAAAAAAAATAGCCAATTAAAAATTTAGTTATTTTTTGCTAAAAATTAAAATTATCATAAAAAATTAATCAATTTTGTCAATATTAAATTATTGTAGGGTCAACTTTGGTTAAAAAATTATTAATTTTTAAATAATGTTTATTAATTTGACTAGCAACTAAATAGCAAAAAGATAATTGAATTTTTTTTTTCCTTAATTGAACTATCGCATAATCAAATTATCCATGCATTCCCTTCAATTCTGTCAGAATTACATTTGCTCAATGGCTTTTCAGCATTCATATATTTCTCTTTAGAATTTGAATTTTTTTCCTTCGAAAAGTTCCTTGGGAGGATATATGTAAGAAAATTTATTAGTTATAGTTAACTGAAACTGTGAAATTTCTTTTTTAGCGAAACTCATTCATTTGATTATTCTCTTAATAAAAATAAAACGAGTCAACTATTCATCTCCACGGAAGAACTGGTCAGTTGGCAGATCAACGTAAAAGAAGAGTCGCATTTTTTAGAAAAAAAAAAATTAAAATAAATACCATAGACAATGCGCAAATATCATACAACTGGGGAGACATCAATAATTTTGACAAAACTTGGGGGGTTATATGTAAAAAACTCTGCAGCGGATAAGATCTCAGTATGACACCTGCCAACCACGTTGCATGATAAGGATATATATATCTATAATGGTCCGTTTCCAGGGTAAACGACTATTGACATCGATGTCTCTTGGAGGTCCCAAAATACTCGATTATTATTCCTCCCCGACATCTTTTATCTGAAACGGAAATATAATATCTCCCCAACCACCCCAATTTTCGTTTTAGATTTTTTTTCTTCTTAAATTGCATATAACTCCTTTATATTTTTAAAATTATGTATATTGTTTGGATTATTAATTTATTATCAAAATATCATCGGGTAAGATTGTCGTAAAAAAAATTTTCAAAATATTTCGTCCCCTGGCGCTTCAGATACTGTGAATTGTATATGTATATAATGCAACACTCAATTCACTTCTCTACTTATTAAGTTGAATTATATATGGCTCTTTCAAATTTTACCAAATTGTATATATATTTTTTAAAAATTTAAAAAATTATATAAATCTCGCCAAATTATCTATTTTTAAAAAAAATTTCAAAAATTTATGAATTATTGTATATGTATGAGGTGTAGATTTAAGGAATAATTACTCATAACCCCCGTAATTATCCTTAATTACGTATAATCTCCCGTAATTTTCGAAATTACCCACAACCCTTAGTGTTAAAAAAATTTCGATTTTACCATCGGTTATTTTACACATACACCCCTAAAAACTTATTTTTTTTATATTTAATGTCCTGAAATTCGGTTTTTTACAAATAACACTCCGAAATAACTCAGATTTACAAAAAAATCCTCGAAATTCGAAATTTTGCAAATAAACCCCCAGAAATTATTCCAATTTACAGAAAAGTCCTAGAAATTTGGATTTTTGCAAATAACACCCCGGCGCGGGCGGGAGCGGAGGCGGAGGCCGGGGCGCCGGCACACCGAAACCCGGGCGCGGACGGCCAAGGCCGAGGCCGTCTGCGCCCGCGTGCAGGCTCGCCAGCCTCGGCCTCCGCCCGCGTGCCAGGGACGGACGGCCTCGGCCTCCGTCCCGCATGCGGAGGCCGTCCGGCGCGCCGTCGGGCCTCGGCCTTTGTCCCTGGCGCGTGGGCGCGGACGTCGACCGGCGATGGTCCGGCGAGGGGTGTATTTGTAAAAATTAGTTTTAAAAAAAATTTAGACTTATTTTATAAAAAAAAATTTAAGGGTCTATTTTTTAATGTATAAATATTAAATTTATAATTATAAATTTAAAAATCACTAATGCCTTTTTTGTAAAATTTTACTTAAAATATGATAAAAAATATCGGTCTTATTATAAATACAAAAATTGACGGTGGTCTTTTGTAACATGTACCACATGTGAACTTGTAATTTTTAAATTTTAACATTTTGAACCTTCGATGACTTATTTGTAAAATTTACTTATAAGCTAATAAAATTTTGGACGTATTATAAAGAAAATCGTAAAAGGTGGTTATTTTTAAATGTTAAAAATAGTAAATGTAATTTGAAATTTAAACTTTTAAAGAATTCACTGTATTTTTCATGTGAAATTTAATATTAAAAATGATTAAAATATTTATTTATTAAAAAAAATTCAAGGGGTCTATTTGTAAATGTACAATATGAAACTTGTAATTTTAAATTTTAAGTTTTGAAACCTTCGATGATTTATTTGTAAAATTTACTTATAAAATAAATAAAATTTGGACGTATTTATAAAGGAAAATATTAAAGGTGGTCTATTTTTAAATGTAAAAATAGTAAATTTGTAATTTGAAATTTGAAATTTTAAAACTTTCACTGTATTTTTCGTGAAATTTAATATAAAAATGATTAAAATATTGGTTTATTTAAAAAAAATCAAGGGATCTATTTGTAAATGTACAATATAAAACTCGTAATTTTAAATTTTAAGTTTTAAAACCTTCGATGATTTATTTGTAAAATTTACTTATAAAATAAATAAAATTTGGACATATTTATAAAGAAGAATATTAAAGGTGGTCTATTTTTAAATATAAAAATAGTAAACTTGTAATTTGAAATTTGAAATTTTAAAACTTTCACTGGGAGTAGATCGGTGGCGACGGCGGCAGAGCAGAGCGGCGGCGGCACAGGATGCATTTAGGGCTACAGGAAGAAGAGGGTTTTATAAGAAAATTCTGGACTTTTTTGTCATTCGGAATAATTTCGGGGTGTTATTTGCAAAAATCTGCACCTGCGCGCGGGGGACGAAGGCGGAGGCCGGGGCGCCAGCGAGCCGGCGGTGGGAGCGGAGGCGGAGGCCGAGCCCGTTCCGCCCCTGCGTGCCGGGGACGGAGGCCGAGGCCGGCGCGCCGGCAGGCAGGCGCGAAACGGCCCGGCCAAGGCGGGTCCGCCTCGGCACTGCGGGCGCGGTCGGCCCGGCCTCCGCTAACCGGCAGCGGGGGGCGGAACGGCCTCGGCCTCGGCCTCCGCTCCTGCCGCCGGCTCCCGCCCGCCTCCGCCTTCGCTCCCGCCGCCGGCCTCCTCCTCCGCTCCTACCCGCGCCGGGATGTTATTTGCAAAAATTCAAATTTCGGGAACTTTTCTATAAATCGGAATAATTTCCGGGGGTTTATTTGCAAAAATTAGAATTTTGAGAACTTTTTTGTAAATCTGAGTTATTTCGGGGTGTTATTTGCAAAAAATCGAATTTCGGGATGTTAAATATAAAAAAAAGTTTTTAGGGGTATATGTGTAAAATAACCAAGGGTAAAATCGAAATTTTTTGAAAAAATTTTGATTAAATAACAATCAAGGGGGTGTGGGTAAATATTTTCGAAAATGGGGTATGGGTAATTCCGGAAATTTGAGGGGTTATGCGTAATTAAGACTAATTACGGGGGGTTATGTGTAATTATCCCTAGATTTAATGTTAGAATTATAAAATTTTTGTAATATATGTTATTTGACGCAATCTAGGTTGAAGCGAAAATATAAAACTATCTTGGGATTGATTAGAGTACATTTTGGTGGTTTAATTTTTATTGTAAAAAAACTCTTTTTTATCAACTTGAAAGTGTTTATATTGAATTAAACTTTAACTCAAGATGTAAAATAAGAATTTTGTCTTTGACGTAGTTAAACTTGTTTCGATTTATCTCGAATTAAAATTTAAATCAAGATGTAAAATAACAATTTTACCCTTTATTGTTTAAACTCATTTTGACTTGATCTATACTAGAAGTAGGACTTAATATAGAGCAGATTTAGGATCCAATATGAACTAAATATAGGATCTATTTTTACTTATATTCTGCATTATGCTACTTTTAATCATATTAGGAGTATTTTTGTCTTTTTATTTTAACTGAAATCACATTAGATGATATATATATTTTTTTAAATAATTTTAATTTTAAATGTAAATCTATATTTGAAATTTTTTTTACAATATTTCAGTAATTTAGGAAAAATATATATTTCAAAATTCGGAGAAAACATATACAATTTAATAAGATTTCACGAAATTATGTGGAATTTTTTTAATTTCGAGAAAAAATAAATAATTTGACAAGATTTCAAAGACTTATATATTTTTTTAAATTTAGAGGAAAAATATATAATTTGATAAGATTTTAAGAAGTTATATGTAATTGATCCCAAAATTTATCTTATTTACAAATAAGCCTTTTAAATTTTGATTTTGTTGAGAATCCATTAAAAATTGATATTGATGTAAATAATCGCTTATTTACAAATAAGCCTTTTTAAATTTGGTTTGTAACTTTGTATGTTACTTTAATAAATACTCCCTTAAAAATTATCTTATTTACAAATGGGTCCTTTTTATTTGGTAAATTATAGGCTATAGTTTGACCTTACATAGTATTTATTATGCTTTTGATTTGATTTTTTAAGATTTCACGAAATTATGTGGAATTTTTTTAATTTCGAGAAAAAATAAATAATTTGACAAGATTTCAAAGACTTATATATTTTTTTAAATTTAGAGGAAAATATATAATTTGATAAGATTTTAAGAAGTTATATGTAATTGATCCCAAAATTTATCTTATTTACAAATAAGCCTTTTAAATTTTGATTTTGTTGAGAATCCATTAAAAATTGATATTGATGTAAATAATCGCTTATTTACAAATAAGCCTTTTTAAATTTGGTTTGTAACTTTGTATGTTACTTTAATAAATACTCCCTTAAAAATTATCTTATTTACAAATGGGTCCTTTTTATTTGGTAAATTATAGGCTATAGTTTGACCTTACATAGTATTTATTATGCTTTTGATTTGATTTTTTAAAAAACATATAAACTGTTGTTAATGTTCCTATATGCATTGCACGTGCTAATTTTCTAGTAAAATTTAATGCCATAAAAAAAAAGTAATTTCATGGAGAAGCACGCACTTACCATTTGGAGCATGTCCCAAGGAGTCCCACAATTCAAAATGTTCCGATTACGCGGAGAAAACGTCTCTTTGCAGTTTGCCCCCTCTTATGGTCGTATTTATATGAGTGGAAGGTATCCCTTTGTATAGTCGTACACTCGTATGTACTGTGGTAGGCCAGTAGAACTACATCTTGATTGTTTCTAAAGAAATTCGTGTAATTATAATCTTGCTGAGGGCAAATATACTCTGCAGTTTGCCCTCTCGTATGGTCGTATTTCTTAGAGTAGAAGATATATTATTGTATTATTGTATATTTGTATATATTGTAATAAGATAGTATAACTATTATTTTGGAAAAAATTCATGTAATTATGGCGTTCATCAGGACACATTTTTTGGAGTGAAAGATTTCCCTGTTCAATATGGTAGGTGTCACTCCGTATTAAGAGTTATATTCCTTTTATGTGAGCAATAAAAGGTTGATAAGGTTGTTATACTTCTCTTTTCTTTTATATTTTTGTGGGCTTGTGCGAGTTTGACGGGCTGAGATGGGTAAAACCTTGGCGTCATCACGGATAGAATTTCAGGGTAGAAATTCGGCCGTGTGACAGTAGGACAGTAGGGCTATTTTTTTTAATTTTTGAAGGAATTTACGTAACTATAATCTTGATGTGGGCTTAAGTGCAAAATCAAATTGTTGGGGGAAGAAAGCGGATAAATCTTTGATTTTTAAGGTCTATGCGGCGCCACTTTTAGATTGTGACTCCATAACAGCACTCTGGCTCGATATTTATGTTTTTTGTTAATTAGACAAAACAGGGTTGTCCCTTGAGGTAATGGAATATGTTTTGGCATATTTACCGAAACCTAGGGTCTATTTTAAAAATAAATTTCTAAATTGCAACAAAAATGGTTTTCAATTGCTATGCTTACCTTCGCAAACAAAATAATAATAATAATGTTCTACCAAAATAAATAATAACAAAAAAATAGGAAAAAAAATCTCAATATCTCTCATAAATTTTCAAAATATTGAAATCTTCTCAAATTTTTAAAATTCTCAATAAATCCCTTCATTAGTTATTATTAACATAAAAAGTTCATATAGTATATTTCATCTTATATGAGCCAAGTATCAAAAGTGATATTTTATATTTACCGATAGTAATATATAATATTTGAGTTATTGTAATAATATTGTAATAGTAATATCTATTTAAAGATAAATATTATAATAAAATATTATTATAATATATATTTAAAATAAATTATTATATTATTATATTACTGTTATAGTCCTATTATAATAATATTATTGTAAAACAATACAAAAGGTAATTCAAAATACTTAATTCATGTTAATAAGCAGACTGAGAATTTTAAATATGAGAGGGCGTTTTCAAAAATATGAAAAATTTTCAAAAGACTATTGAGAATTGTTTATTGAAAATTTTTTCTTAAAAATAAATGGGACCAGTTACCGCAGAGTGGTCCAATTTACGGTCGGCTTTGCGAGTCCACGTCCTGGCGGGCGCAATGCCTAGCGTACACGTGTCCCCTAGAAGCCATTTGTTCCCCGCAGTCGTATCCTCTTCCCCACCTCCTCCAAAGCAACCAACCGCAACGGGGAAGAAGAAGAAGGAAGAGTGCGAATCCAGCAAGTAGAAAAAAAGAGAGGGATTTTAGGGTTTCGCCTTCGGGTTTTTTAGGGTTTCCTCTCCCAATTCTCACATCGTTGCGGCAATTTTGGCGGAAGAGGGAAGGAGGAGATGTTCCTCGTCTCCATGCGCAAGTCCTTCAAGGACTCCCTCAAGGTCCTCGAGGCCGACATCCAGCACGCCAACACGCTGTAATCCTTCTTTTCATTTCTCCCGTGATTTTTTCTGATTCCTGTCGGGAAATCTTGGGTTTGTCCCTGAATGGTTCTTTTGGTTGTGTTTTTTTTGGAGGTTTTTTGGTTGGTGTGCTGGAAATTTGGCTTGGGGTTTCGAAAGGTGGCTGCCTTTTCCATGTTTCCGCGGTTGTGAGTTTTTTTTGTTTTAATTGTGAATTTTGATGCGCATTTTGGGTTTCTGGGGATATTTTTGGCTAGAAAAGGGAAGTGGTTAGGGATTGTTGACGGTTGGATGGATGATGCTAGCGGGTTTTGATTATAGAGTACGCTATCGATTGAATGCTGAGTCCTTTTGGGAAAGGAAAGGATTGGAATGCGTGAGTTATAGTTCTTCGAAGAGGGGATGGAGTCATTGAATGCTGTTTCACTCGTGGAAAAGAGAAGAAATGGCATTTTCAGTAAGTTGCAATGATACGAGGATTATCTGTGAGTTGAGTGCTACCGCAATGGTAAAGTGTCACTGCATTGTTTCAGAAGGTCATATCAGGGAATAGAGAAGTAATGGGGCATGGATATTAGATGGATGCTCTTTTGTTACACTAGAGAAGGAATGGAGGAATGGCATTTCATATAGAACTTAAATAATACTTGGCAGCTGGCAATTTCTTTATTGAGAACAAAATGTAGGTTGCTATTCTTCTGTCAGTGTTGGATATGAATGCCATGCTTCATTTATTGGTTGTGATGTAGATTATGATAGCAAGTGTGAGCAACATTTGAATCTTGCTTCAGAAACTGGTCAAAATTTGTGCTGTAAGAAAGGTGATTCTTCTTGTCTTTCCTGATACAGGGTATTCTTCTTATCTTTTTGTTGAAAGAATTCTTATCTTTCTGAGGTTACTGCTTTCTTTTAGCTGTACAAATGGACTGATAAGCCAATTGAAGCGAAAAAATGTACCCATAAAATTTTCTGGTTGTATGGTTTCTTTTGGTGTCTAAGGACGTGAGTTTCATGTTCAAGTTTGTTCTTGTAAGTTAGGTATTATTTTTAGATTTATTTTTCCCACGAAAGAAACAAATTGCTAATGCTCCTTTCAGGATGTTGTGTTGAGACCTATTTGATAGATGCAGATTCCAAATATACACCACTATGAATCAGACAGTATCATTTTGTTAAATAATTTTGCAGGCTCTTATTTGTGCTGTATTTTAGTTCATTTTCCAGTTTGAGTTTTCAGCTTAGATTTTTCTACGATGCCAAGTTGACTCAATAGTGGGTGTTTTGACTGCTTTAAATATTAAGAACAACCATTATCCCACACTGCCAAGTGTGATCGACTGTGAATTCCGAATTTTTGTGTGCATACTACTAGCCTATTATCTTCTTCAATTATATTGTAAGCATCTGGCCTTGTCTCATGCACAATTGTAGGATCCTTTTTAAGCTGATCTTTTCTTTGTTATGGGTTTTAACAATGTCTTCTGGATAATTTACTGGTTCACCTAATATTTTTATCGAGCTGAATGATTACATGAATCTTTTTGCACATGATTTGATGTTCCTTTATTCGTGCTTCTTATGGATCAGGAGAGTGAATCAGAAACATCACTTTATGTTTTTCTTGTATGATCTGTGTGCTCATATTTGATCCATATTGTTGAAATCTTCATTGGTCAATAGTGAAGCTGCATCATAGCCAGGGATCAGGAGGGAAACTGTACATCAATGGTCATCAGGCAGTTATTGCTATTTAATATAGAATATGTGTTACCTTTTCACTCTTTATTTCTTTCTTTTCTATGGATGTCTGTGGAGCCTGTTTTAAGTTTGAAATTTTTTTCTTTTATTCCAAGAAGCTGTAGTGTTATAAGGAAACCAATTGTAGATAGTTCATGTGTTTCAATTTTAACTTTGTTCTCTGTATACTCATTCATGATTCCCAATTTCCTCAATAAGTTCTAATTCAAAATCTATACTTGCATAAACTTCAAAGTATGTTTCTCCCACTGCATTTGAACTTGGAACTTCTTGTTATTTGATTTGTTGTGCCTGTTGATTTGCTTGAGTTGTACCTTGGGTTTTTTTTGTTATTATCTTGTTTTTTGCACTTCTAATGTTGTATTATGAGGTGTAGGGCATCAGATTTCCCAGGGGACTATGATGGTGCATGCCTTCAAATGCGGATGTCATATAGTCCAGCTGCACCCTTCTTTCTTTTTCTGGTGCAGTGGACAGATTGCAGTCTTGCTGGGGCTCTTGGTCTGCTTAGGATTCTGATATACAAGGTTGCCTGCCCAAAGTCCAGTTTTGGGATCATAGGATCCACTTCAATTTTGTTTCGATTGTCATGTAATTTTTCTTGTACTTTCCTTCTGCTAGCTAAGAACCACCTTAAACTGCAGGTTTATGTTGATGGGACAACAACCATGTCTACCCATGAAAGAAAAGCAAGCATTAGAGAATTCTATGGTAAGTTCAATTGTCCTACTGGAAGCTTATCGTATATGAGTAACAAGACATAACCTCTAAGAAGGCTCAAACAAATTTTTCTTTTTTGAAAATTTCAATTTGTTGCAGTTACATTTGGATGTTCAAAATTCAATTTACGTTACTCTTATGGATTATCACTGTGCAGCTGTTATTTTTCCTTCATTGATGCAACTGCAAAAAGGGATCACAGATATGGAAGATAAAAAGCAAAAGGCAGTATGTATGGAAAGATACAGAAAAAGAGATGATGATGACAGAAAATATTTTTCTGAGATAGATGCTGAGAGAGAGGAAGAATGTGGTATTTGCATGGAAATGAACAGCAAGGTTGTGTTGCCCAACTGCAGCCATGCTATGTGCATGAAGTGCTATCGTGAATGGTATCAATCCCTTTCCTGCAAAGCTGTTCATAACTCGTATGGATGTGACCTAGTGGTTACTAGCATAAAATATTTCCTGGATATTTAGATTAAAGATTACAGGAAGGGAAATTGTATTGTCTTTCAGGTAGAGGAATCACACTGTGATGATACAAAAGAGACATAGGAACAGTCCACCCCCAGATTGAGTCTTTTCTACCTCCATATAAGGCTGCTAATTAATGTTGTCATAATGGTCAATTCCTGATCTAGTTTGCATTCCAATTTAACTCTAGGATGTTGCAACACGTATGCAGGTGCAAGGTGTTGTTGTACACAGGTGAGATAATCAGTTTACAAGGAGAGGGTTCCAATGGTATTTGTGCCCCAGTTTTTAGGCATATCTTAATCCAATTTTGCTCAATCAATTAGGAATTGCATGGTAGAGAGAATTCAAGATATTATGCTTTGCTGAACTGAATCCTATCTAACCTGGGTTAATATTAGTAAAACAAGATGCAATATTAGAAATCACTATAGCCAAATTCCTCTCTAACTTGCCATTTCCAATCAGCTTACCTTACCATTTCTAAATAGGCACGATTTAATGAAAATGATTTGACTTCTTGCTTACTGGTTCAAGACTTTTTCTATAGGCAGGTGACCTAGACTTCATGTTGACACAGAATCTGATATTTTGGCCCTATTTTCTGGCTAGCTCTGTTAGGGTTATTTGTCTTTCCATGATATTGCAGCATTTACTTTGTGGAATTGCAGTTTGCTTGCATTTCTAGTTCATTCCTACGCTGCATTACACATGCAAACAAAAGAAGAAGCTGCACTACAATACTTTGTGAGTCTCCTCTTGCTAAACTACATATTTAATTGTTATTGCAGGAACACAAGGTCACAGTCCTGTCCATTCTGTCGTGATAGCCTTAAGAGAGTAAACTCAGCTGATTTATGGGTTTACACTGACAACAGAGACATAGTTGACATGGCCACTGTGAAGAGAGAGAACTTGAAGCGACTCGTCTTGTACATAGATAAGCTTCCTGTCATTGTTCCTCATGCTGATTTTGATGCCTACGATTCTCATGTCAAATGAAGCATCTTCTCTCTTCAAAAAAAAAGGCTGGTCCGAGCCAGCAGAATTAGCTCAATTGATCCACGATGAGATGATTTCAGCTTATGTTCCTAAGCTGCTGGTAGTTTCAAAACGGCTTCTGGACTCCAGAAAACTGAACCTAATGTATCTCGCCTATGTAAGTTGTGTCCATCGCTGTAAATAATGTACAGGTAGCCTACTTGTGTACGAACTTACCAGTTTTTATATCAGGGTAAGCAATATCTATCATGATCATGTTTTCTACTTTCTAACATCAATGTTGAAATCAAACCTTCTTTTGTTCTACTGTCATGTATTTCATACACTATTTTGGACGTCAGTATGCCTGAACAATTTAGGTTAAAGGGAACTTTTATAGGGAGCCAAAGGCTGGGGTTAGGAATTAGAATAATGAATTAGGGAGTATTCTTTGTATTTGTTTGGCATTATTAGCACCACTTTCTAACCAACTGAGCTAATAGGTCAATTACTATAGTTTTTAATTGCAATTTTTTGGAAGCTATGCATAATTGCACCTGTATTCTTGTATTCAAAAAACATTGAAGCATTGAATTGCGTTTTTAACATACTTCTAGTAAAAAAGTGGCTAATTATCCTAATTTAAGGTTTAGTGATTTGATTGTCAATTATATTTGTTTAATTTAGTTCGTGGTTTCTTATTGGATCAATTCGGTAAATTGTAATGTTCGCGTGTTACTATACCTATTTAACACGGTTTACTGAACTATTTTTGTTATGCCATCTTATTGACATGGAAAAAATACAGATCAAGTTCAAAAAGATAATCATTTGGTGATCTTGAGTTATTAAATAGAATGAAGACAAATTAAACAACAGTTGATAAAATTTTTTGAACCCTAATTGTATTTTTTTTTACCCTTATTTTTCAAAAAAGGAAAACAAAAAAATGATATTGGTTTATTTGTGTTCAGACCTTCAAATTTCTTATTTATGTTTCAATTAGAACGAGATTAGGAGGAATTCCCATATGGGTCTCATGGATAGAGTGAGATTCCAAACAATCTTGGTTGAATTGAGGAAGTTGAAAATCTAATTATTCAATTATGATGTTTGGATAATCAATGATATTTGTCAATGATGTTGAATAAAATTTATAATTTTTGTTAGAATTGTATGGGCTTACCACCATATGGGAATAGTAATTCCCAATTGGAATTTGGTGAGGAATTCCTCACCCAATTGAGAATTTCTCATCCAAATTTTTATATCTAAAATCATATGAAATTTTTTTTCATCTACTCATTATTTTTTTCACATTCTTGTAAAATTTTAATACCTATAAATCAAGTACTTCTAATTTAAAATATATTAAAAAAATTTATTCTATTTTTTCGTAACTTGTCAAATATTATAAATATGCAATTCTAACATTATTTATATTTTTAATCACAAAAATATATCTAATTAGTTTATTAATTCAATATTTATATTTATTTAAAAATTAAATATGAATAAAGTTAAAAATGAGAGTAATATCACCTATTTAGAATTGGATGACCATATTTTTAATTTCAAATCCAACCAAACATCAAAATTTTAAAAATTAGCAATATTTGTTAATTTCTATTTGCATTCCAAATAAATGAATTCACCGAATTAGGAGAATTGATAATTCTTCTTATTTATTTTAAAAGTTCATCCAAATATCAAAATTTATTAATTTGACTAATTTTCTAATTTTTTGAAATTAGCAAATTGACAATTCAAGTAATTTCGAATATAAAATTTATCAAAACAGCCAGTTAGATGCCTTTCATGCGGAGGTAGACTTACCTTGGTTAAAATTGTCCTCTATGATATGATACTCTTTTGTATTGGATGGCAGTTCCCAAATGCCCAAAATGGGTCATTAAAAAATTACTAAAAGAACCCTTAAAAATTTTTGAAATTCAGTTATAGCCCCTCCTATCTTCTGAAACTTAGGATCATATCCTAAAAATGAGTTTTTTCAAAATGAACATGCTATATATATATATATATATATAATCATATTTATGTATGGAATAAAGTGTTTATAAATAAAATAAAATGATAAAAATTACTTTTTTATTTTGAAAAAAATCACATCTTCAGAAACTAATATTGAATTTCAGAAGTTTTCAAGAATTAGTTCTCAATTTCCAAAATATGAAGGATTGATCTTGAATTTCAGAAATTTTCAAAAATTTTTCTAATAATACCTAAAAAAGCTTGATTTTTTTTTTTTTTGAAAAAGTTATAGGAGAACCCACCATGTACATGTTGATTTACTGAAGAGCAAAAGCAACATATCATATATTAAAAAATAAATTACATAATAAAAAAGCTAAATGGTGTTAAACAAATTTGGATCAACAAATAAAAAAAATGCCAAATGACAACTCAAATATATTTTGAAATCATTTACTACTATCTTATCCTTATTGTTCGACTCCTCAGATGCCCATGCCGTTTTGCACTTACACATCGAGGTTTGGGGTGACCCAAAACATTGCAGATTTAAAGATTCTTCCTGGAGATGAAACATATAAGTGTTCAATGCTTCCATCCTCGAGATTGAACACGCCCAGGTCGATCCTTCTTTGGATGCACACTCCGATCACATCATCGTCTTCCCCACTTTCCCACCCGATATCGTTACCCCATTCATTATCCGTGAAGTAGATGCAGTTCTTCTTATATTCCGGAGCCGCTTGTGACGACACAGACATCGAACAGCCAGCACCCAACAGCAGAGCCTTGTCACCCAAGCTCTTCATCTCTGTCCACAGCCTGGTATCTCTGTTGAGCTTGAACACCTCGAATGTCGTAGTCCTATACAACAGCTCGGACCCCTCCCATACGTGTTTATCGTACCTAATGGCCTGCAATATTTCCCCCGAGCACTCAACCAAGTACTTCCCAAAGGAGTTATGGAACCTCGGCCGCGGTAAAGCAAATTCCACCGCCTTCGGATTGGGTCCGTCGACATCACAAACTACGACGACGTGCCCTAGATCAGTGACTGCGTAGAACTTTCCCTCGAAGCACAACACATCTTGGAAGGAAGTCTCTTCGCTAGCCACGTGGGTCCATTGTCTGTCTCCTAGCCGGCAAAAACCCAACTCGCTTCGGTGGCTGTCAATGGCCATGGCGATGGATTCCCGGCCATTCCGGGGATCGGAGGACAGAATGGCTTTGTAGAGGGAAATCCCGATGGGGAATTTATATGACTGATTGCTGGTGTATACTGGAAATCCTGATGCCGGCGGAAGTTGGATCTCGGCTCCAGTTATTGGATTCAACACATGGATATTATATCTAACCTTGCCATCTAGGGCCACTGGTTGCTGGTCCACAATGAACAGCCAGCCTTGCGACACGCCGAAGCAGTATTTGCGGTGACAGGCAACCTGCGGGAGGTGAAGCGTGTAAGACTTGGACTCGGATAAGGAGAATAGCTCGCGGGTGTTGGTGTCAATGCCGGAAAGGAGAAGAAGAGGTGTCGGCGGAGGAAGGTAGTGACGGGTATTGCCGAATACAAATCGCCACCACGAGCAGACGGCGCGGAAGCGGATGCGATCGGGAGCGGTCGGGAGCCAGTGCAGAATCAGCTGGAGGAAATCAATAGGGAGGGTTTGCCATCGGCCGTCGCCACCCATAATTGGAAGATCTCGTCGGTCGCGTTTGGATTCTGAACTCGGGACTTGGGGGATATATGAACCTGAGTTGTGCGAGGTTGAGTAGGACTAGCACTCCGAGTCGGAGTCCACGCAGGACATACTTTTTGCATAAATTCCCCTGAACATTAAAATTCTATACATTATATTTTAAATTAAAAAATTCCACTAATTTGAATTCCAAATTCGGAGTTGAGAAAGTAAGAGAATTGGATAATTTCGAAAAATTATGGGAATAGAGAAAATTAAATAATTTCGATATTTAGATGATTATTTCTTAAAGAAATTAGAAATTGATTTATTATTTCAATTTCGGATTTTATTGTTTAGTTGGTAAATAAAATTAATTAATTCTATCAATTTCTCAAATTCTCTTATTTGGTTGAAGCAGGAATTAAAAATTAGTCTACTAAAGTATATATATTTTTTAAAAAGTTAATTTATGTATAAGTAATTAAGAAAATATAATAGTTTTAATATTAAAATTGGTAGATTAATTTAAAATTATACAAAAAGGTGCAAAAAAAAAGGATTGTATAAATATATTATAATTACTTAGGGATTTGTTTAATATAATTTGGTTGTTCTCTTATCAAATAATTTTTAATAAACTTAAAACATGTATATTTTTTTAAAATAATTTATTTATAAGTACATAGGAAATTTTAATATTTTTAATATTAAAATTGACAAATTAATTAAAAAATAAAAAATATATACAAAATAACCCAAAAAGAGAGGATTATATAAATATAATTTAATTAATTAGAGATTTGTTTAACATAATTTTGCAGTTTTTTGTCAAATACTTTTTAAAAACTTAAAATATGCTTTATTTAAAAAATATTTTATTTGTAGGTAAATAAAAAATATAATAAATTTAGTATTAAAATTGGTAAATTAATTTAAAAAAGCAATAAAATTTTATAAAATTGCCATGAAAAGGAGGGTTGTATAAATATATTTTAAGTAATTTGGGATTTGTTTAATATAATTTTTTAGTTTTCTTATCAAATTTTTTTTATAAATTGAAAATACATGCTCTTTATTTAATAAATAATTTATTAGTAGGTAGATAGGAAAATATAATAAATTTAATATAATCCTAATTCAATTGAACACAAGGGTAAGAGTTTCAAAATTATTTTAGGAAAGATTGAATTGAGGTCACAAGGACAATGATGGAAGCTGATATAGAATCACTATGTTTTTAGCATCTTAAATCACTCAGAAAATTATTTTTGAAAAGAAAAACTAAACAAAATATACAATTATACAAGATCTATCCAAAATATATGTATGTAATTATATAAGATCTATACAAAATATGAATAAACTGTGAATTATTTTATAATGATGAATTTAATTTAGAATTATTTTACGATTACACAAATCTATCCAAATAGCCTCTTAAAAAACCTCCCCCAACCTCAACAAATCCTCAAGAACAAGCCACCATTCCTTTACAACCAACTACCAGAGGGCTAATCCTACCTTTAAAATGGACTTTGACAAGCCAAACAACAAGATCATAGAAATAGTTAAGTGGAAGAAGCTTGCAGCAGATGCTGAATAAATCGAAGAAGCTTTTAGTTGCGCTGAAGAACAACAATAAGAAAATACAACTGGACATTGGTAATAAACATGACATTGTTTCGATAGCTATTTATCCCAATCAAAAAAGTATTTCTGACAAAGTTTTATTTCTCAAAACTTTCAAAATTCTGCAATTTATTTTTAGAAACACTTGAAGAATTGAATTAAACCGATAAAAATGAATTCTTAGTCCCTTAATGCCATGAATTTGGGAACCTAAATCAAAATTTCCAAACGAATCTAATAAAAAATTCCAAAAAATTCAGAAAAATTTGAAACCTTTAAATTTTTTGAATATTGAGATATTACCAATACAAACTATTCGAAATTAGGCTAAAGTTGTTGAGAAAATAATAGGATCGGACTCATTATACGTATCAAAAATGTGCAAAAGGCAAAGAAAATGAATGAAACGAAAGAAAAATCTAGGGACATGGCTTCAATTCAATAACATATTGCTTAAATCTTTGACAAAAAAAAGAAAAATCGAGAGAAGAATATTTGTTCGATTCCAAGAACTCGACCAACAAGAAGAAGCCAAAAATCAAGATTCTCACTGCAGTTCTTCGTTGACAAATGGAGGAGAGAAGCAAACAAGAGCGACCCAAAGGAACTCACCGGATCTAGTAGAACGGAGCCGAATCTGGTTGCTAGTCATTGGTTGTAGTAGATCAGAGCCAAATTTAGTTGTTGGTTGCTGAATCCAATTGATCGAAGCCAGATCTGGTCGATCGGGGGAGGAGGTCGTGCTGGTCACTAGAGGGAGTGGGTTGTGCTGGGAGGCCGCTAGAGCAGCTCACGTTGGTACGGTGGGGGAGGGGGTCGTGCTGGTCGGCTAAGGGAGGAGCTTTTTCTGGGAGGCTGGAGGAGGAGCTCTCGTTGGTCAACCACTGGAGGAGCTCATGTTGGTACGTCGGGGGAGGAGCTCACACTGGTTAGCCGCTGGAGAAGCTCGAGTTGGTACGCCGAGGGAGGAGCTCGCACTGGGAAGAGCTACTTTTGGAAGACTGGAGGAGGATCTCGAGCTGGCCAATCAAAGGAGAGGTCGGGGAAGATGGAGATTTGAGGCCGAGATTGTTGGAATTGAAGAGATCATGAATTCCTCGCATGAAATTCTTAGACAGGGATTCGGAATGGGCCCCACCTCAATTTCGAGAAATTAAGCAGATTTCCCTTAATTTTCGCTTCATTTTCGTGGAATTCAAATATGAAATTGGATGAGAGTTAAAATTGTCTGGTTACCAAAATTTTAAATTTTGAAATCAAATCAAATATCAGAATTAAAGAAACTGATATTTTAATTTCTCTAATTTTTTAAATTTTAAAATTTGAAAATTGATTTAAGTAGGGCATAAACCAAAACCGAAACTACCTGAATTTCTATCTCTAATCAAAGACAATTTAATTAAGATATCACAACAACTCCAAAAAATCATGTGAAAATGACTGAACCTTAATCGAAGATCGCAAAAAATAACTCTAATGAACCGAACTTAACCTAAAATAAGCTCCACAAAATACTTCATAAGTTCTTCAAGATAAAAAAAAAAAACTTGAACATGTAAATCCCGAAAAAGTAGTCGAATTAATACACCAAAAATCTCCAAAAAATCCACAAGATGCTTGAACTTCTAAAAATCACGAGAAAATAATAAAATTTGAACACAAAAGTTCAAAATTAGGATAACAATTCAAAACAACGCCATAAATCTTAATCACTAAAATACTAAAACAAAATACAGAATTTATAATGACAACAATGGAGATTTTATGGATTAAAAAAATTTAAATTGTTAAAAGAATTGGTTCACAGTCGAAAACACCACCCATCCTGATCCCAAAAAACACTAAAAAATGAATTAAAATGGCATAAAACTAAGATAAATAGAGAATTTATAAAAAAAAAGAACTTGAAATATTAGTGGATGAAAACCAGCTCCACACATTTTAATATGAAAAATACTAATAAAGACTAATTATGGAAAAACAACCATAGATTAGATAAACTAAAAAAAGTAATAAACATCAAATTTTGAAAAATGTTTCACAATCAAGGGCAGCACCGCAGCCGCCATCCGTAGAACAATTTCAAGTGTTGTAGAACATCTCCAATGCACATCAAAATAAATGAATATTGATCTACATGTGATTTTTTTTCACTCGAATTAAATTGAATAATAAAAAAAAAAGCCACAGAACTGGGTGAGGTAAGAGCCGATAATGCAAAGGGTGGTCTTGCCGTGAAACATGAATCTAATTTTCTGATTTTTAGGCTAATTATTTCATACATCTTTAGTTCAATATGAAATAATTCATTTATCGGTTTCTATTTTTCTGGGGCTTTAAATTATTTTCTTTTTTTAGATGTTTGAATTGTGATTTGTTTATCTTTTGAAGCAGTTGATGTTTCAATGTAATCGATCTTGATTGATCTAAACTATTAAAAGAAGATTCATAGCTTGAGTTCGATCTTTACCTACAATTTCTATACCATATGTTTGGAATAGTAACTTTGAAGACAAGTAAGAAAGAGACATCTTATAATACTTTATAAATTTAAATAAAATAAGAATTCTTGACTTTTGTGTTCATCTTTATTTTTCTTTGAATTAAGATGAATGCATATTTATATGATAGATTTCAATAGGTATAGGAGATTCTAAGCTAAGCATATTGACATTATTAATGCATTAAGTTGATTTATTGTTATCTCATAATAATTAATGAGTGAGATTGATATATGCCAAGTATAAGTCTATTAAAATACCTCAAATATTAGTTTAGTGGTTATACTAATCTTTTTTATGTCACATATCATTGCTAAAAAGAAAAAAAACTATTAGAACAAAATGAACAATTACAAATTAAAAAATTTTTGCTTCTATATGGAAATTATTAATCAAATATTCTAAATTCTGCTTTAAATAATGATGAGATCATCAATTGGTAATAATAAACTAATTGATACTTGAATTGACTGATGGCTAAGGCTTGAATTTTTTGGCCCTATTTAGTTCAAGATCAGGATTTGAATTATTTTGTTCTGATCGACCTAACATCGAAGTATCAAAAAAATAGTGCAACTAACTTTACTTTACTCTAAAAAATCAGATTATCATATTATTATTATCTTTATTCATTCAAACCTCAATAAATAATATACCTAAGGATATAATGATAAAAAAAAATTACACTATTTACTAGTGAGACTAGTATCCAAATAATAAAAATTTGATCATATTATTTTTTTGTACTTTAATATTGATATTGAACTTGGTGTTGATCTTAATACCGAACCAAATAGAACTTGAACTTGATGTTGATGTCCAATAGTTTTTTCTATTAATTATGATATAATGTGCAGTATACCAAGGTTAAGGATGTGTTATCCGGAGGCGAATTAGAATATTAATATCATTACACATTTATTTTCTTTAAATATTACTCAAAAATTCTTATTTTGTATTTTTGTAATGATGTATTGATGATAACAATCTTGGGCCTTATGAAAATTTTGGTATAATATTTGTATCCTCAATTTATAAGATTCTGACTAATTATGCTCATCATAAAATTTTGATAGAGTGGAATACTCTACATCGCATTTATATTCCCTCTAGAGTGTATTTTACCTATTACTTATTTCTTAAGTAGGAAGATATCACTCGTGACTGGATATTCACGTTGTGAATTAAATAAAAAATCTCGATCATATATCTTTGAATATCTGCAAGATGTGGTTATGTGGAGATCCATCTTTGGTAAGCTGGATTATAATATAGTTCAAGCAAACTTCTCTTCTATCTGTTCTGCTGAAAAATTTTGTTACTTCACCTATTATCATTTTTCAGAAAGGTCTTAATTGCTTTTAATTGAAATAATTGAAGGACTTTAATTGCTTTTAATCGAGCAGAGATTGATTTTCACAATTATTGCTGAAAAGCAAGAAATTTTGTGTACTCCATTTTGGGTTGCTAATGTTGATAAAAATATCGTTGTTCATCGGTAGAAATGCTGCATTGAGGAAGAAATCTCGTGAAGTTGGTGTCGCTGGGTTGTGCAAATTGTCAAATGATATGCCTATTTTTGTATTTACAAATAAAGTCATTGCATCTGATATTATGGAGGTCGAAGCTTGGATTGCTCTCATTGCTCTTCAATTAGCTACAGAAGTTGATATCTCTAAATTATTATTGAAATGTGATTCTATGAAGGTTAATCAATATCATATTACACAGCAAAAGTGAGGCATGATGACTGTTTCCGTTTTCGCTCGAGGGGAAGAAACAAAGGAGGAAATCGGTAAAGCAAATAAAGGGGCCTTGGGGAGAAGTTAAACTTGTGTCTGTCAATATGCAATTTCAATGTTTCGCATGGGTATATAAGCAAAAACGCACCCTTTCGGTGCCACTTCAGAAAGGGTTCATTTCTGCGTCTCTTTCTCCGGTCTCTTTACTCAGCCGCTTCTCGCGGAGAAGAAAATGGGATCCGCGTCAGCACATCCCCGCCGGCATCCTCGCTGGCTATTTGGACGGTGGCGATCTTTTCCTACGCGCTACGGATTCCACTATCCCCTCTCATCTCCTCCAGCACCCGCAATTACAACCCATCATATCATTATACCTCCACCTGTCAGAGCTGCATTCGCTCCGGTCTCCCTCTCGGTACCAACTGACCATTAAAACACGCCACGTGTCCACTCTTAAATAAGCTCCTCCTCAGATTGCACGGAAAGCGTTCGCCCCCCAATTCTCGGCGACATTCCCCTCAATTCGCCCCAATAATTCAATTCGATCCCAATTCTTCTCATGCTTCTTCTTCCTCCTCTGGATCTCGAATCGCAAACCCTAACCCTATCTTCTCCTCTCCCGTGCATGCTTCTACGGCCCGAATTCTTCTTCTTCTACCTCTTCCTCTACCTGCAGCACCTTGCCTCCGAGATCCGGGTCTCTTGGGGTCCTTCTCCGCCGGATTCCTAGCCCTAGGAGTTTAGGATCCAGCCCATGGCCGATCGGGGCCGCGTCCTGTCGATCGAGGAGCTGCCGGCGCATTTGATCCTCGAGATCCTCAGCTCCGGCCGGCTTGCTGCTGCTGATCTTGCGTGCTTGGAGGCGGCATCGAGGGTGTTTGGGAGCGGCGATGGGGTTTTCTGCAATAAGTTCCGGTCCATGGCGGAGTTTGCGGCGTTCCATGCGTGCGAGGCGCATAAGGTGTATTCTGCCTTGCCGGCGAGTGTGCGGAGAGAGCTGCTTGAGCGGTGCGAGGGGAACTGGAAGAAGGTGCTAAGGTTCTTGCAGGCTGTGGAGCAGTCTTCGGGTTCTGTCGAAACTTCTGCAGGCAATGTACTGGTGCTTCTTTGATGCTACGACCATGGGGTTTTCTTATTGCTTGCCATTTTTAATTTTCGATTTCGATTTCTAAATGGGAACGGGAAATAGACGTAACTTGAATATTGGTTATATAAATTAGGCAGTGGAATCAAATAATGTCAAAATATTAGAAAATTTTTCCGCTTTTTGCTTGTGTTCAGTAGAAAATCGGTTGTCAGTTCAACTGCATGACAAAGCTCCACTTTTCTTAAGACATATGAATAGTTGGAGAGTGAGAGTTGGATTTTAGCTGGGAAAGCCGAGCATACAATTAAACTAAGGATTTGCTCGGAGCTATTGCATGCCTGGGGTTAGTACCTTATTTTGCACTCTGATAGTGTAAAAGAGGTCAAAATAATCTTGGCTAATAAAAAAATTATAGTCAAAAAGGGAAACTTTTCTGCTATACAATAGTATTGCGGTGGTGTCCCTTAGAATTGGCTAACCTAGATTGCAAACTAAGTACCTTTTGTATGACTAATCATGGATTTCTCTGTTTCCTTGTGTATGTCTGAGATAATCTAAACAAGTAGGCTAATGACTAGATTAACCAAGTGATTTGGGAATTGTGTTAATTGAAAGTTTATATGAATTTATATTTCCAATATAAAATGGTTAAATGGAACTGCTATCATTGATTAAGAGTTCAGTCTGATGCATGCGACTCATCCTAAAAGGGTGGATGCATCCCAATTTAAATTTGTGACACCAAGATTGAGTGGAACAACCTCATCAGTATGTGATAACTTGCTAGAATGCTATAATTTGTCCGCATTTGTAAATTCATAAGCCATTTGGCATTTGGCAATGTATAATCAATTAATCATAGGCTTTTGTTTGTACAATCAGGGTATTGGTTTTGACGATCATGAATCTTTGCAGTAGATTGCAGTAGAATTGCTTTTATTTTTTTACTGAAAATTTATCAGTACCAGTATGGTATAGTTCATGAACAAGGTTTTAATTTCTAACATGAGGTTGCATTGATAAACATGGTCAAAAGCAGTTCAACATGCTAATTATTTGGCACTGAAGTTCAGCTAACATAGTTCCATTGTTCAACATAACTCAAGTTGTGTGCATATTATGCTTTTCGCCTGTTACCTGAGGAGATTTAGAAAGTATTTTTTTTATGTCATTAAAACCTGATTTTAACACATCATCCTCATTCATTGCCAGATAAATTTGGCATATATTTTGCATTTTGTATTTATCAAAACACTTTTTGAATGTGTATAATCCATGAAGCTTGTTGAAATTTTCCTTTTATTCATTTAGATGCAGGTTACGACTGGAAGATACCATACACTCATGATCCATAATTCTTCAGTATACTCTTGTGGATCCAGTTTATGTGGAGTGCTCGGCCACGGTGCAGATACAACACAATGTGTTGCATTTAGTCGAATAAATTTTCCCTCTTTGTCTAGTGTGGTTCATATTTCTGCTTCTCACAACCATGCTGCATTTGTTTTGCAATCTGGAGAGGTAGTTGGGGCTTGTAGTTTATGATTTCTTAATTGTGTTGGTTGGCCAAAACTGCCATGAAGACTAAAATGTGGGATGCTTTTGCTTTTGTAGGTTTTCACTTGTGGGGATAATTCATCATTTTGTTGTGGTCACGGAGAAGTGGGGCGTACAATATTCAGACCCACCCGCATTGAGGCTCTTAAAGGAGTTCCTTGCAAACAGGTAAATACAGAAAATGGATATGAAATTAATGGAACTATTAACAATGTCAATGGGTATAGCATAAGCTAAAAAAATTTGAAAGTTCACATTATTTCTGATGATCTTGTTCATGGTTTTTCATGTCGAAAACAAAAGATATTTCTAGGAATGTTCCTTTTGCATTTGCTAATTGAAAATTCATGATGCTAAAAATTGTGTGACAATGCTAGCTTAGTGGCTGATTGTCTATTTTATACTTTAAATGATATGGTCTACCAGATAAGATTCCATCAATTTTGTAACAAGGAAAAGTACATTTAATGAAATAATAAAATAAACCATTGAACCCCACAGAATTGTTAAAATGCCGATAAATTGGTTTGATTGGCACAAATTCTTGAAGAATTTTTCATAGAAACTGATCCTTTTCTGCAGCTGAACCCACTAATGTTTGGTTATATCCTGGAGTGTCAAAAATGCTGCTATTTCTTGTTATGTAAGTTTCATATCAGTAGTAGGCTAGAGAAGCAAAAAAATGAGCGCTACATTTTGACAAATATAAATCCCGAGGGATCATACAAATTGTTTTGACTCTAGAGGAAACTTTTCATAGAAACTGATCCTTTTCTGCAAGTGAACCCAATAATGTTTGGTTATATCCTGGAGTGGCAAAAATGCTGCTATTTCTTGTTATGTAAGTTTCCTATCAGTAGTATGCTAGAGAAGCAAAAAAAATGAGCGCCACATTTTGACAAATATAAATCACGAGGGATCATACAAGTTGTTTTGACTGTAGAGGAAACATTCAATTCCACAAATTCCTCATTGGCCAGAGCATGGAGGGGAGTGTTGGAACTTCATCTGGAGGGCTTCCTTTGCAGCCTGCTTAACAGAACATGAACCTGGGTCGTAATGACATGCTACATTGCCTCAAAGTACAATTTGATCAATCACTCAAACATACATTTAGCAATTATTTCTTATCTATAGAGGCGTCTTTCTGATCCATAATGAGCCCTGACCTGAAAAAAAATGTTTATGCACTAACTGCTTATAGGTACATAAAATAGGACACAGCTATAGTATCAAGTCAAGCCAGTGTTATGTACATGGAATACATGTCCTGCCAGCGCTGCAATTATAAAGAAACTCATGGACTATTATAATTAATTTACACAAGTGATAATCTTAGGACTTGTATGTTAAATCAAATCAAGAGGATTGATTGTCTTTTGTCAAATTGCAGATAGAATGCTGAACCTTCCAATTAGTTAAGGTTTCTCAGAATTATGTCCTGAAGGTTCAAATTTCTATTTGTGAACAAAATGGATGTGTTCTTTAGCATGGAAATGGTCCATGGTGGTTAATACACAGTAGTGGGTTTTAAAATTATAACTTTTGCATTATATACTTTTCCAACACTAAACATGGTCAAAAGCTTGAGAAGTAATAAGTATTGATTCAAGGTTTTTTTGTGCACCTTTTGTCCTGTAATTGAGTGTGTTGTTTTATCCAACAAGTTCTTTTAGATGGACTAGCCTTATGTTCATAGTTCTGCATTTTTGTTTGACAGTTACTCTACTTGGGACCTATGATATAATGTTCAAATTAAACAACTTTTCTTGTGCCATTCTGATTTATCAGAGTTAAACTAGAACTTGTTAGTGCAAATAGCTGCTTGTGCTGTAAGCTACATCAATAATCGTAAAACCAGTTTCGTTTCTAAATTCTGAGTGTGATAATTGAACTTGTTTCTTTTTAGGTTGCCACTGGGCTTAGTTTTACTGTAATCTTGACCAGTCAAGGTGAAGTATACACATGTGGAAGTAACACACATGGCCAGCTTGGGCTTGGTGACACTCTTGACAGGCCTACTCCTCGAAATGTTGTGCAGTTTGCTAGCCTTGGTCATGTCGTTCAGATTGCTGCAGGAGCAAGTTACACCTTTGCTGTGAATGACAGTGGAACTGTTTTTTCTTTTGGATCATGCTCCAATTTCTGCCTTGGTCATGGAGATCAACATGATGAACTTCTTCCACGTGCAATCCAGTCTTTTAAGAGGAGGAACATTCATGTTGTCCGTGTCTCTGCTGGTGATGAGCATGCTGTGGCACTTGATTCAAATGGATATGTAAGTCTATACTCATTTCCCCGGTATTTTGTTAAACTGATCTACTTTGCATCCATGTTTTTAGGTTCCTACTGAAAAACATTGCAGATTTAGTCTCTTTCCAAGACATTAATCATTAAAATGCTGGTTTTTGCAGGTCTATACATGGGGCAGAGGCTATTGTGGAGCATTGGGCCACGGTGATGAGAATGATAAGACTAACCCAGAGTTATTGACAAGTCTAAAAGGCCACTTGGCTGTGCAGGTTTGGACTACTGTCTAATTTTAAAATACGGTCTTGAATTTGGGTTTCTGGAGTTGTAGGTGATTGACATACTGTGAGGAGTTAATTAAACATAAATGGTTCACTTTACTATTGAGCCACATTGTGAATCATGATACATTGCAGCAATCATTTTGTCCATCTGAAAAAAAAAAAAAATCAAAATGACTTGCTTAATTAGATAAAAGAGGGAAATATGATTACTTCTAGAAATGGTTTATGCCATTATTGAAAGTAATTGTAGTTGGTCCTTGATCCATGTGAAGTGAGTGCTGTTTTTTGTTTGTGTTGGCTATGGAGTGTCTCCTTACACTGTCTTCCTTGACCCTTAACAGGTCTGTGCAAGGAAGAGGAAAACATTTGTCCTCAGTGACAATGGCTCTGTTTTTGCCTTTGGGTGGATGGGATTTGGGAGTCTAGGCTTCTCTGACAGGGGCAGCTCTGACAAAGTAATGAAGCCAAGAATTATTGACAGCTTGAGAGGCCACCATGTCTCACAGATTAGCACTGGGCTGTACCATACTGTTGCAGTCACCCACAGGGGCCTTGTTTTCGGATTTGGAGACAATGAAAGAGCACAACTAGGGCATGAACAGTTACGTGGTTGCCTAAAACCTACAGAAATTGCACTTGAGAGAACTGTAGATACTATGACCATTGCAGCACAAAGCGGGTAAAGCATCAGACCCACTGCTTAGCTGTAATGAGAATTATATGCTGTTCTAAACCAAAGATATATTCTCAAGGTACTCTAATGAAGCAGGGAACTAGTGTTGTATCTGTAAATGGAGGTATAGTATTTTCTACTTGTGTTTTAGCGCCACAATAAAAGTTGGGAAACAATTTTAATGTACAACATCAAGTTGATTTATTAGTGAAAATTATTCAGAAATAAATATGTAATGTTTAAGTTTTGTTGCAACTAATGTTGTCATATTGTATGTGACCTCTTGACGGTTGAAAGACTGAAATTTGACATCCATTTTGTTTTTTGTTTTTTTTTTTTTTTTGTGTTTGTTTTTGAATTTGGCATTTAATTTTTTGTTGGAATTTGTGTCATATTTGATTACTGCTACCATAGGTCACCGACTACTGTCTTTATTTTGGAAACAAATCTGGTCACGGTATGTAGTCAAGTTTGATGCACAAGTGGCATAAAATACAATTAATCGTCACGTCACATATGATAATCGTATTGTTGTGTAGGTGCAAAACACCAAAAACAAAACTCAAAACAAAAAAAGGTCACTAATCAAACATGATAATAGTACAAAAAATAGTGATTTGAATCACTAATCAAACATGATAATAGTACAAAAATAGTGATTTGAATCGATGCCTAGTCAATAATCACCATCCAACAAATTTGAATTTGTTCATACTGAGTCAGTATGACTGAATCTTTGCCGCCCACGGGGCTTCCACGTCAACGATCCAATCTTGGATTACTGCAGAGTCAAATCTATGTGCTCAATCTCATTCAGGTTTTCTTGGCCAGGAAAAGCCCGTAGTTTTTCTTTTTTGTCGTCTGTGTGTGTGTGTGGACAATAATTATTTGGATGATTTGCCAAAACAAAATTATTTGGAAGAATAAAAGGTGCTGACATGGCATAAAGCGCAATTGCTCTCTCGTGGTTCAGAATCTAAGAAGAGGCTCTTTTGGAAAATCTCATCGCAAGACAGACTTCTTTTTGTAAATTGATTTTTGGTTAAGGGACATGTCCAATTGGTGATTAGTTATTTGATCTTGGTTAAAGGATTTGTCAAGAGAATATTTCCTGTAAACTCTGAAGCAGTAATGGACGTACATAAAGTAATGCTACCTAAATTGTGTTTGAAATGGTGAGATGTTATGGATTAATTTCACATCAAATAATTAATCAAATAAAATTTAATATAAATAGTAGTAATTATCTTTTTACACATTTTTCGAATTATCGAGCTCTGAATGTCATGGAGGTCTTCTTAAATTAATGGTTGGGGGGTTGAGCCGTTGAAGAAATAGAATGTGTGACTGGAATTTTTCGAGCCACTTTTTGCGACCCAGGCCTGGTCATCGAATCTCAAAGCACATGTTGATGCAAGATGCGTTTTTTTTTGCTTTTGTGTGGGGCTTTTTCTCGAGAAAAACTAATGAGACAAATTTGGTTCTTAGGCATGCAATGACATTGTCGTCGCCTGATCTCGTCCAATAAAAATTCAATATCTGGGCCGTGATGTTCTCTTTAATCTTTCTTAGTTATTAATTAAGCTGTAATGTGACTGTAATGCCTTCAAACAATTGGAAAACATGATATTATTCAGTCAATTCTGGGTCGTTGAGTGATGGAGAAGATTTAAAACTATCTTTAAGAAACGTTGAAGTGAACAAGTAAGAAAGAAATCATAAAATGCAACATAAACAAGTAGAAAAATTAGCTATCACCAAGGCATCAAATCATACATACAAAGACATAATAAAAAATTTAACTGAAAAAAATTCATTAGCTCAATAAATAATGGATTAAGACTCTTTAACAATAGCGTCCTCCATTCGCAAATATTGTGTGGCAAAATGGACTAAGAGAAGCTCTTTGGAGTTACATTCGACTTCCAATTTCTCTCTGATCAAGCTACGACCCAACAGAGTGGGAGGCCAGAGCCAGACAACATATAATAACTCTATTCCAATGCAGCTAAAATGAATTAAACGGCACTGACGTTCATTAGTAAAAGATGGCAAACCCAAAGACATTCTTTCCAGAAAATTCAAGATAAAGAGAAACAAATTATTTGCCAGGAAATCGTACAGAAATTATCAGGAACAATGATGACAGTCACAGAACTCATCCCTGAAGACGCCAAGTATATCCGGAAAGGTGACCACTCCCGCCAGACTGTAGTCGTCGCCCACCACCCAAACGTAGCTCACCCTGTGAGCCAGCGCCTGTATCGTCACCGCCACCAGCGAGCTCCCTGGGTGGCACACTATCGCCTCCTCCGACCTCCTCCCCATCCTCGCTGAGTAGCTTCCTGACCTCGTCCTCCTCGGCCCCCTTCTCCTCCTTCCTCCCTTCGTTTCCTCCTCCTCCTCATCCGAGGACGAGGATGCCGTCGTCGTCGAAGACAACGACGAGAATGAACTGTAGACTTCCTCCTCTTCTAAAAGTTCTAGCATGCCTTCCAAGCCTTGAGCTTTGAGCTTGGATTTGATGGAGAGAATAACGGATTCTGGCGGGGACGGGCAGCAGTCGATGTAGGCCATGAGATCGCCGGCGGAGAGCACAGCGAGGGCCGCCGCGGCTCCCTCGTCGCAGTGAGCGAGGGTGGAGGGGGAGATCTCGCCGATGAGCTTGCCGTCGTCGGTGGTGACGGCGATGGACGTCTGCGCCGCCATGGCGCGGCGGAGGAGGGGGAGGGCGGAGAGGGCGGGGTCGCTGTAGCGGACGGCGAGAAAGTCGTGGCGGACCAAGCCGAGGGTTGCTACCGGGAGGGCGGCGATCCGAGAGATGACGGCAATGGAGTTTAGGAAGTAGCGGACGAAGTCTTCCTGAGTCAGCCAGCAGAAATCGCCGCCGCCGCCGCCGCCGCCGGCGGTCAGCTTTCTCCGGCGGATGGGGACCACCAGGTTCTGGCCGCCGTCTAGAATCGCATCCAGGCCGTCCAAGATGCTACAGATCTCAAAAATTAAGAAAAATCAGACTCTTGTGACAGAAATCAAAATTAAAAGCCCAAAATTAATGGAATTAAGCTAAAATTCGCATAATTTTCAGGGAAATCCACCGATATAGATTAATTTCAAGAAAAATTCAAGAATGTCAGAAAATTGGTCATCCAGAGCAGAGAACAGGAATCTGGATTTCCTGAATTTCTTCAAATTAAGAATATGATATCATTTCATTGCAGTCTCGCTAAATAAAAAAAAAACTCAAAATTACCCAGCAACATATCCAAAATTTTCGCGAAAACCATAGAAGCTCGGCAAATTCATCATTCAAATTCAATTTCGCTAATAATTCTCGAATGGAAGACCACCAACCTGGAATTTGGCCAGAGGGGGACGACGAGGCCGGCGGCGTCCTTGCGGAGCAGAGCCGAGACGGGATCGGCGAGGGCGGCGATCGGATTCGAAATATTGCTTTCAGAACAGAGGTAGCAGATGACGTCGACGACGGAGACGCGGCCAGAGATGACCTTCCGGTCGTGCGACCAGACGGCGACGCAGGTCTCTCCAGAGGTCTTGAGGACGGCGAGGGCGTCGCCGACGGTCGCGGAGGGCGGCAGCGGTTGCAGCGCCGGCTTGCCGATGCAGAGATCGGATACCTCGCAATTCACCAGGCTCACTGCCATACACGAAGGAAGCCTCCAGAAGGAGAGACAAACGATGCCGAAAAAGTTCGAAACCGCAGGAGGCAGGGCGCTCGAGTGGAGAAGGCTGGAGGCGGGTCGAGGTATTTATAGACCGGGGCTACCGGTTGTAGTCGGTTTCGTAGCGGTGGAAACTCGGTGGAAACCGGCTGAACACAAACTCGGGATGGATTTTGAAACCGAAAAGTAAATTAAAAAAAAGGAATTGAGAATATTTTATGAATATACGTTTTGGTCTGGGCCCACCGGTGGCCCCCGCAATCCAGCGGCTCAACGCTGTATTATTTTTATTGAAAAAGCTTTTAAGTTTCACTTTGGATTTTAATGTTGTTATCGTGCAAAATCAATATATTTCGGTACTTTGGCTGAAATTATTCTCATTTCAATTTCAGTAAAAATATTTTTAAAATTATTAATTACGTATTAATTAAAATTTAATTATATTTTAACTGTATTTTGATTTTAAATTAAAAATATGATAATTTTTTAAAAAATTTTCAAAAATTTTCAAAAAATTACAAAAAATTTTTAATCATAATAATAAATATAATTTTAATTAATTTTTATAGTTAATTACTTAGTGGGTAGGTCAATTTTTAAATTTAGAGATAATAATTATATTTAATTAAAAAAAATTTGCTTATAAACACCTATATAATTTTAGTTTGGTTCATATAAATTCCTTAAATAATTTATATTTGTGTTAAAAAATTTTGAGTGCATACCAACCTTATTTGGTCAGTAGTATTAACCATTCTGACTTGACATAAATTTATTAAAAACAAATATTTAAAATGACTTACATGTAAATAGTAAAAATTATAGGGTATTAAATGTAATTATTTTTAAATTCTAATGCTAATATTTTGACGCTCAATTTTTATGTATTAATTAAGGTTTTGAGTTTCGATTTCGGAAACGGTTTCAACACTCAGAGAAATTAATGTGTTTTAGTCAAAACCATTTCCATTTCAGTTTGACCAAAATATTTTTTTATTTATTAAGTATATTTTGACTAAAATTTAACTTTATTTTATTTTTTTAATTTTAAATTAAAAATATTATAATATTTTAAAAAAAAATTGAAGGAGCCATGCACGTGAAGTAGCACATATACAAAAAAACTCATCAACTTGAACAATCCTCTAGCTCCACTCCTCGCTTAGCTACCACTTTTAGAGGCCGGCACGAAGGTGCAGGCACGGGAGCCAGGCTGGCAAGAGCATTGGCACAGGTGCGATGTTGATGCAAGTGCGCGGGTGCGGGTGCCAAATGCCAGCAAAGGCGCAGGTAAGGCGTGAGGCCAGCATGAGGACGCAGGCTCGAATGCGAGGCCGGTGAGAGAGGGGGCGCTAGGTCAGTGAGCGCATAGGTGCTGGTGCCAGAGGCCACGGCGAGAGCGTGGGCATAAGCGCGAGGTCGGCGCAGGCTCGGGTGCTTGCATGAGACCGGTGAGGGTGCGGGTGCCAAACTAGCGAGCACACTCGTGCTCGAGCATAGGGATCAGATCGGCAAAGGCGCAAGCGCAGGTATGAGGTCGGTGCGAGGGCTCGAACACAAACATGAGGCCAACGCGAGGGCGCGAGAGCGAGTGCAAGGTCGGTGAGAGCATAGGTGTGAGACTTGCATAAAATCAAAACCAAATCAGCCGAGAAGTTTCGCGTATAGTCAAAACTTTAAACCATGCATTGAAGTATATATTCGAAATGGAATTTTGAGGGGAAGTAGATAATTTTTTTATTAAAAAAAAAAAGGATAATAATTACTTACTATTTTCACTTTCTATATTCGTCTTATTGGATATTAGACTGATTTAATTCAATGAAATTAGTAATAACACAGATTGGATAGCATGATGTACGATGTGTATCTCTCATATGTTACAAACGGAGCTAGAAATCAGGATTGGACTGAAATCGATGTAAGCAATTTAGAAAAAAAAAATTAAAAAAAGAAACAAAAGAGATGGGAATAGTATCACGTGACGGACACTTTTGTATTTTATAATTTTGGTCATACGAGACAAATTGAACGGATTAGGTTTGATTTGGGCCTGGATGTTGCTCGAAGACCATCATCCGCTTACGCGGTGTGCCCGCTGAAAGGGTAAGTGGTAATAAAAACAATTCGGTTGGATGTAAATGCAAAAAAGGGTAAAGTATGGGTTGGAAAAAAATTATCCAAGACCACTTTTTGCCTGACTCCTTTGCGGGAACACCGGGGAAAATATAATCATTACAGTTTTTTTGGAAATTTCCTTTTCGATAAATGGTTACATTCTCTCTGCTTCTTAACCAAGTTTAGCAGGTTATTAAAGTAATTTCAATAATTTTGACGTTTTTATAAAATTATTTGAAACATGAGGGGCTATAAGCAAAATCCATGATGCGCCCAAAGCGAGCAGGAGGATAGAGTGGCGGCGACTGGCGAGGCAGGGACCCGCGGACAAGGCAGGGACAGGTGGCAAAATCCCTTCAGATTGTCGGGCAGTAGGGCCCGCACCATCCTTCCGTATCCAAAACGTACAACATTAATTTTCGGATGTTATCCTTTGAAAGGAATCCCACCCTCGTGGAAGCACAAGGTCATCACTCTCGTTCACAGTAAATGTGGTCTGATTTGGGCATTTATTTGATGGAGAAGGCAAAGAGCAGACGCTTAACCGAAGCCAATCAATCATCTCTCCAGAACAACAAGTGATCCGTACGGTAAGAACTTGTCCGGCGTCCTTTCTTGTTTGCTTAAAAAGAGTGGCCGATCATCCACCGACCAACAAGCATTCCACGGGAGGAGATGTCGAAATACAAATTTGTATTCGAAGGCATGTTAGAGCTAGAATTTAATTTCGGTAATAGTGTAATAATGCATGGGAGTTGGAGAGGACAGAAATCAGCCAGATGTATTAGGTGCCTTACTGATTTGTGCGGTGTGCTCATTCCCCTCTAAAAATCTTGTTTTGTCTCTAAACAACAAGCAACCAATACAAGCTCATTGGATGAAACTTGTCTACACGGTAGAACATAAATTGGCTCCATGGATGGTTATTTTTTTTTATGATGCAAGACTCACAATATTATCTAAAAAATTTAAGTTTATTAAATATGAGTGTTTTTTATTATATATATTAAACTTTATCTATCCAATATTTGATATGAGACTAATTCATCACACCTAACATTATAATAATCTCTCCCTTCATGTGTGATTTGATTATATCAATTTTAACACTCTTAATCAAGAACTTTTTTATTCGATTACTTTCACCGTGTGTGTCCCATACTAACATAATTTTGTCTCATTTTTTAAAATTTTTTTAAAATAAACTAACATGCGATTCGAGTCAGTTGTATATATCATTATAGTACTTTTTTACTTGACCAATTATATCGTGTGACCCATGCTAATAAGTTTTTGTCTCAATTTTTGATTTTTATAAGAGAAATTAATATACGACTCAATCTAATCATATCATTACAGTAATATCGGTCTTAAAAATTTGTACAATTTTGAAACTGAAGCTCTAATACCACTTGTTGAGGGAGTCGAAAGAGTGTCAAATTAAAATAATATAATAGACCGGATACCAAACTATTTTAAAAGTTTAAACTCATGGAATATATTTTTTTTTTCACTATATATATTGGACTCTATTTCTCTAATATTTAATATAAGATTAATTCATCGCATCTAATATTATAACAGTAAAGGAAGATGAATTAACAAAATTGTTTCGTCAATTGTGTAAGGTATTATTTTGAATAATTGGTTTAATAAACCAAGATAAAGATGAAATGAGAATGGAGACTTCTCCATCAAAAAGCCTATGCGATTTTTTAAATGATAAGAGAGTAGAAACTGTATGTCCCAGATAATATGGCATCTTCCAAATCCCATCAAACGCCAGGTTTCCGGTTGTTGGTGCGGTTGAATTCATATATCATATGCCAAATTATGTGGATTTTTAATGTCGTAAAACTTTATTGTTTAAAAAAAAAAAATCCCACGGGAGGAATATTCTGAGGATGTAACCACGTGTTACCACAAGTCTCAGAACAAATGCCAGCCTCACAGTCGCAGATTCTTCTTGGAGGCAAAGCCGCCGCTCTGCTGCCCGAACATTTTCTTTCATTTCATGGCTTTCTTATGGGAAATTCTTTTTACGTTTTTAGCAAAATATCTTTTCTTTCTCCAAAGTGGCTCTTTGCATATTCTAGCAAACATCTTTTCCACCATTAATAAATTTCATCTAAACATTAAAAAAAAAAAGAGAAAATAGGAATATTAGAGATTTAGCATTAAGCGACTTTTTTAAGGGATAATTAAGTAACTTATGCAGAATTTTAATAAAATTAATATTAATCACATGTGATGAACATGAAGATAATAATAATAATAATAAACATTAGATTTATTGTACCATTTGACATCTAACCAAACTTGACTCAGACGCTCGTAATTGAGTTTGAATTGAGATTGAAAACAACTCCGAACCGTTTCGATGCCAAGTCGCAAACCTTCCTTTTTGTACAATTTAAGGACAAAAATTATTGCAAACTTTTCTTAATAATCTTGCCGCTCTTTGCCTAATTTTTCTTAATAATTGTAGAAAACCCTAAGTCAAGTGGAATGAATGCAAATCAACGTCAAGTATTTGACATTAATGTTTCGTTAGAGTATTGCCACACTTGGGGTGATTTTCCTTCTCAAAATATAATATGTGAAGCTGTAGGGTTGTAAATGCAAATGTGACTTTGCATGAATCGATGTGTAATTCATTATATTGTTAGGGGTGTATGTGCAAGAAAGAAAAAATCGCGATCCTGTGGTGCGGGTACAGCTGTACAAGTACGACGGCTTATGAGCTGTCCATGTGCAACTATGGCTACACGACAAGGCTTTGATAGCTACCTGAGCTGGCCAACGTCTTATCTTTTTGGGCCTTGGAACATACGGCGATAAGTAGTCCTGCATTTGTTTTTCTGGTAATTTTTTTGTATTATAAATGTCTTTCTTTATATGTTAGGTCTTTGTCACTGTCTTACCGGATCTGATTACGTTTGGCATTCAGATCCGAAAAGGTTGCAACAAATTCAAATCTAAAAATAAGTTTATGTTTATATTTGTGTGAGGTTTTCCAAAAATGAAAAAGACATGCTTTAACATTTTAAATTATTTTTGAAAATTATTATCTATAACTCCGAAACATCTTATTTATAAACAACTCCACTCGAATTCAATATTTGCTTACCGCCTCTTCTATTTGAGATTTTATTATCTACGACTTCTAACTAATTCTAAACAAAAATATTTACTTATTTATTTTATAATTATTTTTTTTTTTATGTTTTAGTATTTTTTATTTTTTAGTCATTCTTATATCATATTTTAGAATTTGTTTACTTCGCGAGATTTTAAAATTTTTATACTTTCAAATTCTGAGAACTATAAAGTTGGTGTTTAGCATGCAGAAATTTGAAATTACGAAGCTTTTAAATTTCAGCAAATCGAGGATTTATTATTTTTTAAGATTAATTCAACTTTAAAATTTTAGATTTTATAATTAAATAAGATACAAAATTTATAATTTTAAAATTTATAAGTTTAATAAAATAAATATTAAAATTTAAAATTTAAAATTTACATGTCCTACAACATAAATATACTATAAAAATTTTTAAATCCATAATTTGAAGTTTAAAAATATTTAAATTCTTAAAAATTCGAAATTTCATAAAGCGAAAAAAGTCAAATACTTACGAGCGTACTCCATGAAAAATACTCGGCAGGTTGGTTAATCACTAACATTATTCTTTTATAAGCTCGGATCTTGCACGATTTGCGATTCGGTCAACGATTGCATTTGCCTTAATGGTCTCTCTTTTCTCTCGTGATGGCCATTTTCAATATCAATATGACAACTATAGAGTCAAAGCCTCTCGGTTTGGCTCTTACTAAAAAATGTGAACCGATTGTTATAAAAAAAATATATGAAAAAAATACGAGACAGAATAAAAAATTGCAATATTCTCATATTTCGTAGCACAGACATTTTCTTTTCTGAACTCCGCTGCTCTGATCTCCTTTCAGTTCTTTTCTTCCCCTCAGGCTAAGTGAACAATCCTTTATAGTATCTTTTTCCGTTAAGGATTGATTTAATATTTTTTTTTATTAAGAACCCAAATAAAAAAAATTTTAATTTGTAATTGATAAAAATGAATCAAAATAAAATATTTACTGAATATTTTAATAAAAAATAAGAGATGATTTTTTTAAATTTATAATATAAAATGAGTGATTTTTTACTTGAATGACTTTGCGTAAATTCATAATAAGGCTAGTTATTTTGTCCCAAAAAACTCTTTTTTTTATATTTTAGGTAATTTTCTACTTAAAAAAAAATTGTGTATTTAATAACTTTAAAATATGATTTAAAAAAAGATGGGCCGAAACCGGACTTAGGGTTTCGCAGCACCGACGATGGAAGGTGATCTTCTTCTTTTCTTCGGGCTTTAAACGTTTATTCTTGATTTTTTAGCACCGACCTTTAGGGTTTTGCAGCACTGTAGATAGTGATGTCTCTGCTCTTGCGATGGCGAGGAGAGGGAGGAAGAGGATGGCGAGGACAATAGTGGTTGCGGCACTGTGTTCAGCGTGGGAGAAGGTGATATTCTTCTCGACAAGTATCATTACCATAAGGAAGCTGGCCAGCGACAGGGAGATGAAAAGGAACTCATACAAGAACTTGAGCTCATCTTTCAGATGAATTGGTTTCATGATCTGATGATGACGGCGAAGACGACGGGGATGGCTGTCGGAAGTCAGGCGATGAGGAGAGTAAAGTGACTCGAAGTCGTGACCGTACAATGCTAAGTAGAGTTGTTTGATGATGGCGCTGGTGTGGCCGACGAATTTGATTTTAATGCATGTGCGAGGAAGGAGGTACAAAAGCAAACGCTGCAGCGCACATGTGATCTCTTTGGCATGTTCTGTCCGGGCCCCGGGGAACCTTTAAACCGTACAGACAACTATTGTTGTGGCGCGTAATTTTCTCAATCTTTCGGCATGCGGTCGTCGTGTCTCTTTGCAGTCGAAAAATTGAAGAAAATTTTTCTTCGTCGTCCACGAGTTTGCGATCGTTTGGATGGCTCCCCGACTCTGTATCCAAATCTCTTTACGCAAAGCCCTTTAGATCAATTCCAGCATCTGCCTACGCGAGCGAAAATAAGGTACAGTACAAAAATTTAATAACGACCTGTCCGATTCCATGTCATCTCATCACGTCAAAATGAGTACCGTGTTAATTTACAAATTTGGTAGGGTTTCATATGCAAAATAACCCTATTGATTTTTAAATGTTGAAAAAAATAGATTATTTTTCAGAATAAAATTATAGGATAATTGCAAATAACTTTTTGTATAGTACACAACACATCTAACTTGTCTTCTAAATTTAAAAATTACATATAATTTTTTATTAAATTATTATCAGTGTGAAAAAATCTTTATTGTTTAGTTTATCAGTGTTGAAGAACATATTATTTGCAAAGGAAAAAAAATCTCCTTCATTTCGTTTGTAAATTACAAATAACACCCAATAGTTTAAACAAAATTGTAAATACCTCTTCTTTAGCCTCCATCGTATCTAGCTAGGTCTAAAAAAAGATTTGTCATTTTCCAGGAGATACATATTAAAAAAGCTAAGGTCTCGTTCGATTTTGGATCAGGATCAGAATCAGTCCATTTCAGAATTATTTTTTTCTTATAAAATTAGTATTTTATACTGTTATAAAATTAAATTATAAAAAATTAAATAATTTTTCGGATTTTAAATTATTAAAGTATTAATTTTGATAAAAAAATTATTAATTTATAAAAGTGATTTACAAGTCTTGATCCTAATCATGATCTTAATTCTGAATCAAACGATATCTTTAAGTACAACACTTATCAAAATATAATGATCAAGATGTATACGATTGGTTATCAAACCGTGAAACTCAAAAAAGAGGGAATAAAGAATTAAAGATATTAATGGTTTGCAAACCTCATATTGGAAGCCCTTCCTCCGGCCTTTTATACAATTTAATTGTTTATATTCGAGAAAATTTGAAATATCCATAATTCGAGTCTTAGAGAGCAATCGATCATTATCACGGTTTAATACCAATATTTCAACTAAGACGTAACAACCATTTAATATGAAATAAAGATATTTTTGATATTTCATGTATTTCGGTGATAACGGTGAAATCCAACAAGAGGAGCTATTTACAATTTTAGAAAAAACTCAAACTTATATGCAATTATACTATTTAAAAGGAGTCATATGTAATTATTTATCTTCAAAACTAAATTTTATGAGAGGCAATTGAGTATGAATTTTAAAAAAATCACTTAATTTATTATTATTGACAAAAAATCACTCGTCTTATACTATAAATTTACAAAAAATAATTTCAATTAAAATGTTTAAAAAAATATTATACTTTATTTCGATTTTACTAATTAAATTTGTATACAAGATCAAATTTGCTTTATTTATTTTTGCTTCAAATAACTATTAAATTAGTGTGAAAATAGCTCATCTTATATCAATTTTTATAAAAGATCGACTATTCATGAGAAGATAATATAAAAGTATTTGTCTAATAAACAAATAATTTTTCAATTGTACAGAAATAATTATAATTTTTTGAAAATTATGAGTACAATTAGGATACAACCAAAAATCACAAACAGAGCATTTAATTTAAGATTATTTTTTTTTTCAAAATTTAAATTTAATTAAACTAAAAATAATATTTTAAAACGGGATCAGCTATTTTATTTTTTAAATTTCAAATCAAACCAACCCAAACTTTTTTTCTTGGGCGCTGAGCTATGGCACTTGGATTTGTCGCAATTTTAGTGATTTCGAAATGATCGAGTCGACGGTTTAATCCATTTCAATATGTTGACCCAGATCCATTAGAAATTGCTCGTTCGAGAAAATTTAATTTTTCTGTTTGGTTTGTAATAAAACATTATAAACTGATTCATCAGTTCAAAAAAAAAACCTATCCGAGTGTTATCTGTTCTGGGGGGAACAGCTGATCCCAGCTGGTATGTTCCCGGGACGGACATATCCGCTTCACATGGTCAATTTTGCGGTACAGCTGTGGATCACTACGACCAGTTATGAAGACTTCAAAGCGTGTCTACACGTGGCCATGGTCATTCCAAATCACTATTTATCAGAAACAAACAAAAGATGCCATATCACTACACGACAAGGATTTGATTGTGACGTGAGCTGTGACCCGACTTATACTTTAGACGTATTCCTTATTAACATACGTCGATCTGCGTATCTGGTTCCCACGTTACCTCTCATTATTCAACATATTTTTGGTAAATGTTTTTTTATTTGTTGGTTAAATTCAACATCAACCCCTCAATCATTTTCAATTTTTGTCTACCGTCCTTCCTTATTTTTTGTTTCTCTTTTATTTCTCCTTTAATCACTATCAAATATATTGTTTCAATCAGAAATGTAAATTTAGTTCAAGGCTTATAAATTATTCGAGCTCCACCCAAATTTAGTTTGTTTATTTAAAATATGACTCAAGTTTGAGTTCAAAATTAAGCTCATTTTCTTAATCAACTGAGCTCGAGTGTGGACCAACTTATTTGGTTTCCTCTCGAGAGCTCAACTCAATTTTATATTATTTTATTTAAAATTATTTTTATATATAGTCCCTCCAAAAATAGCTAAATTACATATAATTTTTTTATTTTTTTATAATTACGTGTGATTCTCTTCTTTAACTTTGAGAAAGATTTAAGGTCTCTAAATTAATGAAGTTACTTTTTGTCAACAATTATAACCAAAATGTCCTTATATAATTGTTGAAAAATTTGACTATAAGTATACCATTTTCGGCGCTTTAGAGCAAAATTTGGCTAAGTTTTGTCAGCAACACAACAAGTTTAAATTTGAAATTTCAAATATGATATATCTAATTAGAAATGAAATTTTTTCATAAATAGTAGCATCACAAAAGGCTTAAGTTTCAAGTCACAAGATAAGTCAACATCATTTCATCAACGAATTTTTATTTTTCAAATCTAAAGCTTCAAATATAAAGTATCTAAGCAAAAATTGAAAAATTTTTAAAACAATAGCACTATAAAAAGCTGAAATTTCTAGTAATCATCATAAATTCCTTCAACATTTTCTTCTAAACTAGCCTCGTCATGATCAACTACCTAATCTGTTATTGGAAGTTTTAGCTTTTTGCAATGCTAGTAGTTCTAAGAATTTTTAATTTTTGCTTAGATACCTCATATTTAAAGAATAGAAATTTACTGATGAAATGATGTGCACTTACCTTATTACTTAAATTTCTAACCTTTTTGGTTAGATGTATGAATTTTAAAATTTTAAATTTAAAGTTGTTATGATGCTGAAAAAGGCTCAATTAAATTTTGTCCTAAACCCCTTGAAATTGCCATATTTATAATTAAGTTTTTCAATAGCTAGACAAGGATATTTTAGCCATTTAGTTACAACCATTGGGTAATATACCAAATATATTTTTTATAAAAAATAACTTCCTTAATTCAAGAACTTGAAACCTTTCTGATGTAATTTTGAAAAAAGTCATGAGGTTATACTAAATTCAGCTATTTTTAAAAAATTAAATGTAAAAAACTCTTTTATTTATATAAGTAATATATATAATATGTAATATATGTATTTAGAAAATAGATAGATATTTGGTTGTTAATTTTTAAGAACTTCTTTAAGTTTTTTAAAGAACTGTTTTGATGTTAATTAACTAAAAGTAATCTTTAAATATTAAAATTTTAAAAATCAATTTCCGCTCAAACTCGATTCGAGAATGACTCGTTCGAGCTCACAATCCAAGCTCGAGTTGCTCAAGCGTAGCTCAAATACGGCTCATTTGATCTCATAAGTTGAGTCAAATTAAAGTTGAGCTCTGTTGGTCAAGTTTGAGTCGAATTTGAGCCAACAATTTTGTAGTCGAATCTAGATGAGCTCGCTCAAACTCTACTTGTTTACCCTCATAGTTTCAATTATATTTGTCGCCCATTTATTATATTTGTTCTTTTTAACCAATCCACGGCACTTATTTATTTTAAACAAAAAATAGAAAATCATAATATTTCTTGTATTTTATCAAAGAAAAGGAAATCAAGGAGATGATCTTTTTTTCCTCTACGAGGTCAAACAAGTCGTTGCCTGCATGGTGTGAGCTCCCGGTGTTGGCCTTGGTCACGATTTCAGAGTCGATTGCTAGACAAAAAAAAAAAAAAACCGGAAGTGCATTTGATAATAAAATAAGTTTAAGTTTAAAATTAAAACTAATAAATTATTTTTATATACTAATATTTTTTAATAAATTAATTGAATTTTTTAATAAGTTAACTTAATAGCAATATAAAATAATCAATATTAATTTTTTTTAGTGAAAAAATAGTTAGCTGAATTATTTTTTTTCTTATTTCGTTGTCAAAGGACGACTGCTTTCTTCCTCCGAGAGCTCAAACAGATCATTGGCCCATGGCACGAAAGTTTCCGACGTCAGTGATGCCTATTGTGGTATAAAAATTCACTATTATCAACATCTCGATGAAGATCCGCCGTTACTTACTGTCATTGAAGAACGAGTAGAGGTCGTTGATTTTTCTTTCACCATCTCCATGTGATGTTTCAGTGGCTTCTCCTTCTCTTTTTCCGTCGTCTTCCTACATACGATCAAATTTTTCTAAACTTGTGTTTTCTGCCGTCAAACAACTTTCAGCCCTTCGGGGATAAAAAGCGTAAGTATGTACTCATATATCCTAATGTGTTTACCATAGAAATATAATTTTGATGATGCAATGCATCTTACTAACGTAGTATGTACTCATGAAAGAAGTTTTCTTTGCATGACAAAATTCTTTCTTGATATTACTATAGATTTTTATTAATTAAACAATTTTCTCTGCGTTTTGAAGGATTTGGATTGCTGGAATAGATAACAATAGTACAACACATGCGAAGATGGCGATGCTTTTAATATAAATAATATATTTGCTTCTAATGTAAACAGGACAACCATCATCTATGGAAATGGTGTATTTCTATTAAAATATATAATATTTGAGTCAAAATTAAAAAAAACAATAATATACATACGAAGACAATGAACTTTTAACGTAAACAATCCAACTACTTATAAATATTTGGAGCCATATTTAGGTCACGATAATGTAAATATAAAAAAAAAAAATACAAATAGCATATATAAACTATTTCTGGTGACACATTGCTAATAATCTCAAATAAGCATCCTGTCATATCTCAACCATTAGGAGTTTCATCCTTAAAAATGGATATTCTTAATAATATTATATATGACATTAGAGGTATATGTATTACTTATATTAAAAATATCACCGCTTCGAGTATATAGTATTATTGTTTATTCTAACAATACAACTCCTTCATGATACTGCAATTTTTATCTTGGCAGAGTCCGCGACCCTAATTTTTTCTCCTATTGCTTGATGTTATTTGATACAAAACAAAACTGCTCTACAGGCATATACACAAATTCTTAAATTTCTGGATCATATATCGGCAGTACAATATTTATAGCGTGATATAAGCACAACTAGAAGTGGAGTACTCTCAGGAATCTCAAGGCAAAAAAAGAAGGAAAAACATGGACATATATGCAAAAATACAGAAATATATAAAGAAAAAAAAAAGCAACATGGTAATCAATTGGCTTATTAGATAGATTACTGGCGACACTCATCGATTTCAGAGGTCTCAGTCCTGCTCAGAGAATTTTCCTACCTCTTATCTTATGCTCATAGATAGGTTTAGGTTTAACTATTTTAATGCATCGATTAACTAATTCTTAAACGACATAGTCAGGCACAATCCTCGCGGCCGGTTAAGCTGGGAATTTATATTGAGATCACTGAAAAAACACAATCAGCTCGAGCCCACAAGTTACAAGGATCAGTATTATTGCTGTAGGGGCTGCACAAACCTTCCTCAGACACTGGGCACATTCAGGGCAAATACGATGAATGGCATACATCAAAATTTTCTGATTATGTACCAAGGTTTACGTGTTTATAAAGTTAAAAGATGTTCGAGGAAATCCAGCATTTTTTGCACCTCATGAGTCATCAAAAACCTTGGGGACAATTAATTCAAAATACAATATCAGTTCCCTGTCTTTTCTGCAAATTATGGAATCAAACCACAGCATGAATTCGATTGTTCAGACTGCATCAACAAATATCTGCAGAATCGAATGAATTACAATGAAAAAGAGCCAAGGTAAGATCGATGCATGGCCCGAGGAGTGCCGTCAGGCGCCTTCTCACGTCCGGTAGCTGCATCTCCACCTTCAAATTTAAGATATTGGGATTAATTTGCTTCAAATGCAAAAATCATTTGTATTTCATTTCCCAAATCTATAATTTGAACATGCTTCTTTGTTATTAGATGTGACCCTTAAATGTGGGGTGTATGGATTAGATTGTTTATGAACTTTTCAGAAGAAGAGTATCACAATTGTTTAATTTTGTATGGGATTTGTTACATTTTTTTAAAATAAGGAAAATTATACTAACTGTTTGTCAACCTTTGCTTTTTGCTTCAGCCTTCCCATTTCAGCTAGACTTAAATTAGAAAGAACAGAAAAGAGCAAAATTTTTCTTTTGCAACTTTGACTAATGATTGGAATGCCAAAAGATTCATGAAACTCAGTGTAAATACTGAGAACTAAAAAGAATCAATAAGGATTAAGTTTTCCAAGGATCAATTGCAATTAATCCAAAAATAAAGGAAACAAAAAGATGCTTAAGGAGTTGTTTGTGTCATTAGGAATATTGGTGCTATTGTTATCTCCCATACCAAATCAACGTAGAGCTGTAATTTTTGTTTCCTCATTAATTTCATAATATCAACTCAGAATACAAAAAAGCTGCAACTTGGATATATTGTGTCATGCAAGTTGAAATTTAAAAGGGATATACTCCATATAATGTGTTGAAGTATCAAACTTCACAGCAATACAACAATTCCAGCTCATAAGTCACAGCTCACACTAGGCAGGAGAGTACAAAGTGTAAAACAACAACTTATATTATAAAGTATAAATGATTTTGCTTTCACACGAAGATATGGAAGATGAGCCATCGTATGCAAAATAATGGCATGATTTTAAAGGCAACTGCAAAAAGTTTTATAAGAAAAAAGGACAAAAACCCCATGTCAAGAGTTGTACAGTTCTATGGTATTCTGACATATATTATTAAGATATAATACGATAATGAACTTAAGTTCATGATGTTCAAGTGTGACTGGGTTCATAATAATATCGGAATAACAATCAAGGAGTTTAAATACACATTAATAAACTTTAATCGTGTGATGTATAAACACAACCAACGTGAAAATGAGCCATATATTTTTACGTGTTGAGTTCATCAGACGTCTTACATGACAGATCCTTTAGATCTAGATTGGCACGTGGTTATGGAGATGACTCCAAGAGAATACATTGATGCCTTCGGCCACATAATAGGCATTGAAGACTCCGAAGATTCCTTTGCGAAGGCTTGCACCATACAAAAACTTAATGATTTTGATTATGAATTCGAACGCAGAAGCGTTGAAAGAATAGCAATATACACACTATATATTAATTCACATCAATCACATGGAGAAAAAGATAGGGAGGATGATATTATGACCAATGAATCTGATACCAAAGAGAAAAATCCTTTAAAAAAAGACAAATCTAATAATGACAATGACAATGATGATTTTATGTCTAAAGACAATGACCAATATATGTAATTAACAAATTATTTTGTTATGTTGCTTATTAATGAGAATATTTACTAAATGTTATTTTCTTACATTGCATATTAAACTGATTATTGATATATGTGTTCTAAAATTGTAGGTCGTTATGGATCGTAAAGAAAAAATGCAATTTATAGGAGACATGGAGGAGGGGTTGCAATATGCAAAAACACTAGATCTAATGAACGATAAGAGTGGAGATTCCGACGAGAACTCCGCTGATGGTAGTGCAGACTCCATTTCTTCATAGTTGTTAGATCAGAATATAGATTTTGATAGTGTTGAGGGTATGCAACTATTTGCTACATTTCCACCACTGTATTCAACATGATTTATTAATTCACACGTTGTAATCTAATATTTTTTCATTTTACATGAATTATAGGCCCTATTGCAATTTCCACAAGTAAGACCCCTCATAGCCCTAATAGGCCTATGGGGATATGGGGCACCACCTGCTTCAAATTATAGTTTAGTGTCAACCACCACAATCAAGTCATTGGTGATAACTTAGTATAGCTTTGTACCCAATTGGGGATAACTTAGTATAGCTTTGTACCCAATTGGGGATCTAAACCTTCTAGGCTAAGTGTATTTCTCACGTCTCATATGAAGAAAGACAGTTAACCTGTCAATATTGCATCCACTGCAACCATTATGAGTACTTAACTTAATTTTTTATTATCATTTGTCGCATCTCTTATGAAAGTTAGAGTAGGAGCAAATTCTCTTATTTGTGACCTACCATCTAATCTATTATATAAATAGATAAATATTTCTTTTCATTATGGATGGCAATTGTATGTCCAATCATTGCAACTATAATGGTAGATGCTTGAGGTCAAGTTAGTATTATTTCTTTCTCCTCCCTCATGTTGAGTTTTTCAATTTTTTCCAATAACTGATTAGCTACAAAAGGATCTTTTTTAGTGAATGTGTCACAATAGATTATTCCTTTATTTTTACATTTTAAACTATGTTTAATATTTCGATCTAATAAGATAAGAATATATACAATAATGATGAATAGAAAAAAAGAAAAATCCTTTAGCTAGATAAGAGGCAGATGTAACTAAGTGGATTAAGGTAGTGGATTGTGAATCCACCATACATGTGTTCCATTCTCGTCGTTCGCCCATCATATTATTGCAAATTTCAAAAATTCAATTTTCAATATTACTATTTATGGTGACAAAGAATAAAACTGTCACTATATTTTTCCTTTTCCTACTTCTTCTTCCAAGCAGGATAACTCGATTTTAATGAAATAATAGTAATATTTTGGTTGAATGTATTACAGGAGAAGATCACTCAACTGAAATAAACTCAATCGAAGGACGCACTTCCAAATATGGCTATCCACAACGTGATTCATAATCAAGTGCTTGGCCCTAACAAATACGACTAAATGCAAACTTCCAATATAGGATCGACACCTAGGTTTCTATCTAGCTCATCATCCATGCCAGCACAAGATGATCTCCTTCTCTACACCCAAAGTCAATGCAAGTTATGATCCAGGCCGAGATAACATCAATGATGGAGATATTCAAGAAGGAGATATTTGACAATTTCTCTCTCATAATATGTTTTGCCCTATCCTAGGAGAGCACGAGGTATAGATCAAATCCTATGTTCACGTATTTTGTATATATTACATATTGTTATATATTATTTTCTTGTAAGAGTAATATATTCTTTGGCTTGCTAATATAATGTTCCTAGGTGCCAAAACACAACAACAGGTCATTGGTGGTGGCGCTCAAGCTGGTTTCGGAGAAGCTTCTTCCACTTTCAACACTTGTTAGATATATTTATTTCCTAGTCTTATAAATTCAACATAAGTTTTACACAACACTAGTTTCTTAAACTTGATGACCTTTAAATTGAATCATGTATATAACCTGTATGGTGGTAGCAACTCATCAAAACTTAGAATTATGGCATGGCAACTTGGATAGCTTGTGAAGGCAACCGTTGCATGCCATTGTATCATAGCGAGTTTGATGATATGCTGAATATGGTCTCTATGGAGGCCATGATGATTTACTCTTGAAATTTTGCTTCAAAACCCAGGTGCCATATAGATGGCAAGGTAATAATGGATGGCTAACTAGTCTTTATTGCCACTATTTGCAGCCACTATATTTTGGTGATCCGCTGTCATTTTGTTTTGGAATTTATTTTGCACTACAAGTCTTGGCTCCAATGACTTTGAATCCAAAACCAAAACCAAAACCATGATTCTAAAAGCAATTTGAGCCTTCCTCCAAAAGTAAGGACAATGTCAAATTAGTGTCATGTTCTATATTTGCATAATGTTCTTATTTTTTTTGCAATTGTGGTTAGATCTTTTACTATAATGCTATAATCATTCTTTTTTAAATTTATTTTGCAATATAGTGTTATTTTCAAACCTTTTTTTCTTTAGAGGCTGCGATGATTTGCTGTAATATTTTGGTTCAATATGAAGGTGTTATAAATGGCAATGCAATCATGGATGATTAGTTTTCTTTCTCAACCTTTTTATAATCTCTCTGAACCTTCTTTTAGAATAACTTTTATGCTATTCTAATGAATGGATTGGATAACTTGTTGTAGTGCATTACCAATTCAAAATTGACCCAATGGGTTTTTTCACATGTAGTCCAATGGGTTTTTTCAATATGTTGTGGGTAGAATATATGAATTCATTTTGGTTGATTTTATGATAGTATCAATTTATCTTCATTTTGTTGGGTTTAATAAATTTGGCATTCTAAAACTATTACTCTAAATGTTGGTTTCTCTAGAGGTTGTTATGATTTTCTCTTGACATTTTACTATCACCGTATACTGCCACTATAGTTTGGTGACCCAATTTTGGGAATTAAGAGTCAATATGAGCCTTATGTTTGCTTTGATAATACTAGCATTTTGTTTTGAATTTATTATGTAGTACAAGTCTTGGTTCTAGTTCCAGTGCCTTCAAATCCAAACCCTAAACCCATGATTCTAAATCTTGGTTTCAATGGAGATTTGATGACTTGCTCTGAAAATTTTGTTTTAACATCAAAGTTCTATAGATGCCTAGGCAATCATGGATGTCCAACTAGTCTTTACTTGCCAATGTTTGCAGCCACTATTGCTAGGGTATCCAATATCAGAAATTAGGAGTCAATTTCATCCTTCTTCCCTCTTCACTCTATCCAAGTAGATGGATTGGACAAATCACTGTAAGGCATTTTTAGTCAAAATTGGTCCAATCTATATACTTATGACACTCATTGTGTGTGCGCACGTGTTTCTCTGACAAATGGAAGAATAGAAGAGTAATGATGACACTTATTCAGGACTCTTAATTATGTTTTTCTGATTTTTGATGCAAAATATTATTATAATAGAAATTGAATTACATTTTTTTATTTTGATGTCGGATTCATTTAGGTCTATTTGAGGAGACTGTCTATGAGTTAGCATTCGAGAGCAAGCCAGGCAAACTTGGAAAGGGAGTAAATTTTTTTTTTTTTTGGTGGATGCTTTATATTGTGTTACAAATTCATATTGTATATGTATTTGGATATTGTATTTAGAGATTGTGTATGCATTATATTTGGATATTGTATTTCATGTTGGTATTTGTACTTAGAGATTATTTGTTTCATATTAAATAAAATTGTATTGCATGTATTTTTAGTTTATAAAAAACTAGGTTCGGAACTTCACAAGTATTCTCTGTGCTAACAAATAAAAATTACAATCGTTATAATATTCATTAGCAGCGCTAATGGATTTCATTGGTGGCACTAATATTAACACTGTGAATAATTTTTCATTAGCACTAATAATGGCTTTAAATTAATAGCGCTACTATTTTATGCTGCTAATGTAACACCGTTAGTGGCGCTAAAGTTAGCACCACTAATGATGAACCACCAATGACACTTTAGCAGCACTAATTGGTCTAAATAAGGGAGTTAGTCATAGTGCTGGGAATGAGTAGTTGTGGCACTAGTTTAGTGCCGCCAATTTTGGCAATGCTACTAGACGTGACACTTCATTAGCACTAAAAAAAGTTTACCGATACTAATTACACTAGGCGCCATAATTGCGTCGAAAATGATCTATATTGTCACAGTGGTACTTAAACAGGTCTCAAGAGATTTATATTTTGTCATACATAGATTATTCAGTAGTGGATCTATATTTATGTTTATTCACTATATTCTAATGGATCATCATCAGTTAGCTTCCCTCCTTTTATGGAAATATACTTATTCTTTGAAACAAACTATGTACAAATATTCTTTGTTCATTAGCCAATTTATAATTGGAGGCAAACTATCCAGGATGGAAGTTTCTCAACTAGTCGTTTGGTTCACCACGTTATATTTTTCACATTAGTTAATATATAAAAGAATTTCTAGGCATTATTTAAAAAATAATTTATTTCTATTTACTAGACTTTTACTTGTTATTTTGTAATTGAATGAGAAGTTGTTATGAGACTAGAAATTAAGCATTATTTGTAAGTATTTGTATCTACAAAGCATTGGTTTGAGAATTATATTTTTTTTTAAGTCATGAACAACAGTTGGATCAAGATAAAAAAAATAACTATGAAGATAAGTGTCTTCTTTGATTTGTTATACTGAAACTCATTGTATATTTATCATAATCTCGATATCATGTACATTGAAAAAAATTTCTCGAAAATCTGTTATGAACGTTACTTAGCACTTTAAACATGTTAAAGGATAATTTAAATGCACGGCTAAATATAAAGTCACTGACATAAAGAGAGCACTTTAGTCGGAAGATAAAGATAACATAATATTTTTACCACCGACTCCATTCACCATGAGTAAATAAGAAAAAGAGATTTTCTTAAGTATACTAAAAAATGTGAAAGCTTTAGATGGCTATGCGTCAAACATTTTCAGATGCATGAATATGAAAAATCAGAATATTACTAATTTGAAGAGTCATGATTGTCACATATTAATATAACAATTAATATCAATCACAACGCTGAGATATTTGCCTAAGTATATAGTCCAACCTCTATTGAAATGAGTAATATATTCTAATATTTGTATGCGAAAAGCGACCACCCATTTGATTTTCAAGCATTGCAGTCTAGGATTGTCCTGACCCTTTGCCACCTTAAAAAGATTTTTTTTTTCACCTTCATTTGTTGATATCATGAAGTATTTGCTTATTTACTTGGCGAAAGAAGTAATATATGCAAATTTGATTCAGTACTGTTGTATGTATCCGGTTGAGAGATAAATTTTAATTCTTATTTTTATGTTTCCTATATTGGTTTCATCCATGATAATAAATAAGCATATTTTTATTTAGATATCTTTCCAAATTGAAGAATTATGTGCAAAATCAAGTTCATCTAGAAGGTTTGCAGTAAAAGGCTATTTAGCAAAGGAATACATAATTTTTTGTGCTATACCTAAATGACTTCTAGTTGAATTTTACTCAACCTTCTTGGAACCAAGATCGTTATTTTCACGGTAAAGAGGGGCATCCAATTGGAGTGCAACAAAGGCTTCATTATATAGGTGAGACTCAGTTGGAACAAACACATCGCTATATACTATTTAATTTGGATATCGTGGTAATCTTTCACGAGTACATGCAATAGTTTAATCGACTCTAATAAATTTTAATACTACTTATTTTCTTTTTGAAAGCATCGAAATCTATTTTGTAGAAAACACTTGAAGTGGATAAAAATTGATAAATAACATCGAGATGAAGAGTTTGAATAGGAGAAAATTTATAATGGCATCTTTGCTAAGTGGTTTAGGGGTACTTAGTATACACATTATATAATCTGAATCCTAATACATAATTTATTTTAGATTACAAAAATAGAAAAAGTGATAAGATGTCTTAAATTCTGAGAGAGATATTACTCTTAGTAATTAGTTTTAACAAATGAATGAAGAGATACTCAAAATATCTTATAAATAATTTTTTATTTCTTTGAAAATACGAGAAATGAGTCATTATACGCAAAATAGTAACATGTATCAAACTATAAGAAGTTTCACAAGCACAAAGAACAAGAATCCTGTATCAAGTGCTATATAGTTTTAAAATTTTGTTAATAAATATTATTGAGATATGGTACAACAATAAACTTAAATTCGTATTATTCAAGTATGATTGGATCGACAATATTACCGAAGCGATAACTAATGAGTTTGGATTTACAATAGTAAACTTCAACCATCCACTATGCAAATACAATTACCGTGGAGATGAGTTTTATATTCTTACACGTCAAGCACATTAGATATTTTTATGTGGTAGATCCCTAAGATTTGGAGTGACACATAATAGTAGAGATGACTTTCAGGGAGTACGTTAATGCCTTTGACTACATAGCAGTCAATAAAAAAGGCAGAGAATCGATTACTGAGTCTTACACCACATAATAATTAGATGATTTAGCTATGAACTCAAATGTAGAATAAGGTTTTTACATATTGACTTCGGGATCAGTTTCGGCACCTATCAAAACCTATACGTTTTGACATTTTGGTCTCATTTTGGTCATTTTGCTTTGTTTCAATTTTGGTCAAATATTTTTTAATTTGTTTACTAAAATTTGATTTAAATTAAAATTTTAAAAATGAGAAAAGAGTTTATATACATATATATTTATTGAAATTATTAAATAAATTTTTTAACTGAAAAATTGCTTAAAATATGAAATAAAAAAGTGTAAATGCCAAGCATCAAACCTGGGTCACCTTAATTCAAGTTTAAAACCTTAACCATTAGGCTAATTATGATTTATAGTAAAAAATAATATATGAATATCAGTAACATATTTTTGAAAATTGAAACTGCAAATACATACTGAAATATTTTGGTGGAAACTTCAGACCATGATGCAGAAGTGTTGAAAGAGTAATGATAATTGCACCACATAAACCACATGCAGAAGAAAATCATGAAAATAGCATCATGACCAATGACTATAATATGAAAGAGAAAATCCTTTCAGAAAATCACAAATATGATAATGATGATGACAATGACGATTTTATACTTGAACAAAATGATGGATAAATATTATTATCATGTTACATTAAAATTTGTTATTTCAACTAATTATTATTTTCTATTATCTATTGTTATATTATTTGTTACATTGTTTATTGAACTGATGTTATTTCTAATTCCATTATATTCCAGGTAATCGGATAGGTGTACTATTTCATGTACTCATATATAATTTAGTCCCTTCATATTTGTAGGTATCTTTTAGAAATTTATCTTTTATTTGTGATATATTTATATTGTGATATTGTTTTATTGTTAGGAAAACATATTCTCTATTTTGTAAGTCATCATGGATCATAAAGAAACGATACAATATGTGGGAGACAAGATGGCCAAGTCACAAGATGCCAATACGATGGATCCGTGGTTTAAGACGAGTGAAGATTCTGACAATAACTCTACTAATAATAGCGTAGACTCCACCCCTCCAGAGCAAGTAGATTAAGATATACATCTTAATATTGATGAAGGTATATAACTTATTGTTAAATTTATCATATCCATGTTCAACTTCATTTAATATTTCTAACATTATAATTTAATATTTTGTTTTATATAATTTTCAAATTCTTCTATAGCCTCCATGAGTAGAACCTGCCATGGCCCCCCAGCAAACCTATAGGAGTTGGGGTACTAACAAATTCAAATTATTGCTTAGTATCAATCATCATGACTAGGTCATTGGAGAGAATCTGGCATAACTAGCAACCTAATTGAAAATTTTTGTGAAGGACGATAATAAGTTGTCGATGACATACATCAACTGACAGGCTATGCCCCAAAAAAGAAATAAATGGATCTGGGTGGATATAAATATCATTTCTATTTCTATTATGTTCTCTTGCATTGTTATATTCATTATAATTTATATGCTTATAACTTTTCTAATGTTTTTGTCTTCATGCTAATGCGAATTTAGGGGAAAACATTAAAAAAAATGCATCATGCGAACCCTTGTCAAATGCTAATTATACTAGAAGATGAGCATAAAGAAAAAAATATTTTACGCCATACAAGAACGATCCGAAGAGACTTGTCACCTATCTAGATTGGAGGATAGAGAAATATTAGTGGTATGTCCTGATCAAACATTGGCGAATGAGAGAAGTCCAAATATTGCTCTAACCCATTGGTTGTTGAAATATGAATACGATTATCATTAACATTATATGAGCTAATAATTTTATATATTTTTTTCAGAAATTGAGTCAAATAAACAGAAGGTATCGAAAATATTAAACAATGGGTCATTCTCTCAGACGCGAGGAGTATGCTTATATGAGGGTGGAGGTATATTTTTCAACTTATAATTAAAAGTTGGGTCATTTTATTTATCAAGAAATATGTTGTTCGGAAAATATCTCCCTAAAATTTGTAAGGCAAATTTTGTTAAAGAATAATAGCTCTAGCCACTTCTGATAGGTGCCTATTCTCCCTCTTAGCCATACAATTTTGTTGTGATGTAGCTCGACAGGAGAACTAAAATGGAATTTCATTATCTTGAATATAATCTTAAAATTTCTTGCAGAGGTGTTTCCCTTCATTATTAGCTTTCAAGGTCCTGATAATGATACTAAATTGATTCTAAACCTCTTTCTTAAATAGCTTAAATGTTCAACTAACATCATGCTTGTTTTTCATTAAAATACATCCATGTCATACTAGAAAAGTCATCAATAAAGTTCATAAAGTATTTGAAGTCACCTAAAAATACAAACCTAGTTAATCGGACATGACTATAAATCAAGTGAAAGGGTTGCAAGCTTCTTTTATTAATTTGTAAAGAAAAAGTATTCTTATGATGCTTAGCAAGCTTACAATTCTCATGAAGGTTTATGTTGCGATTTACAGCTAAAGAACATAATCTTAAGTTGTGAAAAACGTAAATGTCGTATTGCACAATGTCAGAAGAGTAGATCTTTCATGGTGAGGCTCCTTTGAGTAAGCTGGCTATAGCAGATAATGTTTTTTGATATTTATCACTTGATCGTACTCTTTCTTCCTGAGTTCTAAATGAATTATTTTTGGAATAGATACAGATTCTTAATTGTTTGTCTTCTCGTGATACTCTTGATGTGGTCTTGGTGCTTGTGAAACATGTTGCAGGTTGCCTACCATGTAAAATCCAAGACCTATGTACTATGTGGTTGTGTCTTCCACGGTGCTGTACTTGAATTGTCTCTTCCTCTTCCTCTTCTTAAGAAGCCTCGTCATGTCTTGGATTCACCTTTTCAAAGCTCCTGTTGTAAGTCGCTACACTGCTACTTCAAAACCGATACTATGATTTCGCACGTTGCATATTTACTCTGCAATCTTGCATACATATTACTTATTGAATCTACTTTTTCTTCTGACATGAATTGATTTGAATAGGTTCATATTCTTTGTCTAGGATTGACAAAAATATTACTACCCTGAATTTTTCTTTTGTGCTAATTTTGCCTCTCAATACTGGATATGGAGGGTTGGTATACAACCAGCTCACTTCAAAAAATCATCTTGGCAAAGTGCTCTCCCAAAGATTTCCTACCCTATTTGGTTTTGATCATCCCTTCTATTATTTTAGATATGCCAGAGATATTGTTTTTGCATGACTGAAGTTTTCTGGACTCATGACTTATTTAGTCAAGTCATAATCCATCATATTTGTGCTAATTGCTAAATCCATACTATTCCAAAGTAAAACCATGACTTGACCATCTTCCTTGAGCCAAATTTTTGTTGGCTTCTCATATGTGTCTCCCTCAATGTACAACCTTTTTTCTTTTCTTTTGTTATGAGAGACTTAGAGTGACTTTAGCTCACTGAAAATAATTCTTCAATCTAGCTCACCACATTAAAGTCATTTGAAGTCCATAGTTTTCGTTAACAGTGGTAGATCCTTTGCTCTCTCCTACTCGGTCTATCATGATTCTATAAACTAGCGTTTGTTTTATATATTTTTGGATATGATCTTTCAAAGGTCACACTTCCATATTACAAATTATAGGGTTCGACGGATGTGAATTTCAGATTTTTTAGTGATGAATTAAACCACAAAAAAAGATATTACACTTAGAGAATTCCACTACATTATACCTAAGCTCTCATCCTTTCCGAGAATTCCTATACAATTGTAACATTTACTAGAGTTTTATTAAAACCGTTTATACTTAAATTGATTTCTTTTTCTAAGTTGGATTGAGTCAATTTTTGACCCCAAATTCTAAAGTACAAAAAAATATTTTAATGTACAACTATATTTGTAAATCTTGAATTCTACATGGGTATTTTTGAACTCTAATCTTCAATTTTTTCCAACAACTCTGAAACTTCTTTGCTGGAACATTTGAATAGCAATTTAATGATGTAACATGCCTTCCATGATTGTAAAGCAACTACTATTTTACATATCAAATTTATATACAAGTATATGTGCAATGGAGTGATTCCTCCATGGCACCCCAAAATTTCATTGCTAACATGACAATTATAATTTACACTTATAAGTCAGAATTAAACTACTCGAACCCAAGTTCCACCACACATTGGACAACCATGAGCCCACCGGCTGATCCACCATGCTTCTCGCTCATTTGTGGACGGTGGAGCACCCGGTTGAGCGAATGCACATGTCTGCCGCAAGCATCTTACACACTGCAAAAAAGAACGTGGTCAAACTTAACTTTGACCTCAGTCCAAGAAATCTGATGACAATTCTCAAAATGTAATAAATAGTAGCAAAATGGATACAATGTCAATCATTTGAGATAGGAGTCAGGAAAAGCATCTTTTATTGAATTTAGTTCCAAGGGATATTACATAAAATAGGATTATCATATCAATGGCGTTGATGATTCAATAAAATAACAAAACTTTAGAAGTGAATAATTGTTAAAAGTGAGAACCCAAGTTCATGTCACCAAGCAAGCAAGAAGCATTTATCAAGCAATTGACGCATCAAGACAATTGTCCATCCTTAATTATGTATGAATAAGGCCATTCAGCTGCTACGCCTTTTTGGCCTGTGGTCAAGGCAATAAATACTACTAATTGAATGCTAAAGAGATATTGTTTGACTGATTCATACTAATAGCTGATTTTACCAAACCAAGTAGTTAAAGCATTAATACTGGTTTGTAGTAATGTTTGTTAGCTGTTTTGTAGCATTTATGATCACAATTATTGCCTGTTAGCTGTTTCTATATGGAGCAAGTAATTATAGCAGTAATGAAGTTGAATCACTCAATATCATGTCACAAGGTTCCAGGAGCATAGTAATCCCACTAGTGTAATAATGCCTAGAACATCACGATTTTGAGAAGGAAAACAATCATGAGATAAGCTATTGGCAGGAAAAAATAGCAACTGGAATAGCTTCATGTACAGAAAAATGGAACCATGAAGTACACACAGGAAGGCATATGCCGGAAGGGAAGTGGCACCTCTGGATATTTAGGCAGGGCTAAAATCAAGGCATCTAGAAAGATTTAATCAACCCAGCCTGAGACTGCCACAGGCCAATTAGTTTGGCTAGAAGATTCAAGCCTAGTCAAACCTATCTACAGTCCTAGTGGAAAAGAAAATATAGCAGGAATTGACCAGAGTTCCAGGCAGGCATGATTTGGGGGGAGAAAACACTCAGGAAATTTCTTTTCTTCTTTCTGCAAGCAGATATGACTCACAGATATTCTTATCAAGTTCCTAGTGTTTTCTCTGTGAATAAAAAAAAAGTACAAGGTCTTTAAAGCAGTTTTGTTGGGAGATTTCCAATCATTCATACAGGCACCAGAAGTAAAAGAAATATCTAAATCTGACCTTATACCATACGCCTTCAAGTCCTGTTTTCCACACTGCTGTGACAACATCCCTCCGAGATCCCATAATACCAAGATAAGATCCCAGCCCGACTGAGGTTTTCAAGCCAAAGGCAGCATCTCTCTCGGATAACCTTCGTTTCCTTGGCCAGAGGCCTTCAGCATAGCCTTCCAGAACCTTGGGTAGGGAAGAACCAGAAGAACCAGATTTCAGCACAATATCGAGTGGGCCAAGATCTTCTGGATCTGACCATGGACCCCCAAACATATTGCGTCTGTGCCACTCCTCAGCCGGAGGGTGCAGTTCCAATTCACGGAGTAGCAGCCCAGCAGCATCCGCACCTCGTGGTCGAGGCATATTCTGCTGTTGGTTTGCAATTCATTAGCCAACAATACATCAAAATAAGTAGACTGATGATCATCATACTTCTACTTGTTTACAGGGACAAGGCTCATGTTAATTCTATGATAACAATCAAACCCAGAAGTAAAAGAACTTCAGTCTTAAAAGCAAAAACTTGTGACACTTGAGTTTGTCAATAATGAATGTATGAGAAAGCAAATATAAACACAGAAGACCATGTTCTTGCCTTTACAAAGAAAAAATATGAGGAAGGCACAAAGAAGCCAGAGATAAACCTATTTGACCACATGCAATATCGCAATTAAAAGAATAATAGCAATAATTTGTCAATGAACCTGCATATGTGGACCAAGAGATGCTTCAACAACCTCAGGCAGTACAGTGTAATTCCCATCAATATAGTGCAAGCGTATAATTATATTGCTCCCTCCAACTTGAGAAGCAGGCAAGGGATGTTGCAAAGCAGATGTTCTTCGACAAAGATCAACCAATATGAGAAATAGGACCCTAACCTGCATCAAAAATGATATATATTTTAACTCAAACACATACTCATAATTGTAAAAACATTAAGGCACAACCACTGTTTTCTTGCAATGATATAGTATAACAGAAACGAATTCAGAACTGCTGCTTTCTCCCTGTTGCTGGTAGCTGCATCTCTAACAATGAACTTGTAAGTTCTGGATGACTGGGCTTCTCTACTAGAAGCATTATAATTTGCATAGTTTCTAATGGTCTTCCAAATTCAGATGAATATTGTGTATAACTAAACATGCACCTCTAGTGAGGAGTACAAATCATATGTAAGGTAAATATCGCCACAACCCACCAATACAACAGTAGGATGTTACTAAGTAGTTATTTAATACAGATGCGAACACATAGATTCATGTGAATCAGGCATATTTCACAACATTTTGGGTGGATCATATTGATTTGGTTTATGGACTGCAAGTTATAAGTTGGACATGGTCCATAACATGATCAAAATTTCGTCGAGAAAACTGAGAACTGGCACATTAGTGGGAAATTTACTGATGAAGTCATTATTTTAGCGGCCAAAATAGGAAATTAATGCCAAGAATCTACCTTTTCTTCTAAAAGATTTTCATCAACATTAAAGAGCTATTTACATCGAAAAAATACCATTTAAAAAGCCAGGAATTCAATAAGCAGCTTCAGAACAAAGCTTGGCATATGGCTACTACTTTAAGCAATTGACAACTATTATGAGCTGATATCACACAGAAGATGATCTTTGATTGGATCTTTTAATAATGAAAATGCAGAAGAATGAAATCTGAAATACGCTACTCGGAATACATATTTGTATAGTCATGCAAAGTAAGGGCAAAGCCAAACGTCCATATGCAAACAGGCTCAAGTTGTTGGGTCAAATAAAGCACAGAAAACCAGGGTATACTAAGAGCACCTAAACAAATGCAAATCAATTCAGCAACACAAGGAATCAAATAGTAAAGTGGATGAAAATGGTTACTTGAGGACAAAAACTAATATAAAAATGTGTGGGTGCAAATTAAGGACACAAAACACTGACCCACATTGGTTGAAGTAAAAACATAATTTCCTGATTGAAACAAGTACAAGCAGTATCATCTACAAAATTAAATTTGGAGATAGACAGCAGAAAATGATTACAGTTCATGATTTTAGGAAGTTCAAATTAACAACATTGCTGTTCAAAAACATCATCAAGAACTCAAACAGTCGAAAGCAAAATCATTACTCAAAACAAAATAGAAAAATGGAAAAATCTACTGAACTCATCCAACTATGATACAAATATGCAAACAATTGGCTTTTCCAAGCCCTAGGAAAAAAGCTACATTTTGGCACAAACTGTTCACCACCTGGTGGTAACAAAAATAATTTTTTGTGCTGCCAGAGAACATGTTCATACATCCAAACATTTAGTTATGAAATCAATGATAAAAGAGTCATTGAAATTTCAAAGAAACTAAGCATAAACTAGAAATCCCATCAGTCATAATATATTAGAAAAGAGAATCTCTCTTTACCTCCTCTGATGTGTAACCTTGGCCTGCATTACCAGAACCTAGTCTTACAGACTTCCCTGGAGGGCCTTCTTCAAGCCCTTTTGCTCCAATCATCAGCTGGCCAGGTCGAGCAACCTGGCCATCTTCTAGTTTAGCAACTCCTAAGGTAGGTCTCACCACAGTATTAACGTCCTCCACTTTACCATTGGCAATTGGCTGTGCTTTTTGCAAGTTAGGATCTGGATTCTTGGCTACATTACCAATAAAACGAGGTGACTGTCTTCGACGGAAAACTAAACAAAATAGCAACAGTTGGCACAGTCTATGAAGAAAATGGCAATCTCCAATAAGCCTGACAGCAGGTGTGCCAGGAAATGTTCCAGTATTGATACTAATTGGCATAAAGGAAGATGGGCCATTGACTGGATTCTGTACAGCAGAGGTACTACCATCAGTATTGCTGCTGATCTTAGCAATAGCACCTTGCACCCATGCTGACATTTGAGAGTTTCCAGTTGTAGTAGAGCCAGTACTTTGGCCACCTGATGTGCAAAGCAGCACCATGTTGTAAATATATAAAAAGCAGTCCATATTACAAGAAATTTCCATAAAGGTAAAAGCATCTGATCCAAAGATATCACAAACCATAAACTGGATGGTACCAACTCCAAAATGTGTTCAAAACTGAGAATTTTTAGTGTAGCACTTTCTGAAACCAAAAAAGATGCATAAAAACTTTTTTTGCATGTATTCTGCCTCATCCTGCTAAATTAGAGTTCTATACTACTTCACATAAAATACGAGTGCTTTTAAAAAATAAGCAACAGAAATCAATAAGGTTAAAAAAAACAGTGGTTCGTAATTTGAACAGATACATTCTATTATGACCTTTTCTGACAAACCCAAACATTTAATGCAAAAATGAATCTTGGGATTCAGAATTAGGACTGACAAGATTTGAGCATGAATTTCTCACAAGAGCAATACATAGGAACAGCAGAATCCAAAATCATTTTCTACATATTCAGGCACAGATCAATATCAAAAATACCTTTAAGAGTGAATCTGTGACAAGCTGAGATGATATAAATGTGTGAGCACAAAAAAGAGTTGAGGGTACCTACCAAATTCCTGATAAGGCCTTATCTATGAAAAAACAGATAGTGGTCTGTCGACAGAAGCCACAATACAATCATAACGATATATGGTTGGAAAATTTTCAAGGTGGATTTAAAATTTCTTTTAAAAAAATTTCATAAGGGCTTACAAAAATGAGAATTGAGATTATATACTCACAAAAAGTCCAGAGAATTACTCACAAGTATATATGGGAGTTAGCTAAAAAAAGGCTATGCATGGGAGAACTTGTCTATAAAATAATGGAAAGCAAGGAATTGATGCACAATTTTTTAATTGTTCAGCAAATTAGTGTTAGAAAATTGGGTTATAAGTAATTTTAAAAATTTTAAAAGAGCATTTGTTAAACATATAAGTAACTATTTATAAATATCATTTATTTGAAGGGTATGTTTGCAAAAACGAATGGATATAAATTAGACCATATATAATCTGTGTTCATAAACAATGTGAGATTGAATTTGGAATTTTCTGACATTTGGAATAATCAATACTTGTTGGAGGAATTTATAATTATATAACAGACCATAAACATGCTTTTGCAAGAATGTGGAACACCCTGTGTTACTTACATTAATCCAAATAAATACACTACAAGGATAAATCCAGAATTACTAATAACAAGTGAGTCTACTCACTGCATTTCCACTTGCAGCTTGAGCAGATTTCTGGATGAAGATTAATTGCTAATAGTCAAAAGTTAACATAGAATTTCAAACCATTTAGAAAATCCTTCAGAATATTGAGAATTATCTTATCCTTCTCGGGCATAATGGAAACATATGCAATATCTAAATGAACAAGCATAAGTAACAAAGTTGATAATTTTCCAAGACAATCTACTAGTTTAGGGCAAAGTAATATGCCAAACATGAAATTTTCAATAGCGTGACCTCTCAGATACTGACCTTGATTGGGTGATGGAGAAGCAGAACTATGAGTTGGGCTCGCCACCATGTTTCTTGTTGTGTTTGTACCAGAAGATGCTCCAACAGCATGACTAGCCAAAGTACGGCAAAAGCTTGCATAACGCCTCAACCTTGTAATGAAGTGTGAAGCTAGATCAAGAACAGCATCAACATATGCCTGCAGAATATCAGTGAAAACAAGTTCACACAGGCATTAAAAGAAGATGTTTGATACAAAAATAAATAAGAACAAAAAGAAACATGAAACCAAAACTCATGATGAATAAATTCAACAAAAATATTCTAGAAGAAAGAAGGTGCATCATCTCTGTCTAGATAGGAAAAAGGTCAAGACAGCATCCAAGTTCAGCTGAGAAGGTTTAGTTCCATGGCAAAAATCTTCCCTACAATCGAATAATTAACAGAAGAACTATTGTCGTTGTTGCTGCTATCATGAGTAAATACTACTACAATACCACAAACCTGTTCTACTACAATGCTACAAAAATGAGTAGCACAGGTTTTGAGCCCACAAGAACAATTGAGGAGTTTCACAAGCATAACACAAAACCTTGTTTATTGAGAAAATATGCCACAACATTTGAACTACCAGGAAATGTTCTAGAACAACGGTGCTTATCAAGGCTATGGTGATATTTAGATGTGCTAATTCAAATGCATGGCACATGGCATCATAGTGGCCTTGAGATAGCTCCTTATCTAATCATTTTATTGGGCAGGGAATTACCACATATTCGCACAATTATATTCTTTTCACTAATTATAACTTAACAAAAGCTTGTCTTAGCTAAATAAGATGTCTTGACTAGTTCTCATATCACAGGTACAAACCTCTACAATATCCAGCTCAACCATATCTTCGTGGCAGATTGAGCCAAATCAAAGCTAGCAAATGACATTGTTCAAGTTCCCTTTACTAATACCTAATGAGCTCTTAGGAACACAAATCAATCCCAGACAACAGGGATGATCCCCATCCAATATGATAAAAAACATTCAGATTGAGAAGACCAAGGATCGTGTATTGAACACTTTATTACTACTAACACCTCATCCGCCATTGATGGGAGATGAACTCTGGTCCCTTCTCAGCAAGAGCCAAATGCCTTAGACCCTGTTTGAATTGGGACTAAGAATGTGATTAGCATGAGTTAGAAGGACTAGCTCTCTCTGTGCAAGTCACACTAACTCATGCTAGTCAACTTCTTAGTCCCAATCCAAATGGGGCCTTGCTGACCAGCCAAGCGAGGGCTGGTATATACAATCTTAATATGAAGAGACATTTTGATTGCAGCTTGATATAATGGCATACAAAAGCCTAAAACAAACATCCATCAACACAGCATTAGAAACACAAATAAATAAATAAATGAGACCTGACTGCAATCCAGCAGGTATGCAAATGTAGTAGAACTCATGTTTTGACACTAAGTCTCCTTTCAAACAACAATCATTAAGTGAGGAAGTTTTGGGACAATGGGACAACAATCCAGAGCACAATAGCAAACATAATAACCAGGATCAAAAGTCGAATCGTTTTAAAGTTGTTCTGAAATAAGTTCTCTAGGCAGACCTGTATGCTTGGAACCAATGCTTGTTCAACAATCATTTTGTCAGCGTCAATCCCAGATAACGTCTCACTAGAAGCCTGCCAAGGCTCAGGTAACAATGTTGAGGGGTTGACAAGGGCTGACTCAATCCCCTTGCCCAGCATATCAAGAAGCAACCTTGCTTGCATATCCAATACAAGTGCCCGAACATCTTGAGCATTTGTGCCTTCCAGTAGCCTGCACTTTATCCTATCCAAACTCTGCAGAAAATATAAAGATACATCACTCAAAAGAATTATCCATATCATATTTAAAACCCCAGTAGGACAAAATTGGCAACATTGTTAAGGACCATGAACTGAGGCCTGCTAAGTCCATAATGCACCAAGTACATATTCCCTGTAGATATTTGTACCAGGATTTGTTAAATAGCAACCATGTACAACCAGGGGATGAGATTATGAACAAATGCAAGATATTTTAACTTGAGCCAGGTTCTTACAATGTTGTCAGCCATCAATACAAGCTTACAGAGCTTCAATGCAGTTAAACAGCTAAAATTGTCGCAAATTTGTCAAAGGCCAGTAGAAGTTTAGCTCCTCATCTCTACTTAATGATAGTACTAATTGATTAGGCAAAGTACTCAACGTTACAAACATTGCAATGAAATTTTATTTTGAATAACTAATATATCTAACTGTAGCTACAGTTGTGAATAGCAGACTCAAAAAATACCTTGTAATCAGGTTGATGAACTTAACTATTTAAGCAAGGTATACAGGAAAATTGTGCATTCCATTCATCGTCTTTCTATGGATGGGTATGTGAAGGAAACAATCCAAAGCTTATCAATAACAAAAGGTATATTGCAATTTTTCATAAGAATATTTGTGACTGCATAAAATAAGTAGAAAAGTATTTCATGTGGAGTTTATACCCAGCGAAGTTCAACATTGTCAAGCTAAATTCAACAAAGATAGCAAGTGACACATCAACCTGCAACCAAAGCCTAGGTCTGCATCCATGGTACAAACAGGATTATCAAATTTTCTTAGCTAAAGCAACCACTTAATAAGTAGTGGAGTTGGACATCAGCTTTGATGCCTCGAGTAAAATTCAACAAGCATAATTTATCACTACACAACTACTAAAAGAACAACTTTCTGGCTGTCAAAAAAAAACAGAACTTACAGGGCCATGTTGTTGCCTGTGCTGAACAGACGGTAGAGCATGGAAGTCCGCATCTAACACAGCAATCACACTGTTCAATGAGACTGCAAAGTTACACAAAATCATTGTCAGACAGCAGTTAGATGATATCTACACTAGTTCAATACTGGTCCAACGAGAGGATTTTCACAGAAAAAATAACCCCTGTTTTCCAAATAAAACAGCTTATATAAGGTTACAACAGCCAATGGCTTTTTCCAGACCACCCAACTGAATGTTCAGTTGGAATAAGATTCTCTAATCCAATATTGTACTTTTTTTGGTAGCGCGAAATCTAGTATATTAGCCACGATATCTATATAATTATGACAACATCCCACCCCACAAAAGTAAAAGCACTAAGAAGGATTACCTAACATTATTGTACAAACCTCTGCACCCTGTTTAGTATCAAATGTAGGACAAATACACACACCTCAAGGATGCCTGACACATTTCTCGATGCAAACCATAGCATACCCTTCAGAGGGACTCAACCTTGTAGATAACAAAGGTGAAGTAACCCAACCACTTATGCGAACTAACATAAAATTTGTGCTCTACATGCATGGTGCAGTACCCCTAGTCCACAGGTTAAAAAATTAGAGGTGATCTCACACTCTTATAAGGACTTCTTCACCTAGCTTACTACCCAAATGGGACTAAACACAGGTCCCCATGGGAATGTGACACCATGGCACTGCCGTATCATTCTATAAACACCACAAATGTATTTATATTTCTTTTGTTGTACTAAAGTTGCGTCACAAATAACAAGTTAGCATACTTGAGAGTTCAATTCTTAAATACAAATCATTCACGAACAGCCTACAATATAGTGACTTTTACCAACCACTAGAGAAAAAGGAGCATTTGCTTACCTATTCCATCCTCTGCAGCACTTTGTGTGCAACCAACGGCATCCCACCAATCAACTCCTGCCAAAAGGCTCCACCAGAACCTGCACATATAAAGGAAAAACACATTACTTGGAGAGCAAAACTCAAACTGAATACATAAACAAATAGCAGTGAAAGTCATATGATCGAATGCACCTATCCGCAATCGCCCGTTCCCATGTGGCTGAAGTGATTTTTGCTTGAGTGCTAGCCATAGCAGGGGGGAGAACACGAATTATCTTTAATGTAGTACAGTCCTTGTTGGTATCATGCCAAACAGATGCCAAACAACAGCTAGTTGATGAGAATGCTGGTGCAGCTATCGTTGAACCAACATTAATGTGGTAACTATCAACTGGATTGAAACTTGGCCCCGAGAAGATGTGGACTCCTCCCCGAAGAAAAGCAACAGCAACCTCACCACCATGAGCAGAATAAACTATTTGAGCCAGCTGTCTAACATCACTAGGCAGATCATAGGGATCAAAACTGAGCCTATTTGCCTTCTCACCGCTGCAATCAGAAGAATTTCGTTCATCAGATAAACTAGAAGCAGCCGGACCAGATTGAGGAGCTCTAAAATCATCTGTTGGGGGAATGCTTTTATTGACTCTTGTCAACCAGACTGTTTGCATAGGCGGCTGCCCACCAAAACTAGCTGGATTACCAAATATGGGATGGAGAACTACAGGCTGAAGAGAAGATTCCCAACATTGAACTCTCCACCCTGTAATTGAAGGTCCCTCATCAGGATCATATGGAGACATGTACTGCCCTGAAAAGAGAAGTAAAGTCTATTAGTTAATCTCCAAAATAGCAACAAAGAAATCAGAACGCACTTTTAAATACATGCTTTTTTCAGCAGCCATGAAGAGCAACGTTATTAGGAGTTATTTGCTCATACATCACTGCAAATCTCCAATAACATATAACTCTCAGGGTGATTAATACAAAATCTACTCAAAAAGACTAACACAATATCCTTAAGAAAAGCACAAGACTAAGAACCTTCAACTATCACCACTGAAATGACAGACCCGCCCCTAGTTGGATCAAAAGCAACTGCCGTAACTCCAGAGCCCCATGTAGTGGTCGCAGCAGATTGGGCAGCAGCCTCAGGGCTCACATATGCCGAAAAATTTGAAACGGGTGAACAATGAAGTGATGCAATCTCAGAAAGTTCTTGGTCAGCATGCTTCTTTCCTTGCTTTTCTTCAGATGTGATATACTCTTGTAGGCTAAACATATATGCCGCTAGAGGAGCAAATCCCGTCCAACATGGAGGGTTCAGAGATGGAGGAATTGAAGAGCCTGTACTTACCTTAGCAGTAGCCTGAAAACCATTACCAGGACCAGGGGTCACCTCCCAAACAACAACTGTGGATGGATTAACGAGTGGAACACCAGCCACATGCATAGCCCCTGCTTCAGTAATTATTGCATCAGCCGCCATGATACCACTAGGACCAGCTCCCAGCAGTCCTTTGCTTGTTGAAAACCACTTTGGTTGAGCACAATTTTGTGTAGGAGGCCAATAAGCCCAATGTAGCTGAACAGAACCCGATGAAAATACAGAGCAAACACAAAGAAAATGTGGCCATCTGGCTGCAAGTAAGAAAGTAACACCATGTAAATAATGATGCCTGAACTTTGATATTAAGAAAGCATAAAAGTAGGGAAAATTTCTAACATGAAGCCTGAGATTGCTGTGCAAGAAATTTCTCCTCAAATGTCGGCTTCATATTAGCAGAGCTACTTGAATTTGAAGGAAGCCATCGATACTGAAAAGAAACAACATAACATAAAAGTAAATTATCATACGCATGCAAAAAAATTTCTTAATTAATTACTAAATTGTCATCACAAGCATGCAACAAATAATGCAATTGGGTAAACTTCGGTACCAGAATCAACATAGATGTTGGAGTTGTAGATACCCTGATTACTAACACTTACAAAGTCGTAGATACAATAGAAGTTGTATCCTCACTTACTATTTGGTGTTCCTCCAAGCAGTGGAACAAAAACTCGCAAAGATGTTGAATCATGCCTTTTAGTCTGCCAAATTTACTGTGGCGTGTGATAATGCATAAGGTAATCTAGCATTTAGTGCATTTTGTGTGGTACACAACAAGCATTTTTGAGAAGGGAGAACAATTCAGACATAGAATCATCGCCAGCGGCATAACAGAATATTTTATGATCCAAAAGATCTCAATGTCCAGAACCAAAGATGACATCTCACAATTCCAGAACAAATATCTCAAAAAATAAAAAAGAAAATAGAAGAATAGAATAGAGCAAAGCATATCTGCCTATACTGTAAGAATCAGAACTTGGCTGCAGAATGAACAATGAAGAGATATATCTTCTTGAGTTCTTAGGATTCATAAACTTTGTCACATTATTTTAGAATAAACATAGCACCCATGTGTTGCCTCGATAGATGCAACTTAAAATCTGAAGAATGTGACAAAGTTGGTCAAAAATTCATTCATCATCAAAGCCATAACTATTTAACAAACTACTATCTGTACATGTGATACAACCACAGGAAAAACTTTCTTAATAACTACTAAAAGTAAGATTTCTCAAAACCATCCATGAAGAGTTAATTACAAATTATATCACACTTCATCCTTCCTTCATTGCTGAGAAAATGCTTGATTATTCTATGAAAGAAAAAGTTTAAGAAAGGAACAATATGTTGAATGATCAAGCCTTCCAATTTGCTAACAAAAAAGTCCTCCAGTTAATGAAGGAATAATCATGTGGAAAAATTGAATATATTAATGACCGTTGCATTGGAGATTCCAATGCAAATTAATATGAGAAGGTTAGTAATGAAAAGGGCTCATTTAATTAATTGCAAGACATTTTTCAGATTGTGATGAAGTAATCCTACATGAAATTATTCATCCCACGAGACTTTGTGACGATATGTTCAAGTTACATTGCTTCTTAATTGTGATTTTGTGAATGTTGGTTACAGCTTACAAGATTTTCGATCACTAAAGATTAGATTACTTATATTTGAAATCAAGAATAATTATGACAATATGCTAGGTTAAAGGCTCCAGGTTCATACCTTCTTGACAAGATTGCAAATCAAAACTTTGAAAAAGTGTATCCCACAAAATTCCAGCATGTATGCAGATGGCTTTCAAAAAAAAGTAACACAATGCAGAAACACGTAGCCAACAATTGGAGAAAGGATACTAAAAGCCCAAGAAAACAATATGAGTGTGACAATGCAGGTTGAAAAGCAAAATTGCTGACCAGCTCTTCCAACTAATTCACATACAAGTGAAAGCAAACTACATGAGATTACCCTGAAGCTAAAATTCTCAATGATGCAATCTAATTGACAAATCACAACTCACAACAGTAAGAGAACATAGATCAGTGGCATACTGAGGTCATTCCAGATAACCACTTGGTCACAACTGCAAGATCTTGCCGCCATTCTTGTTCACATTGCCAACTGCTAGCATCTCGAACGAGATTCACAGGGCCCTAAGTTTAACCAGAATAAACATAAGTTAAAGGCTGAACAACACTAAACAAAAGTTTCCTCATAAAACTATAAGAAAGATAATCCTCACAAATGGATGAGGAATTATATGTTGATATGAAAATAAATAAAATGTCTACTAAGCAAGAACATAATGTAAAATGTACTTCCAAATTGTGAACTACATACTTTTAATTAACAGACAAAAAATGTTCACCTTGACTTTAAAAGACCAACATAAAATCACTGAGAAACAACTCAATGGAAAGTCTGATCACAGTTAAACCAAAAAGTGAGAATGAACCTGCAACAAATGAGACTTACTTGAGAAGGTTGTGTCCATACGGTGACCCTTCCATGAAAATTAGCAATCAGTAAGGCACGAGGGCAGGACCTTGGAGACCATTCAATAAACTGAACAGAATCACGTGGAGAATCTGTTGATTGATAAAATTATGTACCATTAACACTAGCTTCAGGGGAAAAGTACATTAGTAGAAGTAACTAGATATTATCGCACCTTCATGCATGAACTACACATATATTGATTCCCAAGAATCAATAGCAAAACCCCCATAGGACAATAACCAGGGAAGCAGAATAAATTTTGAAGGGTCTAGATATCTGACTTATGTATCAGTCTTTTATCATGCACTGCCGCAAATAGGCTATACCCCCATGGGACAATCACAAAGGCAATTCCTCAGCAAATATAAGCAGACCATATTGTGAATGTTCCAAATTGAAGCAAATTCAGCTAGCTATTGGATCATGCAAAACATAACTTATATTTTTTATAGGGAAGAAAAGACCTGAAGACGGTTCAAATATTCCCCAGAAAGCTAAATTCACTAGTATCAGTATCACAATGAGTTCAAATAGAACCCATAGGCTTAGCTAAAATTGTAAACATGGTTAAGGGATATGTATAATTATAGTCCTTATATTTTTTGTGCTTGAGATTGAATGAAAATGCAAGGATCACACTTCTACACACCCCTTAACTAGCTTTAACATTTTACCAAACCAAGCCATAGGATACAAATTGTAATTTAGTGGTTTATTTGATTATTGCAAGCCATATAATTTCCAAACAAACATGCAAACCATTATGCTTGCTTCTTCTAAGGTTTTTCTTTCTTTTCACAAACAAAAAGCGATGAATACAAATATAACATGGCTCAAAAGAAATATTAATCCCCCGATAAAATGCATCGGGATTTCTAGGAAGATAGAAAATTCAGATTATTGATAGCTGTATTCTTATCCTCCCAACGTCATAGTTACTGCTGAATGAAACTTATTGTGAAATTTCATTTAGAATGAAAAAAATCCTGAAGCGTTATTCCTTGCCTGCTTTAACATTGAATACAGCACATTCTGTTGGCCTCTCTGGGTTCACAATATGGATGGGGATCCAGAATGGAGGATTTGCCTTGGAACTGAAAAATTTAAAAAAAAAATATGTAAAAAGTGGCATGAGGTTATTGTAATTAAAAATAAATCTGGTTCCCTTCGTTAAAAAATATCAATGAACACAAAAAAGTGTGAAAATCCAAGTTTCCACAAATAAAAAATAGTTCTTTTCACAAAAAGTCTCATTAATAAATCACAGAAAAATCCAGTCTGGTAAGATAGGTGTAGAAAAAAGCAAGTGAGGTATATATCTTTTTATTTGAAAACAAAATTAAACCCAATGAAAACAAATGCTGTTTTCACCCCATCAAAGTTTACTGATGGTCCTTTTTTCCTCTTGGATGGCTAATACTTCAGCTCCTCCAAAGACTCACAATCATAGAGTCCCAAATCGAGAAACAAATATCCACCCACAAAAAGAATAAAGAACAGATACATTATGTATTCCAATATGAGACTAATATCTATGGAAACCAGTGTTTTTCCATTGACCAACTAGAAGAAGAGACGTACTGCAAAAAACAAATAATGCAATATTCTGCTCCAGATAACATTCAGTCATTTGCCCCCATGTAAGTGTGCACATGGGTTTTACATGATACTTAGAGGCCAAAAGTAGCAAACAACTGCAATTAAGTGGCTGGCAATGTGAAGACCACTTGGAGAGGAGGGGTAGGCCAATTGTCAATAGCTGCCTTTGATTAAGATGTGACATTAGACAAGAAATGAAACCTTGAAGACCTAAGTCTGATATTGTGCCAAACTTGCTTCTAGTGCCATTCATTACGAAGCTGAACCAAGTTCTTATCAGTTATTCAACAAATACAAGTATATGAATTAGTCATCAGTTCCGACAAATAGTTTTGTCATTTATTTATATACAACACTCAAATCTATCAAAATTCAAAGCTTTCTGCCCCAACAACTATTCATATATGTCAACTATGCATCAATACCAAAATATCCAAATTCCCTGCCTTCCGAAAAGGTAAAATCTACAAATTACACTCCCTCCCCCTCAAAATGTACAAGGAATCATATTCCAAGTCCACACATCTCCTTACAGAATACAGATAGTGCTAAAGCAGGTCTTCAACAAAATAGGCCTAAAGAAGGAAGAGTTGCACTGAAAAATGCTGTCAGCAAAGTGTCACAATGACATCTTTGACACACCAAGAATGAGATCTCCAACCACAAAGCTTTGCTCAAGGCATGTTTATGTTGATGTACACCAGTCATTCTCATCTAAATATCTTGGTAAAAGAAGCACACAAAACTGTGACTTGCACACAAGTGACTACATCAAAATTCTAGCCAAATCTCTAGCATAGATGACCAAGATGTCCAACACATGCAGAATTTAAAATCTTACACTCCCAACAATAGACAACTATAAACGTGGATAAGAATTTCATACTAATCACTAGTATTGGAAAACAAAGTTTACAAATTTTATGTTTTTTCAGAATGTACAACATGAACAATCACAACAGATATTGTTAGTTTATTTTTCACCTAATATGTTGGTGCAAATCTCTTCAAGTTCAACAGAACTTGACACATCATATATTTTCCATGTACTGTTGTTGATTCTAAATTAATTTATAAAGAGACATCTATCAACTGAATCTCATGTGAATCCTAAGCGATAATTTTGTGTGCTTTGTGCATTGAAAAACAAAGACAAAGCAGAATTATTCCTTGCTGTTGATGATAAATTAAGGGAAGCACATGTCCACATCTATTCCCAACAAAAGTTAATCTAGCAGAAATGTTGCAGATCTTAGCTTTTATAAGTAAAACTGCATAATTATTAACTTGATAAGAAATGAAACTAGTTTGTCAACACTCTTGATTTTTAAACAAATCCTACTGCTAACACTAGAAGACCAAAAGCAGCAAAAGTTGAAATGATCAGCACATATAGCTGCAACACAATAAGATCAGAATCAAGTCCAGTGATAAATCAGTCATGGGATGTTGGTGAACTTCATGAAGATACAGTGCAAGACAAAATGTTCTTCAGAACCTTTTATCAACAAGACATGGAACTAATGCACTGTACTCCTTCATGAGGCACGGATTATAAGTCACTGACTTAACTAGTGTAGCTTGCCATGGACCAACTGGTGGCCAGAGATTGATGTGAACTGCAACAGGTTTGCCTATCATACTTCCAAACCTCCTAAAAGCAAAGTTTTTTACTACTCCTCCATGTAGAATCATGCCACTCTGGTTTTCATTTTCACATTATACAACCAAAAGCAGTGCCCTGAATCTTCTCCAATTTTCATACCAAAACGTCAATGTAAACAATGAGGGAGAACACATGCTAGACCAGAAATGAAGCTACTTTCACGTCAAGTGATTCCAAGGGAGACACCATGTTTCATTAGAATTAAACCATTTAAAGACGATGTATCCCAAAATTCAGGTTCAGATTCCAAAAAGGTTCTCGACGTAATTTCATGTCAAGCCCGCCATTAGCTTCTGCCAGGCACTTAAATCTTGAAATCCACTAACCTTCCAGTAACATGCCCTAGTTCATTATGTCACCAGAATATCTCGCGTTTACGAGAAAATTTCCCACTCAGGTAAGATAACCGAGACTCACAAACTCTCATCACTTAAATACCCAAGCCCTTCATATACAAGGAAAATGAGGTAGCTTCAGTTTTCTACTATACCTAACAGAAAATGATTCGAATAAGCTAAAAAAACAAAAAGAAAGAAAAAGGACGATAAAATGCAAACCTTGGTATCCTGGCACAAGTCTCAGAAGCACAAGCAATAGCATTCAGCTTCCCGCACCAAGCAACCGCGCTGCTCAACAAACCAAAAACCACCAGAAAAACCCCTCACCAGTCAAAATCAAACCAAAAAAGCAAACGTCCCCTCTCCAACCCGCAAAAGGCACTACCTGAAGTTGCGGCAAAGCTCAGGAACACTCATCTTGTGCCGGAGATTGGAAGGCGGCTGCTTGAGCCTAATCCTGAACACTGTTGCAGCAGGGGCGGGCGCCTGCCCCGCCGCAGCCACCGGCGGAGCGCCATCCCCGCAATCCATGGCGCAATCCCCCTCGGCCTCCGCCTCTACCAGCGCGCCCTCGGCAGCAGCCCTAGCTCCATCGGCGGCAGCGTCGACCTCGGGCGAGGGATTGGAGGGGGCTGGGGCCGGGGCGTTTGGACTCATATATAAATAGAGAAAAGAAATAGAAAAAGGGAGATTGTGTGGAAAATGGGAGCCCTAGGTCATTTAAAGCGACGGGAAGGGAAGCGCGATCGGGAGGGAAGGAGGGGACAGGATTGGGTTTGAGGGTGGGGACGTGTTAGGGTTTTGAGGGATTGGGGATTGGGGATTGGGTAGGCAGGCGGACGCTTGCGCGCGGAGACAAAAGGGAGGTGGTGGCGTGGGAGAAATCTAGGGCTGGGAGAGCCAAGGGAGGAAGAAGTGAGAGGATTGTCTTCTCGCTTTTCCTTTTTAGTTTGCCGTCGCTGTCAGCGTTGGCCACGATATCACTCGTCCTTGTGCTGGTGGGGTGGAAGTTTAGTTTGCATTTATTCACCTAAAAAATTTTCTTTGCAAATTACTCCCTGATATTTAAAATTATTTAGGGTTTTTTATTTTAGAAGTTTGGAGATTATGTTAATTACGATAATACATATGGAAACATTACCATGCAGGCGCTAAGTGGGAGTATAAAAGTTACAATCGATGTAAAGTATACTTCTGATGTTAGATGAATTTTATTTATTTTCTTTATCACACCAATTAAACTTATATCTTTTATAATCTTTATTGAATCTTTTATCCGCGGTGAGGTTAGATAAATGTAAGGTTATATTTTTGATAGATATTATTTATTCTTGAAAGGATAATTATTTTGCTCTTTAGCAAATAGACACTGCTAATTAGACAATTATCAGATGACCAAACTATAAAATTTTGTGCATGTATTATCGAGATAACGAAGATAAGTTTTTACCTCCTAATATTTTAGGAGAGTGTTCATAGAAAAAAATAAGTCATGCTTCGACTAATTTGTCATGAATACAATATTATTTTATATTTTGTATTATTACAAAAAATAATCCATCATAAAAATAAAGAAAATATAAAGTTATTATCACTATTTTGTTATAAAAGACTTCTTCAGTGTAATAATTTTTTATTAAAAAATATTTAATCTAGGTGGATCGTCTATTAGAATATCAAATATGGTAGTTTAGCAATAAGTCTTCAAGAGTATTTTACTTCAACTTATCGTGAAAACTATTAAGCCACCAATAGTTATCTTCAATTTGATGCATCTGATCGAATGAAGATACCAAATCAACACATCTATTTTTCTCTCTAAAATATACGTGATTGGATAAATATAAAAAGATGCTAGCATAATTTTTTAATAAATAAGAAAGGGTCTTTTTTTATATTCTCACTTCATCGCTTTAGTTTTTTTTATCACTAGAGAGAAATTTTCTTCTATCACCGTAACGTATTGGAGTTTTGGTGGCAGTTTTTTGGTGACCGAATGTTGCTCTATATATAAAAGTTTGCTTAAAAATATAATTGTTAAGGTTAAATTTTTGAATTTTAAATTTTGAACTATTGAATTGAGCATTCTATAATAATATGATCATTGGAGTCATGTTTTTGAAATTTTAAGTTTAAAACTTTGAGTAATTATTTTTAAAAATATGATTATTAAGGTTCGAATTTTAAATTTTGTTATTTTGAAACTTCAAGATTAGGAATTTTTTGAACTTCCATGATCATTTATGTAGTTTATTATATATTGTAGGGATATTTATGCAATTTATCTATATTTTTGAGAATTTTCTATAATTTTCTATACTTTTAGAGATTTTTCTATGATTTTCTATACTTTTAAGGGTTTTCTACAAGTTTTTATACTTCAAAGGACTTTCTATGATTTTCTATAATTTCAAAGATTTTCTGTAATTTTCATATTTTTAGGAGATTTTTTGTGTTTTTTTGTACTTTCAGAAGGTATTCTATATTTTTTTTGTAAGGTTTTCTATAATGTTTTACATTTTTAGAGGGTTTTTGTAATTTGTATACTTTCAAAAAGTTTTTACAATTTTTTATGCTTTAAGTACATTTTTGTAAGTTTATGTACTTCAAAGAGTTTCTATGCTTTTTTATATTTTAAAAAGTTTTCTACAATTTTCTACATTTGAGGGATTTTATGTAATTTTTTGTATTTTTCAGGGGTTTTATTATTTTATAATATTTTATAATATTTTTACGATTTTCTATATTTTTTGTTTTAGAGGATTTTTTGCGATTTTATTTACTCTAAGAGGATTATTTTAAAACTTTAAGGGTGCTGTGAGGGTAAACGTGAGGTGATGATATTTTCAAAATTTTACAAGTTGAGTTAGTTTTTAATCTAAATAGTCGTTAACAGCTATTAACAACATAGTTATTTGAGAAAGAAAATTGTTTTAACGAGTATACAAGATATTGCGATTTTTAGAGAGATGTAGGAAAAAGATCACTACTTTGCCGAGGTATATAAAAATTTTTCATCTTGTTTTCTAGTTTATCACTCTTGCAAGTCATGTTAGATGCAAATTAGTTGAAGAATTGTGGAAAGATGCAATTTCTAGATATTTCATGAGCCTTGAGCACACATATTTCTCGTGAACTCTAATTATTCTCAATTATCACCGTGGTAATTGCAATCTCGTGAGTTAATTTGAAAATGATTATTTAATTTCTAGGTTTCTAAATTTTGAATTCAATTGTTTTGAATTCTCATAATTTAGAATAATTCCTGAAGGTAAGAAATTCAAGAAATATGTCAAAACAATCCAGAAACATTCATGTCAGATCATTGAGAAAAATAAAGAACACGAAAGCGTACCTAATTCCATTGGGTAGATTAAAGAAGATTAACACCCAATCAAGTCCACTGTGCTCTGGCGACCGGCAGCAGAGATGGCGGCGTGCGGTGCGGCGGCGTGCGGCGTGCGGTGCGCGCAGGCGTCGTGTGCAGGCAGCACGGGACCTGGCGTCGACGCAATTTCAGCGCGGGGTACAGCGTCGGGAGCGGCCGATGGCGTGCGCACGACTGCACAGGCCGGAGTTGGCCAGCATGCGGCTGCGCAGGCTGCTCGGGCTGCGGTGGCGCCTGCTTCGGCCCGACGGCACGGGTTGACGACGATTGGAGGCGCAGGAGAGCACGGATCTGACGACGCCGAACAGCGTGACGGCCTGGCAGCCGTGGCCCAGTGGAGATGACGACGTAGCAGTGGGGTGGCCGGATGGCGTGATGGCCTAGCAGCCATGATGGCCTGGCGACGGCAGCGACGACAGTAGAATTAGGGTTAGGGTTTTGGGGAGGAAGTCTTCTGACTGTTTGAAATTTTACGACTGATGGATCTTAGGTTTCGATCTCCCTTTTTCTTTTTATACCAAAATTCCACAGTCAAGGACCACACCCATAAATCTTAATGGGTTAATTGTTAATTAGTCCATCAATAATTAATAATTAAACCCCACGAATTCTACACATTCACAATTTAACCACCACACTTATATTTTAGATGACAAAGACCCTAAATTAAATAGATCACCTCAATTGGGTCCTTATACCATATAATAGAAATATATATACAATAATTTCATGCAATACATGTACGTCTACATGTCCTTATGCATAAATGTACATGATTTATAGTCCAAATTCTAACAATCTCCCACTTGGACTATATATAACCATGTACATATAACTTCTATTGCATATACATCTCTACATCTTTAATGTGTACACAACTAGAAAAGTCATCTAAACCGATTCCGTCCATTAGTCTCACTAACACAAGGACCAAAGAGGCAGTCGTTGCTATTGTTTGCAACTAAACCCACATTAATCTCATGCATCAATTTAACTAAATGACATAAATCAAGTGTGGATGTGTAGCATGGAAATTACATGTAATGTGATCTGCACATGCCTATTTCCAACTGGTCCAACTTTAACCAAATGACATCAAAATTCAGAGTAAACAATGAAAACTGAAAATAACTGAATAATTTATTAATGTCATGACATTAAGTACAGTACCAAGCATAAATAAAAACACAAACTCCCACTAAATCAAATGGCATCAAATACAACAACACCCATATTTGTAACATGATCATGAAAGGCCTTAGGTGCTAATGCCTTTGTGAGCGGATCTGCAATCATAGAGTTTGTTCCTACATGCTCAATACTAATTAACCCACTCTGAATTCTTTCTTTCACAACAAGAAACTTAATATCTATATGCTTAGATTTTGAAAAGCTTCTGTTGTTATTTAAGTACAAGACTGCTGCTCTACTGTCACAGTGCAACCTAAGTGGCCTTTCAATACCATTAACTATTTGCAGTCCTGAAACAAAGTTTCGCAGCCACATAGCATGATTAGATGCCTCATGACAAGCTACAAATTTAGCCTCCATAGTAGAAGATGCAACGAGTGTTTGTTTGGCACTCTTCCATGAAACTGCACCTCCAGCTAGCAGAAAAAGATAGCCAGATGTCGATTTACGACTGTCTTGGCATCCAGCAAAATTGAGATCAGAAAACCCAATAATGTCAAGTCTGTCCGACTTCCTATATGTGAGCATTAAAGCCTTTGTGTTTTGTAAGTATCTGAAGACTCTTTTGGCTGCTACCCAATGTTCTCTTCCTGGATTAGCTTGATATCTACCAAGCATTCCAACAATATATGCGAGGTCAGGACGGGTGCAAACCTGCGCATACATAAAGCTCCCTACCGCTGATGCGTAAGGAATATTTTCCATAAACTTGGAATCAATATCAGTTTTGGGACACTGGTTCAAACTAAATTTATCTCATTTAGATACGGGGGTATCATGTGGCCTGCAATTTTGCATGCTAAATCGTTTTAATAGACTTTCAATGTAACCCTTCTGTGATAATCCTAAAACTCCTCGTGAACGATCACGATAAATTTGGATCCCTAATACGAAGGATGCTTCACCAAGATCTTTCATTTTAAATTGTTCCGAAAGAAATTTCTTGGTTTCTCGAAGCAGTTCTACATCACTACTAGCAAGCAAAATATCATCCACATATAAGATTAAGAAAATAAATCTACTCCCACTGAACTTATGGTATACACAATATTCAACAGGGTTCACTTTAAACCCAAATGAGAGAACAACCTGATGAAACTTTTGATACCATTGACGGGAAGCTTGCTTAAGCCCATAGATGGATTTCTTAAGTTTACAAACCAATTGGCTAGATTCGTTGGAATCCAACCCCTCCGGTTGTAACATATAAATTGTTTCCTCAATGTCTCCATTAAGAAAAGCGGTCTTTACATCCATCTGATGTAACTCAAGATCAAAATGCGCTACAAGTGCCATGATGATCCTAAAAGAGTCTTTCGAAAAAACTGGAGAGAAAGTCTCTTTATAGTCAATGCCTTCCTTTTGGGTGAATCCTTTGGCGACAAGACGAGCTTTATATCTTTCTACATTACCTTGTGAATCCCTTTTGGTTTTAAAAATCCATTTACAACCAATAGGTTTCACACCTTCAGGCAATGAAACAAGATCCCAAACGTCATTGTCTTTCATGGATTGCATTTCCTCACCCATGGCATTAATCCACTTTTGAGAGTTGGAACCATTGACTGCTTCATGGAAGGTGAGTGGATCCTCTCCCTCTAAGCCAATGTTATTCTCATGTTCCTGAAGAAAAACAACATAATCATCTGAAATTGCTTTTCTCCTTTCTCTAGTGGATCTTCTTAAAGGCACAGGCTCTTCTTGAATTTGAGTATGTTGAGTTTGATCCACATTTTCCTCATGAATAATGGTTTGAGGAATAACTGGATGATCTTGATGAGTTGGAAGTTCAGCATTGTCTTGGATTTGTACCGGATGTTGTTGAATCATGTTAGGAATGAAAGCTTGATCATGATCAACAACTACTGTAGGAAAAGGAATATTTTCCAACTCCTCCTCAAACACAAAACCTTTAACATTATCTTCCCCCCCAAACTCAACATCCTCAAAGAACCGAGCATTTCCCGTCTCAAAAAATGTTCTTGTTTTAGGATCGTAGAATTTAAATCCCCGTGATCTTTCAGCATATCCTACAAAATAACTACTAACAGTTCTTGCATCCAGTTTCTTTTCATTTGGCTTATAAGGCCTTGCTTCAGCTGGACATCCCCAAACTCGTAAGTGCTTTAAGACAGGTTTCTTACCCGTCCATAACTCATAAGGGGTTTTGTTAGCAGCTTTTGTAGGAACTCTATTGAGAATATACATTGCGGTCTTTAATGCATCTCCCCATAGTGAGTGAGGTAAAGTTGTACGACAAATCATACTTCGTACCATATCCTTAAGGGTTCTATTTCGTCTCTCAGCTACACCATTCATGTTCGGAGAACCCGGCATGGTGTATTGAGGAACGATTCCACACTCACTAAGAAATCTAGCAAATGGACCTGGACGTTGTTCACCTGATCCGTCGTACCTTCCGTAGTATTCACCACCACGATCAGATCTTATAGCCTTAATTGATATACCATGTTGGTTTTCAACTTCGGCTTTGAACAACTTAAAAACATCCAATGCTTGTGATTTCTCATGAATTAAATATAGGTAGCCATATCGAGAGTAATCATCTATGAATGTGATAAAATATTGTTGACCATTCCAAGAAGCTGTAGGGAACGGTCCACAAATATCTGTATGTATCAAGTCTAAGACTTCCTTAGCTCTCTCAGCTCCTACTTTGCTCTTATTTGTAGTTTTTCCCTTTATACACTCAACACAAATATTATGATATGAATCATCAAGTTTTTCAAGAATTCCTTCTGACACAAGTCTGTCAATTCTCCTTTTAGAGATATGACCCAAACGCTTATGCCATAATTTAAAGGAATTTTCATTTGAAAATTTGCGTTTAGTGCCTTTTGTTTCAGTATTATGGGACTCACTGTATGAACTTTCTATATGAAGCAAATAAAGGTTGTCATTATCAGTTAAATGACTGGTTCCATACAACACAGAATTAAAATAAATATCACATTTTCTATTACCAAATGAATAAACAAATCCTTTTTTGTCCGAAATAGAAATTGATATCAAATTTCGTCTAAAAGACGGTACAATAAATGTATTATTTAATTCTAAATAAAAACCAGTACGTAATAACAACCGAAAAGTTCTAATGCCCATAACTTCAACCCCTTTTCCAGCCCCCATATAGATGTACTTCTCGTCATCATTTGGCTGTCGGGAGTTCAGGCAATCATGCATAGATATACTTATGTGAGTTGTGGTAGCCGAATCCAACTACCAAGTATATCTGGATACTGAAACTAAATTAACTTCAGAATTAACAAGAGCAAAAGATGTACCTTTCTTCACTCACCAAGCGTGAAATTTGGCACAATCTTTCTTAAAATGGGAAGAGTCATTACAAAAGAAGCATTTCTTTTCCTTATGTCCCTCGGACGTATTTTTCTGCTTCTTTTGCAGTTCCTTCACAGCAACATCTTTAATTTTTCTCTTCTTGCCTTGTCCGTAAGAAGATGATGCCAAATGAGCACTCTCGATTTTATGTTGTTTCATCATGTCTTCCTCTTGCACTAAATGAGAAATGAGCTCATTCATTGTCCATTTCTCCTTCTGACAATTATAACTCACTTCAAATTGACTGAATTGCGGAGGAAGAGAAATCAACACTAAATGAATGAGCAAGTCTTCCGAAAGCTCTAATTTTAGTGTTTTTAATTTCCCTGCAAGATTAAACATTTCGAGAATATACTACCTTATGTTCCCGTTACCCTTGTATCTCATGGAAACAAGTTTTCTTAAGGCTGCACTTGTTTCCGCCTTATCACTTTTCATATAGTGCTTTTCAAGGGTTTCAAGGAACCTTTTAGCATCAGTCTCCTCAGACATAGTGTCCAAAAATGTCTCTGGGATAACATTTTTTATTATCATAAGACTCAAGCGGTTAAAGCGTTCCCACCTCTCAAAAGGTCTCTTATCATTAGCAGAGCTTTCATCTGTAAGAGGTGCAGGACGTGGCTCCCTCAATACTAGGTCAAGTTCCATACATCCCAAGACTATAGTTACCTTATTTTTCCAAGTCTTAAAATTGCTCCCATTGAGCACTGGAATGCCATTGATATTGGCAGTGACAGCAGAAGCATTCACAAAGTCAACTGAAAGAGAACAAAAATTCAAAACACAATCAGTTCACAAAAAGAAATTAAATTCCATCTCAAGATACCTAGCACAACATTGAAATTAAGTATTTGGACAAAATTCAATTTGTAAGTGATACTCTTGGTGTGATAATCAAATATTGACAATAAAGTCCTGTCAAATAATAAGCCTTTCTTTGGACCGACTTATTACCCATATGGATAAAACCAAATAATTGTCACATATTTATTACCACAAATATGCTTTAATTTCGGCCAAATAATAACCATCCTTTGGGCCGGTTATTACCCGCATGAAACTTTAAGTATGTAATGCCTTCCTAATATTTTTTTAGTTTAATTCAATCTATACAATAGAGGTTACTTTGGCAACATATTGCTTGAACCAAATTAAATTAAAAATATTAGTAACTGAATCCATCATAGCAATATATAAATTTTGTAACACAGAATAAGCATACTTTACAATATGAACATAGAAATTCATTATTCTGTTTACACAAATAACTTTAACATGCTTGTTAAATTTTTTTTTAAAAAAGCAAAATATATATTTGACATTCATTCTCAAAAACCCAACATGAAACCTGGCTCTGATATCACTTGTAAGAAATTCAAGAAATATGCCAAAACAATCCAGAAACATTCATGTCAGATCATTGAGAAAAATAAAGAACACGGAAGCGTACCTGATTCCATTGGGTAGATTAAAGAAGACTGACATCCAATCAAGTCCACTGTGCTCCGGCGACCGGCAGCGGAGACGGCGGCGTGCGGTGTGGCGGCGTGCGGCGCTGGTGCGCGCAGGCGTCATGCGCAGGCAACATGGGACCCGGCGTCGACGCAATTTCAGCGTGAGGTACGGCGTCGGGAGCGGCCGGTGGCGTGCGCACGACTGCACAGGCCGGAGTCGGCCAGCATGCGGCTACGTAGGCTGGTCGGGCTGCGACGGCGCCTGCTTCGGCCCGACGGCACGGGTTGACGACGATCGGAGGCGCAGGAGAGCACGGATCTGACGACGCCGGACGGCGTGACGGCCTGACAGCCGTGGCCCAGCGGAGATGACGGTGTAGCAGCGGGGCGGCCGGACGGCGTGACGGCCTGGCAGCTGTGATGGCCTGGCGACGGCGGCGGCGGCAGTAGAATTAGGGTTAGAGTTTTAGGGAGGAAGTCTTCTGACTGTTTGGAATTTTACGACTGATGGATCTTGGGTTTCGATCTCCCTTTTTCTTTTTATACCAAAATTTCACAGTCAATGACCACACCCATAAATCTTAATGGGTTAATTATTAATTAGTCCATCAATAATTAACAATTAAACCCCAGGAATTCTACACATTCACAATTTAGCCACCACACTTATATTTTAGATGACAAAGACCCTAAATTAAATAGATCATCTCAATTGGGTCCTTATACCATATAATAGAAATTTATATACAATAATTTCATGCAATACATGTACGTCTACGTGTCCTTATGCATAAATGTACATGATTTATAGTCCAAATTCTAACACTGAATACATAACTGATTTTGGAATAAAATTGTTATGTAAATTCAAAACTATTTTCTAATCTTTAGATTTTTAAAATTCAAATCTATTATGAGAATTTTGTTCATATCAAAATTTATATGCATGTCCAGTGAAAGCATTATTTAAAATTTTCAAATATTTCAAATATTTATATGTATTAAATTTATTTTAAAAGTATTTTTTTATTCAATATTTTTAGGCATCTGTCTACGCACCCGATATGCCTATTCGCTGTGTGGACCCATCAAAGTCACCTAGGTCCGCTTACCGCTTTTTTAAATCTTATTTTTAATTCAGTTCACTAATCCTTAAAGTTTCACATTAAGTTCAATCATTTGATAACAATAGTTGATTTTGGCAAATAAGATTTTTCAATTGAATCCCTCATAGACAATGTGTATCCTAGCTCTATCTAAACATAGAGAAAAAAAAACTCCTTATTTTATTGCGAATTTATAAAAAAATCGCCTATATTATTATTATTAACAAAAAAATATTTTTTTATGTTATAAAAATTTAAAAATTATATCGATTAGAATATTTAAAAAATATTATATCTTAATTCAAATTTATCAATTAAATTTAATATAAAATTTTAAATTATTCTCATTTAATTTTAGTTTAAATAACTATTAGATTAATATAAAACATAACTTATATTATTATAGCTTTTATAAAAAATCGATTGTTTAATTTTGCGAAACTAAAAATCTAAAATTCAATTTTGATAAGTCGACTGCTCAATAATTATAAATCAATTGTTTGAAATGAAATCAAATAAAAATTTTTGATCTTTTATATTATTTTAATTGATAAAATAAAATAAAAAATATATATTAAATATTTCGATCAATGTAATTTTTTTTGTAAATTTATAGAATAAGGCGAGTGATTTTTTTACTAATAATGATAAAAAAAAGTCCTTTTTTATAATTTTATAATAATACATATTATTTTTGCTAAAAACTCAAAAAATAAATACATATAGTAAAAAAAACCGTAAGACCATAAATATTAGATCAATCAAAGTCATAGAAATAAGCTTTTGTTTACCTAAACCTTAGATAACAATTTTTTATATTTTTTGCTAATTTTTTTTTCCGATAGTTTGAATCAAGCCATATGTATAAATTGGAGTCAAGAAATGTAAACTTCAGAGTTGGAAACATAGTGATCACATAGAGAACTAAGTTTTTTTTTTTTAATTTATTTTAGTTCTTCGTCCATACGATTAAATTCCAAGTTCTTTCAATTATTTTGCTCAACCCTACAACTAAGAGGAGATAGGAAATCCTTATAAACGTAAAGTTGAATAATTAGTGTAACCGAATATAATCATTGCATTTTCACTCCAGCTCAATCACAGAAATAATGATGATTATACTTATTAACACTTTCAAACTAGCTTTACCAAACAGAGTTAATAATTACAACTTACGAAAGCCATCTGTCTCTTACTAGATTATAATCAAAATCATCAAAAACCTGTTAGAGAAAGGCTTACATCTAAAATATAAAATAAGTGATAAAATCACAATAATATGTAAAAAAAAATTACAAGAATAACAATAATAAAAGAAAAAGTCTACTCAAAAATAGAAGGACAATGAGAGGATAAGTTCATAGAGTATAATTGTTATTGAACAATCTTTTGTTAAGAGAGTTCCGAAAGATCGCCTGCTAAAAATAGTGACGAAGAAAAGAGGATAAGAGTGTTGTTCTCTTTTTTATAAACTAGATAAAAATAATAAATACACTTAAATTTCAAAAAATTCTCCACACTTATTCTCTATTTAGAATTTGAAACATTCAAATGAACAAAAGTTTAAAAGAACATTTGATTTGAGATAATTTTTTTTTTCGAACAAATTATTTTTTATTAAAATAAAATTTAATAAATATATTATGGCAAAACAAGATCATTTTATTTTTTCAATTTCAAGCCAAACACGTCCTAAATAAACTACTTTCGTGAATCGTATTTATGAATATAAAAGAATTATATTTCACTAGATTAAACGCCTTCCAACCACCACAAAATTTTCTTTTTGCACTTCAATTATCAATGATAATCTATATGGAAATTTTTAATTTAGAATGATCTAATTTTTAAGTTGATCTAACTAATTTTAATTTAATTTAAATTAAATTTTTAAAAATTATTTTAAGATAAGATTTTCTCGATTTTTGTTACTTCCAAATCCAACATAGTTCGGATATGAATTATTTAGTCCACTTGGTCCTTTACAACATGTTTATTTTCATAAACTATATTCCTAACCTGACAGCTAGCTGATCGCGGCCTTTTCGCAGTTTCCAATCGGCCACATGGACCTTCCTTAGACCGCCACGTGTGTGGAGAATGACCAGCCTTTTTTTTTTTTGCGTACAGGTAATGCAACTCCATAAAAAGTCAAGTAATTTTTCCGGCGGGCATTTTCCTGTGTGAGAAAACAATCGTACGGTGACCCGACACCATCCGCCAGATGGACGGCCAGGATGGTCGCTCGGTGGGCCCCTGCTTCGATTTCTCGTGGTGATGGGGCCAGCCAGCTAAGAGAAGTGGCTCGGACTTCGCGGAAAACCTGTCCGTTTCCTTCGTCGCGGTCGCTAGTTTTTCCTCCGCCCAGTAGAGCTCTTCTCTTCGAGCGATGGATTCAATCCCGGTTTTGACCTCGATCCTCCTGCTCTCTTCGGTTATTTCGCGTATTGAACTGCTGTTTTCGGATGATCGGCGTGCTGTTTTTTTTTTTTTCTGTTAATCATCATCTAGTTGGTGTATTTTGGAGAATTTGGGAAATGGTTGCTTTTTTTTCAGAGAAGGATTTGTTGGGATTTTATTAATTTGCTGCTTATATTTCTGGGAATTTCAGTGTTGTGACCTCAATTGTGGGAAATCGAGCGTGAACTGGTTGAATTTCATGGAATTTTGCGGGATCTTCATTAGCTTTTTGGTGTGATTTTGCTTGAGTTCGACGGAATGGTGTTAAGGACCGAACTTTTTAATATGTAGTTAGAATATGGTTTAAATAGGATTATGGTTGGTGGATCAAAATCGAATTATTATAAAAACAATTGCGAAGAATGCAAGGGAAAGTGAAGTAACTAGGTGCTAAATGTGCAATAGTTTTGATGGTTTTCAAGAGATTAAAAGTTTACATCTATTGCAAGTGCAGTAAAGAGGGTCTTTGATTTTTTTGCTTATTTTTGACAGTTGTCCATCTGATAAAATCTTGTTTTAACATAACGGATGTGCTAATTAAAGGTTAATGATCATGCATGTCGATATTTATTTCACCTAGATGCATATAATTCCTATTAAGTTTCATGCACAAGAATTTTTAAAGTTTATCAAATGGTTGCTTTTGAATCTATGTGTGGTTTATGATACACTTCTTAATTATCTATTGGCGTAGAAAAATTCTTTGGTGCATAATGTTTGCAATTCAGATAAGATGTTTAGTATGTTGGAAGTCATCTCTAAATTCTTTGGTGTTGTACATTGTGTGTAGTGCTTGGTAAACAATGTCCTGTGGATAAAATGACTGTTCACCTTGTTAGCTTGGCATCTAGGGCAAGCAATTGATCAAGTTTTTGGAGGAAGTTAAGCTAATTCCATTTGTGGAAGAGAAACTTAGAGAATTTGTTACTTCAGGAGTTGGACTTCAAGAAAATGAAGACAAATATAGACAAACAGGGAAGAAAACAAGTTGGCATTTATTGTTGGGTAGATCATTCCTCACAGTGACCAATTCAAGCATTAAAAAAGCTCAATTTTAAGAAAACCTATCAGGACTGCTTGCATATTAGGGTGCAATTTGTGTAGAAGCGCATAGAATTAGCTAGAACTGGAAGGAGCATCATCAGAGTATCTGTCAGGAATTCACAAATACTTGCAGAATGAAAATTTTGTATATTACTGTCTTGGAAACTTGGAAAAATACCATGAGTTAAGAGGAAGTGCTGTGGCACAAGATTATCTTAAACCTTAACCATCCCAAAACCAAACCACACTCCTCTAATTGTTTCTATATTACCTCTGATTACATTGGAAAAGCAGAGGGATTTGGATAAAATAGTCAGACAATGTGTATCCTAGGAGTCAAAAAGGATTCCTAGCTAATTATAAACTTTCTTCCAAATTTGCCGTCTTCTCCAACCCTGGAATTTTTTGCTCCTCCTCAAATTTTTATTGAATGTGGAACTTGTCATTATAATATTCTCTAATAAATGTTTCACACTTATTGCATTGCATGCTTAACTGACTCGTATTTGTATTCAGGGATGTATATAAAGCCATACATGATCCTAATCCCTGATCGGTTTTGCAAGCATTATAGTAGCTTACTTGTGGCAGATTGAAATCATGCATGCTATCTTCTGTATCTGCTGAGTTTGGGAAATCATTGTGCTGAAAATTCTCATCTTAAAGGGGGACAGATCACCTTTAAAAAAATGGACCTATTTGATTTTGGCAGGTTTGTGCTCAAGGATTGCACGTGTGAGCTTCTGGGAGGCTGCAGGTTCAGAAGCTAAGAGGATATGAAACTGTGCTGCTTTGGTGCCTCAGTGGCAAGTAAAAGGCATAACTCTCAATCTAAAGAAGGCATAGGTAGGAAGAGATTTAATATTCATTTATTGGAAGATTTTATAAGTTTGTGGAATCCTGTGATGGTAAACTTTTATTTTTTTTTTTTTTGGAAAATGACTTTGAGCTCAATTTACTAGCTGCTTGGAAACCATCGAAGGGGAATACATGCTAAAGGAGAAGATATGAAATGCAACATTAAGCACTATAGATGGCAATCAAAATCGTCATCTATCCATCCTTATTCCTACCAAAAGTATAGATCCACACAACAAGGCTCCACAAAAAAGAAATGCAATTTCTTTTCCTTGTTGGCTATTGACATTATGTTAGCAATCAAAAGTTTGTCTTGGGCATTAGTCATCTAGGCTTTGGGCAAGAGTGGGGTTGGCACTTGATGGAAAAGCCAAATGTGAGTAAGGAGACATCTTATTGTTTACTGTTTGTATGATTGACAGCTCCTGATAATTAGCTAAGAAAATATGGGTAAAGTTAGATGGTATGCAAGTAATTGTGCTTCCTTCCTTCATGCTTCTTTAATTTATTTCCTCCTGGATATCAAGGGCCTTTTCATAGTATTTGGGTGGGCTAAGTGTTGAGGGGACTTTGCACTTTCCTATCAAATTTAATTTCATTCAAATTATTGTGTAGGTTCATCCATTTTGCATCCTACTAATTTTGCCTGAGAGTATCAAAAGTCAGTTGCCTGTTGTTTGATTTACTTGGCCTGTTTGACATAGTTAGCGTAGACGTCTAATTAAAATGATTCAGTTACTTCCTTTAGAGCTTAATAACATGCAAGTTATTGCACTTGCAATTAACAGTGTGATAATGGATAAGGCCATTTAATGTCATTTTTTAACATTAAAAATAGCAACTCAAGTCCAATTATGTTTCAAGATTGCTGAAATCCCATCTGAAGTATTGCAATTTGAGAGTGAAGAGACAGAAATGACTCAGTTCTTTCGTTGTGGGGAATCGAGTGAAGAGACAGAAATGACTCAGTTCTTTCATTGCGGGGAATCTTTCTACCTTAATACAATGTCAAGTATGCATAATGATTTATTTCCTCATGATATTGTTATTAGCTTCTGTGAAAGGCATATTAGTGGGTAAGTGGCACGACATGCCTCCACATCACTAGTCACCCATCTCTTTAGATAGGAGCAATTTTGGTATCTTTCCTGTTTTCCATTTGAATTCCTAGTGCACAAGGGTCCCCTTATTGCCTTGCTATACAATGTCATTAGAAACATTATATATCATATTTTATTTTGTATTACATTTGGCCAGGTCTTTCAGCTGCTAAGAATATAAAGCTATTCTCCTACAAAGAACTGAGTTCAGCAACAGATCACTTCCACCCAAGAAACAGGATTGGTCGTGGTGGTTTTGGAATAGTCTACAAGGTGTCCAGATAACTATTCATGTTACCCTTGCTTAATCCCGTTTTGTCTTCAACTTTTTTAAGCATTTGACTACCTGCATTTTGGAATAATCTTCAAGATACACAGATACCTATTCACGCACGGTTGACTTGTCTTCAGATAAGAATAATGAGAAAGAAGATGGCACAACCTAGCTTCAGCTCATTTTTACCTCCATATAATTATTAGAAAGTGGAAGAAGGATTTTGTAGTTGCAATCCTTGAGTGACAAAACCAATGAAGTTTGATGAACCCTATATTTTTTTTCCTAGATTGTTATTGTAATGAAACATGGTTAAAGATATTCCAAAGACATCTTTAGCTACATATTCAATAACACTCTTGATCAAATGAAGATCTTCAATGAATGTTCGTATTTTTTACTCATCATAATGAACACAAGAGTTTTCTACTAGGGAGGGTCGGTGGTAGGTGGGTAGGTTTAAACGTGTTGTTTTGCTGTGCAAAACTTGCTAACTAGAAGAGGCATAATGTATTCATGGATGTTGGCGGGAACTATTAGATGTATATCCAGATATCCATGGTGCAACTTCTGAGGTGTCAATGGAAATACTCTGCATGCCTGAGTAACTTTGAGGTGCAAAAGGGAAAATATGAAGGTTATGCAGCTTCATTGAAAAATGTAAATCAAACCTGTAGATATGACAATGTTCTTCAGAAAGTTCTAGCAAGATGGTAAACTTTGGGGCATCAAATTGTCTTGTTCATATGTAGGAAAGTCACTCAGTTCTTCATCAGGTTTCTTCTAGCCATTGTCTTCATGCTTATACAGTTTCTTCACAGAAAGCAAGGGCAAGCAAATCATGTGCACATGCATAAATACAGATGCTGAAAACTTCAGCTGGCATTTTAAGCTTAGTTGGTGTGAATATGTAGGTGGTTTCTCTAGTAAAGAAAGAACAAAGGACTGGCCAAATAGAATCCTTTTGGTGCATTTGAAGCAATTCTGAAGATGTTGATGTCGTATTTTAACTTTAGTTGGTGCACTGCATGCACGTGGTTTCTCTAGTAAAAGCAAGAAAAAATGATGAGTGTGATACAAGCCTTTTGGTGCTCATGAACCTATCTGTGATTGTACCACAGCTTTGGAACTAGATGCAAACAGGGCTAACTTTTAGTGAACTACAATATGCATTTCAATGTGGGACCATGCAAAGTTTACCAGCTAAACAACCCTAACTTATGATACTGAATTCCACGAGGGGATGGGCATGAGTGCTGCCATCGAAAAATTGTTATTCTATGATGTAAGAAATGATATAATTGTACTAATGAAAGTTGTAGTTCTTTTGGCTGTTGTAACATGAGAATGCAGAGCAAGTTTATTAAGTTTATGTTTAACATTTTTTCTTCGAATAAGTATTTTATATATTTAAATTCTTCAAGTTAATATTTTCCTTAAATTGAAGGAGAATAGATTAGTCCTCGAGAGAATGAGTGCAGTGAAAGACATGGGTTGAGTGCTGAAGTACCCTGAAGTATCTGAATAATTCTGCACAAAAATTTGACACAAGCAATTTGTGTCTGCTGTTTGGCCGCATGGTTTCTAGTTGTAAAGTAAAATATTGGTATTCATTGTTTGAACTGAAATGCAAATTGAGAGGGACAAGATGTGAGAAAATAGTTTCCATAAACTGGTTAAATACTGGCAATACTAACCAAAAATTCCTTCCAAATGGTGATTTGCTGATTTAAGTTTCATTTTATTGCTTGCTTTTTCTGTTGCATAATAGATGTGGATCTATGGTTCCACCTTGACCTGGTTGTTACCTCTGAAATCCTATTGTATGACACATGAATGCATTATTTTGCCTTCAAAGTGTTGAGAACTTGAAAAAAAAAAAACTTTGTAAGTACTTCTGTTGGAATTGTACCAGGGAACTCTTAGGAATGGAACAGTAATTGCAGCAAAGGTTCTCTCCACAGAATCAAAACAAGGGGTCAGTGAGTTTCTGACTGAGATTGACACCATTACAAATGTTCGGCATCCAAATCTCGTGGAACTAATAGGTTGCTCTGTTCAAGAAAATCATCGAATTTTGGTGTATGAGTATGCAGAGAACAACAGTCTTGATCATGCATTACTAGGTAAATGCAAGAAATTAATTCTGTAAAGAAGTTGCACTTTTTTGGGATTATGGATGCATGAACCAAATATGCCACAGGGATTACGTTGTTGACCTTTTAATAATGGCTTTTACATTGTAGGTTCCAATAGGAAATCAGCTGATCTAGATTGGACCATAAGATCTGCAATTTGTTTGGGATCTGCTAGGGGTCTCACATTTCTCCATGAAGAACTTGATCCACCTATTGTCCATAGAGATATCAAAGCTAGTAATGTCCTTCTTGACAGAAATTTTATGCCAAAAATTGGAGATTTCGGCTTGGCAAAACTTTTTCCAGATAATGTCACTCACATCAGCACTCGTGTTGCTGGGACAACGTAAGCAATCTCTCATGCAAGCTTTCACATACAATTTTCCTAATTGTGCAAGTTCATTTCTTGATTTCTTCTGTCATTTAGAAAGCAATACTGCTTGTTGGAGTAATTCTCCACTGAGATAAGATCAGAAGCAGGGTATCTAACATTCAACAATATTTATGCACTGTATTATTTGCCACATAAATGTTTGTGGAAGTTATTTGATAATTTAAGCAATAGAAGTGTAAATTTTCTGGTTGGAAAAATAAAAAAAATTCATGTCCATTAATGAGTAATAACAAACAATTGTCGCTACTTTTGGGCATTGCAAATGAAGGCACACACTCGTCAAATTTCACTTTGAATTAACTTCTTTTCCCATAAGATTGCTGTAAACAAACAAAGACCATGTCCACCTTGTCATGCTCTTAATCTTGCAGTAATTTTTTGTATCAGTCCATAACTTAAATTTTGCGATAGTTTCAGGTAGGTTTTGGCAATATTTTTTTGATTCTAAAGAAAACTTCAACTCTATATGCTGCATATTTTATTATTTCCTAGTTGATGGAACTTGGACTTAATATTCATGGACTCGACATTTTCTTTGTCCTTTACCTCATTTAATAATACAGTACCTTGAACATTGATTCTTTCTATATCATTTGCAGAGGTTATTTAGCACCAGAGTATGCAATCCAGGGTCACTTAACTAAGAAGGCAGACATTTATAGCTTTGGTGTTCTCATAATAGAAATAGTGAGTGGCAGAAGTATTTCAAAGACACGTTGGCCAGAAATGGAGAAATTTCTTCTGGAATGGGTCAGTTCTCCTCTTAAGTTCTTGCATTGCTGGTTTTGGTTTGCTACTTTTGGGCTGCCTACATATGCATCCAGCATTCTATCCTACAAAACATCTTTTGCTTTTCTCTTTTTTAGAATATATACTTTATCTATTTATCCACAGGACATTTAGCAAACTGTTAGGATTTTGGTTCTCATGTCTGTTTATTGAAAACTGGGGGAGAATGCTTCCTATCAAAAGTTGCTATCAGTACTTGTCTGGTGTTACATGACATGAGACCAGCTATTTTATTCTTGAAATGGAGTGTTCTTCCCTAATCACTTTTTGCAAACTGTTTTTCCAACTAATTCTCTCCAGACATCAACATTTTATTTTATTTTTTCCTTTTTTTTCCTCCAACCATGAAGCTTCAAAGCAATTTAATCCGGATTGTTTCAGTTTCTTATGTTGTTATGGTTCAAATTCATTTTCTGATCACAAGGAACCAATTTTTTCAGACATGGGAGCTTCACCAGGAGGGAAGACTGATAGAAGCTGTGGATCCGGACCTCAAAGAATACCCAGAAGAAGAAGTGCTGAGGTACATCAAAGTTGCACTCTTCTGCACCCAAGCAGCACCAAACCGGAGGCCCTCAATGCCCCAGGTGGTGGAGATGTTATCAAAGCCAATTCGGCTTAACGAGGCAGAACTTACTCCTCCAGGTTTCATTCCAGACCCTGGACAGAGTAGCAAAGGTTCACAAGCAACGTTGACCAGCAATTCACATAGTAAAGTTGCATCTTCCATGGATTCTACTGTTCCATTCACCTCTGCTTCTGTCTCTTTCTCTGAAGTGGGTCCAAGATGAAATTAGTTAACGCCAAGGGGCATGGATATTCTGCTAAGAAAACAGCAGTTATTTTGACTTCTACTGTCTATGCTCGCATTGAGCATGTGTAGAATATCATGTAGCAATTTTCATAGAAACGTGATTTGTAATTATGCCAAGAACATAGATGTGTATTATTATGGGAAAATTTTCTGTGTATTCCTGTAAACTATTGTATTTCTCCAATATTCCTGAAAGTTTTTTCTTTCTCAAATACTTATTTGGCTAAACAGTGTTAATTTTAACTTCTAAAACTAACCAAAAAAACTAAAATTACCATATTGTCCCTATGTCATATATTTTTATACAAAATATATATTTTCATAAAAGGCCCCCCTGAAAGTTAAAAAATTATTAATAATCTAATAAAAGTTTAGAAAATTATAAAAAAAATTTTAAAAAATACAGACAACTTGTAAAAAGCCCTATAAAATATAGGAAAAATAAAAAATATGAAAAATTCATAAAATCACATAAAAATTTTGAAAGAATAAAAAATCTCAAAAAATCCTTAAAAATATAGAAAATTATAAAAAACTATATATATATATATATAAATGACAAAAAATACTGAAAGCTTAAAAATTATAAAAAATTTCTGAAAGTATAGAAAATCACTTAGAACCCTTAAAAGGATGGAAATTGAAGAAAAATATTGAATGTATAGAACATTATAAAAATCTCTATAAATATAGAAAATCACAAAGAAAAACTTGTAAAAGTTCAAAAAATCGCAGAAAAGTTTCTGAAAGTGCAAAAAATTCTAAAACCTCTAAAAATATATAAAATCACAAAAAAAATCCTAAAACTTCAGAAAATTATAGGAAAAATCCCTGAAAGTTCAGAAAATCACAAAAAAATTCTGAAAGCTTAGAAAATTATTAAAAACTCATGAAAGTACGAAAAATCACAAAAGACATCCTAAAAGTTCAAAATATCATGAAAAATCCTTTGAATTTAAGAAAATCATAAAAAAAATTAGAAAATACAAAAATAGCAAAAACCACAGTAAGTTCATAAAATCACAAAAAACCCCAAAAAGGTCAAAATATTGCAAACATCCTCGAAAATTTAGAAAATCACAATAAATTCTTAAAACTTTAGAAAATCTCAAAAAATCTTCTAAAGTTTATAAAATTGCTACTGAATATTTACAAAAAATATCACAAATCATTTAATCATGTATATTTTTATAAAAATAATATAATTATCACTAAATATGAGTATCTATTAAAAAGTATAAGATGAAATAGGGTGTAAACAAGCTGAGTCATGCTGACCCTAGCTTGAGCTTAGCTCAACCTCAAAATTATTAGCACGAGCATCTCAATCTCAACTCAAGTTTAAATTTTAAAAATTATTGTATACTAATTTATATTAAAATAATTATTAGAAATTAATATTAAAATAATGAATTAATATCATCATATTGAAATATAAAAGAGTTTATTATTAAGAATTTTTTGTGATATGTTGAACTTTCAAGAGATTTTTTGTACTTTTAGGTGGTTTTTTGTAATTTTATAAGCTTTCAGAAATTTTTATTCGATATTAAAAATTTTTAGAAGTTTTTCTTGTAATTTTATGAACTTTCAGATTTTTTATAACTATATCTATATATATTTAGAGTTTTTATGATTTCTAGTACTTTCAAATCATTTTTTGTAATTTTTTGAACTTTTAAGTATTTGTTTTGTGATTTTCTATATTTTTAGATACTTTTTATGATTTTTTATACTTTTAATATTTTTTGTTTAGTTTTTATACTTTCAGGGTGATTTTAGCGATTTTCTATACTTTTAAAAAAATTTCTGTGATTTTCTAAACTTTCAAATTTTTTAATGATTTTTTTAATTTATTGGAGTTTTGTGATTTTCTATCCTTTTAGAGATTTTTCTATGATTTTCTATACCTTTAGGAATTTTTTTGCAATTTCTAAACTTTCAATATTTTTTAATTTTTTAATTTTCAGGATTTTTTGATTTTCTATATTTTTAGGATTTTTTGTATTTTTTTGTACTTTCAGAAATTTTTTGATAATTTTTTGAATTTTTAAGGATTTTTTAATGAATTTTCTATATATTTAGTTTTTTATAATTTTCGAAACTTTTATTAGATTATTAGCAATTTTTTAACTTTCAAAGGATTTTTTATAAAAAGCATATTTTTTATATAAATATCTGAAATATGGGTATAATGGTAATTTTAATATTTTTCTCTTAATTTTAATGGTCAAATTTAATACGGTTTAGATAGAGGGGTATTTGAGAAAGAAAAAAAAAGGTGTTTAGGGATATATAGAATATTATAATTTTTGTAGAGATGTAGAAGAAATACTATTATTTTATAAAGATATATAAAAAAATTTCTGTTATTTATACGAGAAAAAAATGTTCTTTAGTGAAGAACCATGGTCCCTGTGAGCTCTGTTTTCATGTTAAAGCTTCAAGGCTTCATCAGCCATACCCCGTCAGCAGTAATCAACTGGCAATCAAGCTACACTTGGTCAAGGGAATTTACAGCAATGTCGATCTTATTGCAGAGAAACCAATTGCAGCATCACTTTTTATTTCAAGGTATCCAAAAACATAACTGGACCAGATGTATATAAAGCAAGAAAAATTAATAAAAAGAGATTGGAATGGATATCATACCCTGCTATGTACAAATATTATACAATATTGTTTTGGGAGGATATCTGTATCATCAGTCATGTCAAAGTCGTTCTATTAGCCAAGATACATGAAAACAACGGCAGCACAAAACTTATCCTCTACATCAAACAAATCTCAAAAAATAGATGGCTCTCCTAGCAACTAAAACAAATTCACAAATGAAAATAAAAAAAAACTCAGATAAACCAGCTTCAGCACGAGAAATCAACAACTAAGTCTTATTTTCAACTACTAATATTTGAAAAAGTGCGCCATGATGAATGTAGGACAATGCAGCAGCTGCTGGCTCTGTCTCTGCTGCTTACCCTTCCACATCCACAGGGATGGCTTCCTTAGTTGGGGTGACAGCCCCATTTGCTTTAGGCTCCTTACCGGCCGTTCCTGCTTTTGCTCCATCTTTCTTATCACCCTTGGCTGCAGCGGCTCCATCTTTAGCCTCCGATGCTGGGGCCGGCGGTTTCATGTGGGGTGGAGGAGTCTGCTTTAGCTTTACCAGTAGCTGACGCATCCTCATGAGATCCGTTGGCTTGCCGGGTTTTGGTCCCTGGATGATTGTGATGTTTGGCTTCTTCTCCTGGTCCTTCTTTCCTCGCCTTTTCTCAATGTTGGGCACCTCGTGTGGTATGAGCTCCGCAATAGCTTTCCAGTATTGTTGATCTGCATTTTTGTGGAATTTTTCTTGGTTCGCCAAAAATAGCTGCTCTTGGCAAGATAATACGCTTAGAGGGAGGTTCAAAAGGTACTTTTATGGCAACAGAGTGAAGTGGTCAGGGTAGTTTCTACCTTTTCTCTTTCTCTGTTGTTGGTCTTGTTTGTTTCAGAGTTTAGTTTTCTTTTCTCATAAAAGGCTCGCTTGAACTCTTCAGCTTCAGCAATGATTTGATTCCTCATCTCCTTCTCCTTTTTCTCTTTTTCCTCGAGAAATATTGTGTTCTGCCTGCATTTATAGTGGCAAGTTTTGTTATCGAACTCCATGTAATTTTTGAAGTAACAGCTAGCATAACTTAAATGATAACTATCCTGTTTCTTCAAGTCTCACTTCACATCTAAATCAAATGATATTGATGCAGCAACATCCATCGCTGTAGATAATCTGATCTTTCATCCAAAATGACCAATTGAAAGCATTTCCTTCTGATGGAGACCTCATTGAACGGGAGATGCTCATAAATATTGCAATTCGAACAGGTACTGCCATACAAAATTATTATGTACCCTATATTCCTCATATTTTCTTAACTATCAGTTGAATTTGACTCCTGCTGAGCCTCTTATTCCCAAGAATTGCATTCCACTTGCTTCGCATATACTCTCATGCCACATATTGGGTCTTAATGGGGCCAAAAACACTAAAGCAGTTCATCTTACAAATCATATGTATATCTAGATGAACGACTAGATATATGGTGGAAAGCAAAGCTGTAATGGGATTCTTTTTTATATATGCCTAAATTTTTGCAGTCTAGAGTGCCTATTGTAATACTAGCTCAAGATAGAGGTTTCTGTTGATGAACAAACTACCAGGAGAAAACAACTTTGTTTGGATTTCTAAATGAATGATCAACAACTCAAAACCCTCATGATGGGACCATATTTCCTATTAAGCAAAATTCAACTTAAACAAAGGAAAAATCAACTCCTAATTCAAATAGGTCTTACAATTGATAGAAAATTATATCAACTTGTTTACAGTGTGCAAGGAGACAACTTCAATGTTCTCCATACTATTTTCAGCTTAGTAAGGTTCATGATGCATTAAGGAAATAAATCACGCTAAGAAGTATATCAAAAAGGTAATTATTATTATAATTTTGATATCAAAAGCGTAATAAAAAATAATAGAAAAATGGAATAAAATAAATCAAGTGGTGCAGAATCTCATCACTCTTTAGATATGATGTTTCAACATTAAAACAGCACACTGTGAGCTGGAACTTACTGAATGTATGGAAATCGATAGACTTTGGCTTCACATTCATATGACCAAGGTCCGACCATACTATACTATGGCATGCATACTCAAACCATCCAGCATGCCGCTACTGACCACAACCTATGCTGGATATGGCAACAATATCAAACAAGTTCAACTTCAGGCTACCACCGACCCTTAAGAGTTCTAGAAAAATCTAAACAGATGCTTGACCCATCATTGACTCCTATAAACAGACCCTGTAGATACGACACATTCTTCTGATCTTAAAACAGCTAACTGAATAGTACTATTCTTCTGAATAGTACTATATCCTCATTTATAGTTCGCATCTGCTGAAGTACACCATTTGATCTCAAAACAGCTAACTGAAGCACCACACTAGTACCTATTGTTTACAACTTGTATTTCGGGTATATACGCTTTCGTGTATTCTGTAGGATCATTCCGTCCTATGTGAACTTCACAATCAGCAATCAAGATTCAAGCCCGCATAATTTGTCACTTATCCAGCTCAAGCAGAAAATAGTCATGTCACAGACATGCAGAATCTCATTTCATCTTGCTCACGACATGCAAAATTTTTTATTTAATCCATCCAAATAGCATTTATCCAGATTCCATCTGCGAAAACTCAATATCTCTAATCTACAAAATGCAAATTTAGACACAATTCAACAACAAAAACCAGGACAAACAACCAAATGAAGCTCAATTCACCCAGATCTCTGAAAACCAAACTGAGAATTCCATGTTCTTCATCGTCTAAGTTCCACGCAAAACAATTCAAATTCAAGCATAAGACTACCAGATCAAAAAATGGACAAAGAAAAAGCAGTCCTCACCGGCGCCACTCCCGGAACGGAAAGCCCTCTTCCGCTTGCATCTGCTCGGGTGGAGGCAAGCTCGGCCCATCCAGCTCAAAGATCTCTCCATCGTACCCCTCTCCATACGCCTTCCCATTCGACTCGGCAAACGTCGAGGACGAGAATCCGTAACCCTCCGGCGAGTTCGGCATACTCCCTCCTCCGCCTAAACCGCCGTGGTGGCCCTCGTCGGCCGAGAAAGAGTCATACCCCTCGCAGCCCTGGGGCGGCGGCGGAGGCATCCCGGAGTCGTACCCAGCAAGGTAGCCGTCGTCGTCGAAGGGCCTCGCTTCTGGCGGCTGCGCCGCCGGGTCGTCGCCGTTGTTGCTGTAGGAGTCGAAGGCGGACGCCATTGCTGGAGCTCGAGCTCGGCGGGGCTCCTCCTCTTCTTCGTCTCCGAGATCGAGACCTGGGGTTGCGTTTGCGAAATGGGGTTCGTTCGGTTTATATAGATGTGTTGCGTAGCTTGTGAGAGAACTTTTGCTGGGAAAAATGGGGGGAGAAGTTTGACCGCGTTTGGCGGAGGATTTTTCGTGCCTCGGGATCGATGTCGGAATCTTTCGCTGCGGACAGGGCTCGAGCCTAAATGGGCCAGTACATGGGCCGGGCCAGCACGTATGCAGAATAATACAGTTTTTAAATTTTGGGAAATTCTTTCTTTTACACCCTCATGTCAATAATTTGTCGGCTTCCACCGTGCCGCGTGGCCACAAACAAGGTGCATGTCTTTGCATCACGATTTATGCTCTAACAGTAGGTAACGATTTCTGAAAGACAAATACGTCATCTACGTTATTAAATCGTTCCAATGACGTTTTTTTTATTTTCCACTTTTTAATCAGCACTTATGAAGCCTTTGCAATACTTTCCCATTGTTTAGGGCTCTTGAAAAAGACAAAATATTATTTAAAAGTGTCTTGAAGACCTACTTGTTACCTTGAAAGCAAATCCAACCATTTTCCTTTTTTTTTTGAAAAATCTCTAACAAAATCAATAGTTTAGTACATATTTTTTTCGTAAATTTTTAAAATTTTTAGAATTTTAATGTTTTGAAAATTTAAAATTTTGAATTTAAAAGTTTTGATAATATGTTTATTTTGTAAAACATGTAAATTTAAAATTTTGAAAATTTGTGTTTATTTTGTTGGACTTGTAAATTTCAAAGTTTTAAATTTTATATTTTATTAAAGTATAAAGTATAAAGTTTAACACATGACCTTACATGCTTAATTTTAAAGTTCAAAATTTTAAAGTCTATTGACAAAGCTCAGTTCAATATCGATTCTGGTCTGGAAGGCTCTTTAAAATTAAATCTACTAGGCTGTTTTTTTGCTAATTTGCAAGAGGAAGAAAGGACTATGAGGAGAATCATTGGAAGCTTCTTTGGCGATCGCTACTCTAACGCTTAAGTTAGAAAAGATCTCGTCAATTTTTATACAGAGAAAATCTCCATTACCTTAATGGATACTCTAGTGATTTATAAGTTGAGAAAGTCTTTTTGTAGATTCAAGACTCTTTGATTTTTTAGTCTTGAATATGCCAAACTCTTCTTATTTGGTTGTCATCACTCTTGAATTCAATGCAAACGATTTTTTTCATAAATTCTTATTTCCTAGTCCTCATGAATACCCGATTATATTCATATATGGATTAGGCCCATCATACTTCTCTATATACCTCGAGATGAGACTCTGTCAAATGAGTTAAAATGATGTTGCTAAGCCTATTTTGACCTCAGTGACACCACCTTGGAAGATGGCCTTAAGGCTAACACCTTGATTGCCTCAGTTAGTGGTTTAGCCCACAAGTTGGGCCACTCATTTATTTTCAATTTGGCTATATTTTAGCTCGGTGTATCATTAGTGTCTCCTAACTCTAGTCATCGAGTTCAGGTGGCTTGGTGAGTAGAATTACTTTCTTTTTCATTTACTTAGTTATGTTGACTAGGGACAAATTTTCGACCACACTATTTTGAATTTTCGAGGTTGGAGCTGCCATTTTCATCAAATCCTGAGAGGCGCTAGCCATTATGACTCATCGTGAGATGAGTTACCAATTCCTAGCCTTGTACTACGCACGAGTTGCCAATGGACATGACACTTTAGGAAATGAGCCACTGGCTCATCAAATCATGTGAAATTATTAAGGTTCACCTTATCTAAAATGACAGTCTGAAGCCATCCCTTTAGATACCGAGATGGTCCTTGATGTGGACATGTGCTCCTCGTAATCGGTGTAGCGATCTCTGGTTCCCACTTTTTAGACTTCCTCGTTCCATGTAGCGATGATCCGCTGGTTTGAAAAAGGCTATTTAAGGAGACCTTTGTCCTTTTCCATTCATTTTCAGCAATCTTTGTATCATGTGTCTTTTTCCCTCCTACTTCTTTTTCTTCTTCATTCATTAAGTTTTTTTGAAATGACATCCTTTTTCACTCTTTCCTCCTTCAGAAAGTGATAATCTTTTGGCAAGGGACCTACCAATCTGTCGATCCCTGTAGCCGCAGCTCCATCCACTAAGGTGGCTATGATTTTGAAACTTTGAAGTTGATAGTGACCTCCAACAAGGTTTATGGCATTGGTGGGTAGAGCACTGCTCCCATCATCGCCACTGTATCCTCCAAGGGACATGCTCCTCTTGAATTTATTGCCCCATCCTCTTTCGTGGGGGCCAACTCTAAGCCATTTGTTGTTCCTGCACTAACTTCTTTAAGTTATGGCATAGACTTTTTCTAAAATGAGTGGTATTTTTTTTTCTTTTTAGCCATTTAGGCTTTTTCTTTTGAATTAAAGTATCATGTGGTGTGGACTTTGGGATAGGATGTCAGATTCTAGAATAGAACCTGATTTTTTACTCTTATTAGGTATCTCTGAGGTAACAGTCTAGATTTTTTATTTCACTCTCTGAGAGAAAAATCTTGAGGACCTAGTTGGTATGTTCAGCTTTCTAGATAAGATCAAGTTAGACTTGTGGGGGTTTGAGGAGAAGAAAAAAAATTGAGAGAAGAGTTTAGGTTTGAGTTAAGTGCCTACTGAAAGATATTTGAAAGTGACTTTAGGTATCATGTGGATAGCTTCATCCAAGATATCCTAGAAGATTGGGACCTCGCCCTTAACTAGATTACACTTAACGCCATGAAATTTATCACCACTTTCCAAACTTTAGCTCGATCCAAAGATTTTGCTCCTACTATAAAAATATTTAGGAATGCTTTCAAAGATAGTTAAGGTTTGAATACCGGGGGTAAGTGGTATTTTACTCCCAAAAAATGGTGTAAGTTATTATCTTAAACCCTAACTCTATCCACTCCTAAAAAGACTATCCCTTTAGAATTTTTACAAACATAGATCAAGGCTTTTTTTATGGGTGGGGTAATCTTTGCTTAGCATATTAAAAGAGACCACAATTAGAATGAAAAATAAAATACAACTTATTTGTTCAAGATCGAAAGTTAAGGGCATTTAAGATATAAAATCAAAAACTTTAAAACATGTTGCGAGATTCAAAAGATGGATGAAAGTTTAGGGCTTTTGAAAAAGATGTGAAATATTATTTAAAAGTGTCTTGAAGACCTATTTATTACCTTGAAAGCAAATCCAACCATTTTCCTTTTTTTTTGAAAAATCTCTAACAAAATCAATAGTTTAGTACATATTTTTTCGTAAAATTTAAAAATTTAAGAGTTTTAATATTTTGAAAAATTTTAAATTTTGAATTTAAGGCATCGTTTAGTTCGGGATCAGAATCAGGATCAAGATCAAAACTAATAAAACTATTTTTATAAAATAATATCTTTTTATTAAAATTAATCCTATAATAATTTAAAATTTGAAAAACTATTTAATTTTTTATAATAATTTAATTTAATAGCGGGGTAAAATAAGTAATATTAATTTTGTAAGAAAAAAATAATTCTGAAAAATGTTGATCCTGATCCTGATCCTGATCCCAAATCAAACGATGTCTAAAAGTTTTGATTGTATGTTTATTTTGTAAGACATGTAAATTTAGAATTTCAAAAATATGTATTTATTTTGTTGGACTTATAAATTTCAAAGTTATAAAATTTATATTTTATTTAACTATAAAGTTTAACATATGACCTTATATGCTGAATTTTAAAGTTCAGAATTTTAAAGTATGTTGACAAAGCTCAGTTCAATATCGATTCTAGTTTGGAAGACTCATAAAGATCAAATCCACTAGGCTGTTCTTTTGCTAATTTGCAAGAGGAAGAAAGGATTGTGAGGAGATCACTGGAAGCTTCTTTGGCGATCGCTACTCTAACACTTAAGTTAGAAAAGGTCTCGTCAATATTTATCTAGAGAAAATCTCCCTTATCTTCATGGATACTCTAGTGATTTATAAGCTGAGAAAGTCTTTTTGTAGATCTAGGACTCTGTGATTTTCTAGTCTTGAATATGTGAAACTCTTCTTATTTGGTTGCCATCACTCCCAAATTCAGTGCTAACGATTTTTTTCCAGAAATTCTTATTTCCTAGTTCCTATGAATACCCGATCATATTAATATATGGATCCGGCCCATCATACTTCTCTATATACCATGAGATGAGAGTCTGTTAGATGAGTTAAAATGATGTTGCTAAGCTTATTTGACCTCAACGACACCACCTTGGAAGATGGCCTTAAGGCTGACACCTTGATTACCTCGGTTAGTGGTTTAGCCCACAAGTTTGGTCCTTGTTTATTTTTGATTTGACTATTTTTTAGCTCAGTGTATCATTAGTGCTTTCTAACTCTAGTCATTGAGTTTAGGTGGCTTGGTGAGTGGAGTTACTTTCCTTTTCATTTACTTAGTTGTGTTGACTAGGGACAAATTTTTGGGTGCACTATTTTGAATTTTCGAGGTTGGAGTCGCCATTTTCATCAAATCTTGAGAGGCGCCAACCATTATGACTCCTTGTGAGATGACTTACCAATTCCTAGCCTGGTACTGGGCACGAGTTACCAATGGACATGACTCTTCAAAAAATGAGCCGTTGGCTCATCAAATCATGTGAAATTATTAGGATTCACCTTATCTAAAGTGATAATCCAAAGCCATCCCTTTAGATACCAAGATAGTCCTTGATGTGGACATGTGCTTCTCGTAATCGGTGCAATGATCTCTGGTTCCCACTTTTTAGGTTTCCTCGTTCCATATAGTGATGATCCGATGGTTTGGAAAAGGCTATTTAAGGGGACTTTCATCCTTTTTCATTCATTTTCAGCAATCTTTGTATCATGTGTCTTTTCCCCTCCTACTTCTTTTTCTTCTTCATTCATTAATTTTTTTGGAAATGACATCCTCTTTCGCTCCTTCCTTCTCCAAAAAACAGTCATCTTTTGGCAACGGACCTACCACTCTGACGGTCCTTGTAGTTGCAGCTCCATCCACTAAGGTGCTATGATTTTGAAACTTTTGAAGCCAACAGTGACCTCCAACAATGTTTATGGCATTGGTGGGCCAAGCGTTGCACCCACCATTATCGTTGTATCCTCCAAGGGACATGCTCCTCCTAAATTTGTTATCCCGTCCTCTTTCATGGGGCCCAGCTCTAAGCCACTTGCTATTCTTGCACTAACTTCTTTAAGTTCTATGCGGACTTGCCCTAAAATGAGTGGTATGTTTTATTTTTTTAAGCCATTATGGCTTTTTATTTTGAATCGGAGTATCTTGTGGTGTGGATTTTGGGATAAGATGTTGGATTCTAGAATAGAACATGATTTTATGCTCTTATTATGTATCTCTGAGGTAAGAGTCTAGATTTTTTATTTCACTCTCTGAGAGAAAAATATTGAGGACCTAGTTGGTATGTTCAGCTTTCTAGATAAGACTAAGTTATACCTGTGGGGGTTTGAGGAGGAGAGAAAAAAATTGAGAGAAGAGTTTAGATTTGAGTTTACTGTCTATTGGAAGATGTTTGAAAGTAGTTTTAGGTATCATGTGGATAGCTTCACCTAAGATATCTTAGGAGATTGGGACTTCACCCTTGACTAGATTGTATTTAACACCATAAAATTTATCACCGCTTTCCAAACTTTAGCCCGATCCAAAGATTTTGCTCCTACTAAAAAATATCTAAGAATGCTTTCAAAGGTAGTTAAGGTTCGGATACTGGGGGTAAGTGGTATTTTGCTCCTAAAAATAGTGTAAGTTATTTGTCTCAAATCCTAACTCTATCCACTCCTCAAAAGACCATCCTCTTAGAATTATTACAAAGGTAGATCAAGATTTTTCTTATGGGTGGCATAATCTTTTCTCTTACTGAGCTAATCTAGAGATTCGTCCTAAAGTTCACCAACTTCTTGTCTCTTAGGTAGATGAGGTTGAGAAAATTAGATTTGCCCACACGTAGTCTAATAAAACCTGTCTATTAGAGCATGTTTTATTCATGGTTCAGAAAGCTAGTATGCACTTTTTAAATTTCTAGTGTACTATTTTGAAATTTCGAGATTGGAGCCGCCATTTTCATCAAATCCTGAGAGGTGCTAGTCATTACGACTTCTCGTGAGATGAGTTACCAATTCCTAGCCTTGTACTAGGCATGAGTTGCCAATGGACATGACTCTTCAGGAAATGAGCTGCTGGCTCGTCGAATCATGTGAAATTATTAGGGTTCATCTTATTCTAAAGCAATAGTCCAAAGCTATCCCTTTGGATACAGAGATGACCCTTAATGCGGACATGTGCTCCTTGTAATCAGTGCAGCGATCTCTGGCTCCTACTTTTTATGCTTCCTCCTTCCATGTAGCGTTGATCCAATAGTTTGGAAAAGGCTATTTAAGGGGACCTTTGTCCTTTTCCATTCATTTTTAACAATATTTGTATCATGTGTCTTTTCCCACTCCTACTTTTTTTTCTTCTTCATTCATTAAGTTTTTTTGAAATGACATCCTCTTTCGCTCCTTCCTCCTCTAGAAAGGGGTTATCATTTGGCAAGAGACCTACCACTCTGTTGGTTCTTGTAGTTATAGCTCCATCCACTAAGGTGGCTATGATTTCAAAACTTTGAAGCTGATAGTGACCTCCAACAAGGTTTATGACATTGATGGGCTGAGCGCCGCACCCATCGTTGCCACTGTATCCTCCAAGGGACATGCTCCTCTTGAATTTGTTATCCCGTCCTCTTTCGTGGGGGCCAGCTTTAAGCCACTTACTGTTCCTGCACTAACTTCTTTAAGTTCTAGCATGGACTTGCCCTAAAATGAGTGGTATTTTTTATTGTTTTCAGCCATTATCGCTTTTTATCTTGAACCAGAGTATCTTATGGTGTGGACTTTGAGATAAGATGTTGGATCTAGAATAGTGTAAGTTATTTGTCTCAAACCCTAACTCTATCCACTCTTGAAAAGAACATCCCCCTTAGATTTTTTATAAAGGTAGATCAAGGTTTTTCTTATGGGTGGGGTAATCTTTTCTCTTATTGAGCTAATCTAGATATTCGTTCTAAAGTTCACCAACTCCTTATCTCTTATATAGATGAAGTTGAGAAAATTAGATTTCCCCCCACATAGTTTGAAGAGACCTGTCTGAGCATGGTTTCTTCATCATTCAGAGAGCTAGTATGCACTTTTGACCTTTGAGTTCTTGATTTTTTAGTTATTTTCTCTTCAATCTAACTGTAGGTTCGATTTTATGTAGGGTTGACCTAGATCTTGTTTATAAACTAGTATATGAGCTAATAAGTAGGTGCTCCTCGGATGTCCCTTGTTTTGCCAGCTCAGAAGAGGCCCTCTGAGGTAAAAGTCGATGCTCCCTTTTAGGAGACTGTCCAAGGCCACGTGAAGAGGAGACGAGAGAAGGGAGAAAGCCAATCCGCGAGTGGAGGAGAGACAAGGAAGGTAGGCGATATCTTGCCCTTGTAAATCCCTCTCTCAAGTCGAATCTATGGGAGAGGCTGCTGATCACCAAGCTATTTTGTTGCAGAGTCCATTGATCGTGAGAAAAAGGCGGTTGTAACTTTCACACCTACACCTTCTCATATCAAAACATGAGCGAAGTCTTCTTCTAGCTGCTAAAGCTCCTTGAGTGAGGAGACCGACTCTGAGGAGTACTTCCATTGGGAATTTTGGGAATAGTGGAAACCCCAACATTGAGTGGCTCCCTATAAATTGAGTCTTCATGAAGGGAGCCCTAACCTATGCTGACATAAGTCATCTGAACCTCCTTTGTTAGTGCTTCTTCTTAATTTTCTTTTTGCTAAACTTTTGGCTTAATTGTAGGCACTGTAATTTTTTTTAATACAGGTCAACATGTTTATGAAGCTTGGAAGCAAATGGCTTTCAAGAAGAATACAACTGTTAAGACCGAGGAAGATGAAGACTTTTTTGCTCTCAACTCGGGCTAGTCCACTCAAGGTTGAGAAAACGAAGAAAGAGACCGAGGAGGAGAGAAATCTTCTTCAAGATTCAATCTTAACGAGGCTAAATGATCTGGAGGATTGGTAGAAGACCGCACTGGACAAGACCAAGGATAAGATGGTGGCTACATTTTTCTGAAGCTCGAAATACACTAAGTCTTTGAAGTTGAGCAAAATGCAAGCCATCCTCGACTTTAAGGATAGTTATGAGTATCTATGGGAACGAAGCCTCCTCTCTGCCAACTCCTTCTCTAAGGGTTACCCCTGTTGTAGGGATACAATAAAAAAGACTCAATGTAATGTTGACTTCGAGCCCGATGACCTCTGAGTGAAACTCTACGATGACTTGAGGATTTGTTGTCTTAAGTGGGAGTATAAGAAAATTATTTGGAGGGGGATGGGAGTTGAGGAGCCCTCTGAAGCCAAGCCCCCAACACTTGTTCCCTTCCAGGAGTTTGCCAAGCTGCCAGCATTCTCCAGATGACCTCGCTTCATTCTCCTTCGTCTTCTTTGTAATAAAATTTTTTGTAATTGAGCGTCTCCTCAGATATAATATTCTTTTAATAAATAAAATGGATAATTACGTATAAGTCCCCGTAATTAGCCTTAATTACATACAACCCCCGTAATTTTCGTAATTACCCCCACCCCCTTATTTTCGAAAATATTTATCCACACCCCCCTGATTGTTATTAAATCAAATTTTTCCCAAAAAATTCCGATTTTACCCTCGGTTATTTTTACACATATACCCCTAAAAACTTATTTTTTATATTTTACGCCCCGAAATTCGGATTTTTGCAAATAACACCCTGAAATAACTCTGATTTACAGAAAAGTCCCCGAAATTCGGACTTTTGCAAATAAACCCCCGAAAATTATTTTGATTTATAGAAAAGTCTCCAAAATTCGGATTTTTGCAAATAAACCCTAGGCGTGCGGGCGGGAGCGGAGGAGGAGGCCGGCGGCAGGAGCCGAGGTGGAGGTCGGGCGGGCGGGAGCGGAGGCGGAGGCGGGCGAGAGCCGGCGGCGGGAGCGAAGGCGTAGGTCGGGCGAACACACGCGACGGGAGTGGAGGCGGACGCAGGCGGGAGCTAGTGGCGGGAGTGGAGGCGTAGGCTGGGCGGGCACGCGCGGCGGGAGCGGAGGCGGAGGCCGGGCAGGCGGGAGCGGAGGCGGACGCGGGTGGGAGTCGGTGGTGGGAGCGGAACGGCGTCGGCCTTGGCCGTCCGCGCCTGGGTCTCTGCGCGCTGGCGCCTCGGCCTCTGTCCCCGGCACGCGGGGGTGGAACGGCGTCGGCCTTGGCAGTCCGCGCTCGGGTCTTGGCGCGTCGACGCCTCGGCCTTCGCCTTGCTCCCGTCGCCGGCTCCCGCTTGCGTTTGCCTCCGCTCCCGCCCGCGTTCGCCTCCGCTCCCACCCGCCCGGCCTCCGCCTCCGCTCCCGCCGCCGGCTCCCGCCCGCCTCCGCCTCCGCCTCCGCCTCCGCTCCCGCCCGCACGGCCTCCACCTCTGCTCCCGCCGCCGGTCTCCTCCTTCGCTCCCGCCTGCACGTCGGGGGTTTATTTGCAAAAATCCAAATTTTGGGGACTTTCTGTAAATCGAAATAATTTTCGGGGGTTTATTTGTAAAAGTCCAAATTTCGGGGACTTTTCTATAAATCAGAGTTATTTCGGGGTGTTATTTGCAAAAATTTAAATTTCGGGGTGTAAAATATAAAAAATAAGTTTTTAAGGGTGTATGTGTAAAAATAACCGAGGGTAAAATCAGAATTTTCGGGAAAAAATTGATTAAATAACAATCAGGGGGGTGTGGGTAAATATTTTCGAAAATGAGGGGGTGGGGGTAATTACGGAAATTAGGGGAGTTGTACGTAATTAAGGCTAATTACGAGGACTTATACGTAATTATTCCTAAATAAAAAGAGACTTCCTCTTATTTGTGCCTTTACCTTTGCGTTTTTGGCTTGTACCTTTCTTCCATGTGTCTTGGCTTGAGTTTGCTTGAAAGCTAATTAGCCTTCATTACACCGGCAAATAGTATGTAGTTTTATCCTTTAGCCATAATGAGGATTACTTTCAAGTGACAAGTTAAAGCTTACCATTGCAGTGGTTAGCTTTGGAGCTCTTTCAAGTGGAGATACTTCAACTTAATATAGCTGATACTTGTCCTTCTGCCAAGATTAAATGTGAGCTAAGAAAATTACTTTAGGAGGAAAAAGGGTCTATGAAGAGGGAATACCCCAAGACCAAAGTGCAACTTAAGGCAAAAATTTTACATAAAAAACTTGCATCTTGGCAAATTTTCGAGCTCTTATGCTTGGTTTATTACCGAGGTCTTATGCCTCGGGTAAAACCAAGGCTTGTACCTCGTGTAGAACTAAAGTCTTATGCTTAGCTTATTGTCGAGGTTTTGTGCCTCAGGTATAACAAAGGTCTTATGTGTACTGTACAATTGAGATCTTATATCTGACTTATTACCGAATTCTTATGCTTTAAATGAAATCAAGATCTTATGTCTAGCTTATTGCCGAGATCTTATGCTCCGGGTGTAATCAAGATCTTATGCTTAATGTAGAGCCGAGATTTTATATCTTACTTATTGTCGAGATTTTGTACCTCGAGTATAACCAATGTCTTATAGCTAGCTTATTACCGAGGTTTTATATCTCGTGTGTAACTTGATGGCTTATGCATGTCTTATTGTTAAGGTCTTATGCCCTAAATAAAATTGAAGTCTTATGTCTGACTTATCGCTAAGGTTTAATGCCTCACGTATAACCGAGGTCTTATGTCAAGTGTAGAATCAGGGTCTTATGCTTGGTTTATTATCGAGTTATTATGCCCCAAGTGTAATTGGAGTCTTATGTCTCGTGTAGAACTGAGATCTTATACTTGACTTATTGTTGAGGTCTTATAGCTCGGGTGTAACCAAGGTCTTATGTCTAATTAGAACTAAGATTTTATGCCTAACTTATTATCGAGATCTTATGCTCTGGGTGTAATTGAGGTCTTATACTTGGCTTATTGTTGAGGTCATATGCTTGGAGTGGAACCAAAGTCTTACAATAGTCTCTTGGGAACAGACATGTCAATATTTAAGAAGATAAAAGAGGCATAATTTATTTTAAAGATAAAATCTTCTAAGGTTGTCTATATATTATATCCTAGGGAGTATATTATTATCTAGGTGCTCGATATTAAATATTCTCGGCCCTATAACTTGGGAAATTTTGAACGGGTCTATCCAATTTGGAGATAGTTTTTCTGAAACTCAATTAATGAGTTCAGCCCATTGAAATACCCAACCGTTTGGTTATAGTTGTCGACTGTGTACTCGAACATTATAATGTTTGGCCACTCACTGCTAGTGCTCAGTAATCCTAGCACAAGTCTTCTTTCATACCTCTAGGATGAAATCTTTCTCGGTTTAGATGTTTGCCTCGTTCATTTTAGAGTCATAAGGCTTAACTTGAGGTGAGGTAAGGCCAATTTCCACTTGAACGATGGCTTTAATCTCATAAGCATAAAAGGTGACTCCCTGATCATTGTTTGACATGTGATTTAGTAAGACCACAAGACATATGATAATTTCTTAACTCAAGTGCTTTTAGCTCTTTTGAGATATTTCTTTATGCTTGAAAGTAAGGTTCTATTAATTACCTCAATCAAGCCATCAGATTGGGAGTGTTTTATTAAGGTGAACCTCTGTTCTATAGTAGAAGTTGTTACAGTATCATGGCTCAGATTGGCAACTTTTAAGGGGATGTAAATAAGGTTTTACAAATAAATATAATTTTGTAGAATATCAAATCCCAATAGCATTCTCCAAGATAGATGCTTATGAAACTCAAATAATTTCAATTAATCTCCAATCAACCACAAATGCAATACAAATAAAGCAAGATAAGGAATAGAGTTCATCATAATTTTTACGTGACTTAGAGACCAACTGCTCCTATTTCATAGTCCTTGCCTTACTCGTAAGGACTTCAATCACTCTACTAGTGATATTATTTCTTAAGGCAAAGTCAAACCTTTACATTTACTTGCAAATCATAATTATTGTTATTTTCTTTGAGTAAAGCCATGTCTATCACTTTTTTAAGGTGAAGTCACGCCCATATAATCTTTTGCTCTCACCAAATAAGTGACACTCCACGCTGAAGTTATTATACTCTCATACTCTTAATATCTAAGAGTATTTACAAGTGAGAAAGCATAAAAAATGATATAATTTAAGCTCACTATATAGTCTTTCAAGATAAAGCTCAAAGGTATTAAAGATTTACTTAAGATTGGAAGGCTTAAAGCATTTTTAGTCTAGTAGACTTGGGAGACTTTGATCTCTTCTCTATAAAAGGTATGAAGTTATTAAAGCTTATTAAGAGAAGTCCAACCATACCTATTTATATATTATGAGTCAAAATTAGCCATTGTGGGTGAAATCTCGTAATTAGTTTTGCTCTAATAATAAAAAAATTAGCCATTAGTCGCACATTAGTAAATTCTTATAGTCGAATAATCGATCATCCAGTTTTGTCAGAAAAACTTTATTTAAGAATTTTCTACAAAGTTTAACATGATGAATTATCTAAATAATAAATCTCAAAAAAATAAATTTTTGATATGACTATAATAAACAAAAATCTAGACCTAATTGGTATCGAGCTTGATCTCTTAAACTTTCTTCAAATCATTTACAACTCTTCAAGTTTTGTCCGTTAATTCATCATTATGCCTCATCTTTAAGTTTATCTTTAAGTCCATCCGTACTTGAGACTTCCGAATGGCTTTGATCTCCATTTCAAACTTGACTTCGCTATTTGCTATATATGTTTAATATATGATTAAATACAAGATTTGTTCATAATAAAAAACTATAAAGGGCAACATAGTATTCTTGAATCTTGAGTTGTTAAATTATTTTCCATTATTTGTAACCAGCATAAGTAGTAGTCTGAACTTATATATCACACTTTGCCATATAAACTCCTGAATATTTCTCTCAAGGATCATGATTGGGGGTTCAATTTCTACTCATTTAATTAAGTAGTCAATAACAATAAAAAAAATCTCCTTTGTCCCAATGCTAATAGGAACAGACCTAAGATATCTATCCCCCATTGGTCGAAAAGCCATACAATTTGGGTCTACTGGAGTTGAATCGCCAGATTGTAATATAATAAAGCATGTCTCTAATATTGTTCACACTAAAAAATGAATTCGGATGCCTTGGAGGCTATATTGGGCGAGTAATATCATTGCTTAAGGAGCTTGTGTATAAGAGTTCGTCTTCCACTATGGAGCTTGTGTATAAGAGTTCGTCTTCCACTATGGCTTTCACATATTTCCTTATAGACCTCTTGAAGGACATAGTTAGCTTCTTTGGGTCTCAGGCAACGGAGGAGAGGTCGCATGAGAGGCCTTTTGTGTAGGACTCTTTCTAGTAAGGTGAAGTTCAGAGCTAGATTCTTAACCTTCCAAGTTTCTTTTGGGTCCTCAAAAAATTACCCATCTTTGAGGTAGTAGATAATGAGATTCATCTGAAAGTACAAAGATCACCTAAGAGAGGAGGAGGAGAAGAGGAGAGGGGAGTGATTTAGATTTTGAGAAAAAATAGAACTTTTTTGATGAAATCAAAACCAATTCAATCCACAATCACAAATCAAAAGCCAATTTCCAAACAATCACAAGTGCAAGTAATTAAATAGAGTAAGTTAAGAGTGCATTGTAATATAATATGGTTCAGAGACCAACCACTCCTATTCCACAGTCTATATTTCAATCTTGAGGACTTTAACACTCTATTAGTGTGCTACTTCGTCAGTGAAGCTAACTCTGTACAACTCTTCTTACTCCAACCGACAGGATGTAACTTCAATACAGAGTTAGAATTTCTTAACTATTCCAAATAACTTTGGAGTGGATTACAAGTGGAAAGATGAAAATAATTGGTACAATCTTAGCTCATACAAAGTTGTCTCAAAATTGAAGAAAAGGACAACAAAAATTCTCTTGAGATTAAAAGGTTTAGAGTTCAACCAAGACTAGAGAGTGACAGAGGGCTTGAACACTTGTCTTAAGGATGAGAAGATGTAAAATTTTTTAAAAATTATTACATGAAGTCTCTTTTACTCTAATTATACCTTTTGGGTCTAAATAAACCATTGGGAGTAAAATCACATAATTTGGTTCACTCCAATGGTAAAAAAACTAGCCATTATTATATAAATTCAGTCTGAATCAGATGCCTGTTTGTTAATTAGACAATTGATAGAGAACAAAAGACAATAGTCACCATCCCTATTAGATGCCTGGTTTCAAACAGACGTTTGGTATAAAGGAGATCACTTTGATCTTTTGAACCTTCCGGACATTCGATATAAATCGAACGTCTGATTTAGTGAGGCAAGCTCTGTTAAGAGCTTCCTGCTAAACTATACATGACAATTAAACTCTAAATAAATTATCTCAACTAAATTTTTGACTCGACTAAAAAAAAAAGACTACTAAGCCTAGTCAAATCCAATTACTTGAGTTGCCTTAGCTTTGTTCGTATCATTCTTGGGTCTCCAAGTGGTTTACACCTTCAAGCCATCTAAAGCCATCTCTTGACCTTATCAAATCATGTTCGCAGATTTACCATTGTACTTCTTTTTCTTTAAGGCTTTTAAACATTTCCTTAAGAACTATCATTATTTTGGCTAGAACACAACTCAAGTAGATCATCAAATATCATTTGTTCATCATTAAAATTAGGCTAGATAACACAATCCAGTTGGGCTCTGCATCCATCGTATTTATTTTAATGGCCTTCGAATAGCTCGGTTGCTAAAGATTTTTCATAAAAATTTGTCTCAGTATCAAACTTGACAAAGCTGAGGCTAGCCGAGCAAGAGCATCTACCTTTGCATTGCTATACCAGGTATTTGGCATATTTTCACTTGGTCCATTCTAGGCATAAGCTTTTATACCTTAGCTAGGTACTAGGTCATGGTCGTGTTTTTTACCTTATACTCTCCAATGACCTATAAATACACAAGATGAGAGTCGCTAAATACCTTCAATTTTTTAGCTTCTGCCACTAATACCACGTGTAATTTAAGGAGAAATGCTTCATACTCCATAATATTATTTGAGGCCTTAAACTCCAACTGAGCTGAATACTCGGTCACTCTCCTGTCTAGACTTTGGAGGATGGCATTGACCCTATAACCCAACACACAAGATAAGCCATCTACTTGAACCTCCTATGGCTCAGATTCTAGTCCTGCTGGGTATGAAGTAGTCTCCACTAAGAAATCTGCTAAACCTTGAGCTTTGATAGTCTTCTAAGCTTCGAAGGTCACATCAAATTGACATAACTCGATTGACCACTTAAGCATTCTCCCAGAGATTTTTGACTTTTACAATATTTACCAAAGTAGGAGATTGGTGAGCGCTGGTGATTAGATGTACTTGAAAGTAAGAACAAAGTTTTCGGGTCACCAGCACCACGGTGTATGTTAGCTTTTCTAATGGAGGGTACCAAACCTCTCCACGTGTGAGTACATGACTCACATAGTATATGAGGTATTTTTTTTCCACCCGGGTTACTTATTAACATCGAAGAGTACTTTATTTGGTTTGGGTCTCTCTAGTAAATACGGTTCAGCTAAGTGCTTTTTGAGGTCTTCGAAGTCCTGATTACATTCCTCCATCTATTCAAATATGGGGCTTTGCTTGAGCGCCTGAAAAAAGGGCATATACTTCTCTCCAGATCTGGATAGAAAGCTATTGAGTACCCCTAAGTGACCCACAAGCCTTGGTATTTCTTTGATAAAGCCCAGAGGCTTCATTCTTATAACTACTTCAATCTTCTCAGGGTTGACTTTTATTCTCCATTTCGAGATAAGATAGCTACGAAATTTTCTGAGACTACCCCAAAATCACACTTTTTTGGGTTCAACTTCATCCTAAACTTCTAAAGTGTATCGAAAATCTCTTCTAGATTCTTCAAATTCTCATCACACATAAAGGCTTTTCAGTAGCATATCATCAACGTACACTTTCACGTTCCTTTTGAGTTGAGACTTGATCCAAAAATAGTGGTAGCTTGAGAACACATCTAAAAAGCTTAGGATTTAGTGACCCGAGAAAGAGTTAATAAGCTGGTCAATTTTAGGTAGAAGATAACTATCTTTTGGACAAACTTTATTCAAGTTGGTGAAATTGATACACATTCTCCATTTACTGTTAGATTTTTTACCATCATCAAATTCGCCAACCACTTAAAATAGTAAACTTTCTTTGTAAATTTTGCATCAAAAATTTTACTCACCTCTTCGATGATAGCTTTCTGGTATTTAGGGGCAAAGTATCTTTTTTTTTTTGCTTTACTAGCTTATAATTTTCTAGAATTGCGAGTTCATGTTATGCCACCAAAGGATCCATACTTGGGGGGTCCTTAGGGGTCCATGCAAAAATATCTTGGCTCCTTCTCATGAGCTCTTTTAATTTGGTACTTAAGGATTCTATGAGATTCACCTCAAGCTTTAGTGTCCTCCCCGAGCCTTTATCAATGACTAGCTAATGAACCATTCCATAGGTTCGACATGTCCTTTCTTCGGCTTGGTGACGAATTCATTGATCTCTACCACAACTGATCCCTTGTCTTTCTGGTTAGAACAATTTTGTCAGTAAGGTGCTTTACACTTCTTAGCAAGGCTTTAGTCCCTCTATGCTTTACTTGTGTCATGTTTAATGAGAAATCTTATGACTAAATGAAAGGTTTAGATTACTGTTTGAAACTAATTAAGTGCTAATCCTTCTAATGTTATATTTGTAGGTGGAACGTGTTCGAACTACCACGAACTTTGATTTGATTGCGGTGTGCTTAGGATTTTCTTCATTCGTAAGGAGTAAGTTAATCATGCCAAGTGGAGTGACCGAGTCCCCTCGTGAATTCGGTGAGTATCTCAACATATGGCTCCGGCCTCTACTCAGTCTTTATTTAGTCATAGGCTCAAGTGAATAAGATATTCACTATACTTCCCATATCTATCATGATACGATGAGTGATATAGCCATTTAAGACCGCCAAGATCACCAATGCATCATTATGGGGTGCAAAAATTTCTTCTAAGTATTTGGTAGAGAAGACTATGTTTTCTTAGTTAGTCTCGCAATGATGTCTCTTTTTCACCTCCTTTTTCAAGCTCTCTTACCTCCTACTGCGGGTTTGACATTTGTCAATCAATGTTGAAGCATCACTTTAAGCTAGTGAGCTTATCAGGATCATATTAAGGTTGTTCTTGATTGGAGGGTTTTGTAGCTTGGGCATATGGTCTCTTTGTGTTATAATGTCAGGTGTGATGAATTAATCTCACATTGAATATTGAATAGATAGGGTCCAATATATATAGTGAAAAGACCTATATCTCATGAGCTTAAGCTTTTGGGATGATATGGTGTCCGGCCCATTATATTATTTTGATTCGACACTCTTTTAACTTTCCCAATAAGTAGTATCAGAGCTTCAGGTTCGAAGTTGTGCAAACTCTTAAGACCAAAATTACCATGATGGTGTGACTGAATTGAGTCGCATGTTAGTTTCTCTTAAAAAAAATCAAAACAATGAGATAAAAATTCATTGTTATGGATCACACGGTGGAACTGGTCAAGTAAAAAAAATTCTTGATTAAAAGTGTTAAAATTGATGTGGTTAAATCACACCTGAAGGGGAAGATTGTTATAATGTCAGGTGTGATGAATTAGTCTCACATCGGATATTGAATAGATATAGTCTAATATTTATAGTGAAAAAGACACATATATCATGAGTTTAAGTTTTTGAATGATTTGGTGCCCGACCCACTATATTATTCCGATTCGACACTCTTTTAACTCCCCCAACACCTTTGGAGGGACGTTTGTTGATGATTCTCTTGCACATGAGCTTCTTTAGCTCGTTCATCTCAGTGGATGAACTACCAGGAGTGGCCTTCTTTGATGAGCCCCTCAATCTTATCCTTGAGGTATTTATATTCTTTTATATCATGACTTTAATCACAGTGAAAATGATAATACCTTGATTTGTGGAGATTTTGCTTACCAGTGTGTATGGGTTGGGGCCTTTGGAGGGTTTTGCTTCATTGATGGTGTCCATTGGAGGGTACCTAGCTTATGATATGCAACTGTGATTCATGGTGTTGGTTTGATGTAGCACCTTGGGCTGGTGATGGAGCTTGAATTGGAGCTTGATTCTAGTTGTTATGAGCCTAGAGGCTCTTGATCATTTGGACTTGATTTTGCAGTTGTTGGACTTGTAAGTTTGCAAATCTTATACTTGAGTCTCAAGTAACTGTATCATTTGTTGAATGATGTTAGTTCAGGTTTGGAACTCATACCGTCTCATCAAATTAGAGGGACCTATCAGCATCTTTGGGATCATTCATAAAAGTTCTCCCCAGAGCCATGACTATGTTCGAGTTGCATAGTTAGCTTACTGCACTGGTCCGTTTGCCCTATTGAATGAGTTGTGTGATTTCGTTAGCGTCAGGGTTGGTTGTCCCCTAGGTGGATTCTAGGACAACAAGGACCTTAGGATTCTAGGAGGCATTATTAGAAGGCCATTAAAGTTTTCTGAGATTAATAAAAAGGAAAGAGGAGCATATCTCAATGAAAACATCAACTGTTAACAGAGCTCGATTTAACACTGATTTTAGTTTGGGAGGTTTTTAAAGATTAAATCCGTTAGGCTACCCTTTCATTAATTTACAAAACGAAGAAAGGACCGTGAGAAGGACCACCGGAGTTTCTTTGGCGACGACTATTTCGACACTCAAGTTAGAAAAGACCTTATCAAATTTCGTCCAAAGATAATCCCCCTTAGCTTCGCGGGTACCATGGTGATTTATAGTTTAAGAATGTCATTTTGTGGATCTAGGACTTCGTGATTTTCTAAATTTGATTATACCAGACTCTCCTTATTTGATCGTCATCACTCTCAAATTTAGTTCTAACAATTTTTCCTCGAGATCCTTGTTCCCCGATTATGAATACCCAACCATATTTATATATGAGTTGAGCTTATCATATTCCCTATAGGTCTTGACATGTATCTGCTAACGAGTTAAAATGATGTCGTCGAGCCTGTTTGACCTCGACAACACCATTTTGAAAGATGACCTCAAAACTCATACCTCATTTACCTTAGTTAGTCGTTCAATCTACAAATCGAGTCCTTATTTATTTTAAATTTAACTATTTTTCAGCTCGGTATACCATTAAAGTCTAACTAATTTTGAAGAACTAATATATTTTATAATTACTGAAATTTAAAATTTTCAAAATTTCAACTTATATATAACAAATATTGAATTTTATAATTTTCAAAATTTAAAAATTCCATAAAACAAACTATTTTTAATTTGATTATCTATTCAAATCACGTGGACAGTTACAACAATGGAAAAACTAGTAATTGTAATTGTTTTTTCTCGTAAATAGTTAGGACCAAATCACCTAACTTTAAAATTTAGAGAACTAATTTGAGAAAAATGTAAAAGTAAAATCGGATTTTGAAACTCAACTGAGCCGTAACGTTTTGGCTTTGATTTGAAGACCTGCCCTTCGCTTCAATTGGATTGGATTTGGATCATCCTAAAACGCAGTCCAATCCAATCCAATTGCAGACCTAAAACAGTCCGACCTGACTCCAATTTTATCTGGATCAGGTCAACTTATAACCCGGATCCGATTCAAGTAGGATTCGGATCCGGATCCGAGCTGCCTCTCTGCCAATTGATCGCGTCCTCGAAAAATCGAGGCCTTCGAATCCCCACCATTTTCTTCTGCGAAACTCCACTCGCCACCGCGCTTTGCGTCCATGGCGGTTCCCGAGCCCGCGACCGAGGCTGCGTTCTCGAACGAGATTGCCAGCGATGGTGGCCTTGCCTCCCCCGCCGCCGAGAAGAAGAAGGCCCGGGAGAGCGATCGCCGGCGGCGGAGAAGGAAGCAGAAGAAGAACAACTCGAAACACTCGTCGGCGCCCGATGAGGGCCCTAAAGACGAGGCCGACGAGAAATCTGACGCCAATCCCGAGGTATCTTTCTCTCATTCCTTGATTCTCTAGGTTTTCGGTTTCTTTTTCTTGGATCTGGGTAGTTAGTTAGGGTTTCTTGGTGTTGATTAGGTTGGGATGGCGGTGGAAGTTGAATACGTGCCGGAGAAGGCCGAGATAGATGATGATTTTCTGGAGGAGTTTAAGCATGTCTTGGAGAAGTTCACGAGCCGCGAAGATGCTGCTGGTGCTGAGGCATGTTGTTCTTTTTTGGATTTTATACTGATTAGTTTTCGATTTGGTGGAGCGTGAAGGTTGATATGGTTTTTTGTGATGATTTGGTTTGCAGGATGATGCTAACAAGGATGGGACGGAAGTAAACGCGGCTGCAAAGAAGAAAACTGATTCAGATTCAGAGGAGGAAGAGCAGGAGACCCAGCAGAAGGAGAAGGGCCTGTCTAATAAGAAGAAGAAGGTTCTTGTTCGGTTTTGTGGTTCTTGTTAGTTTGCAAAATTTTTCCTTTTAAATTTTAATGGATTAATAAAGAATTGCATGTTTTTGTAGCTTTTGAGGAGAATGAAAATCGCTGATTTGAAACAAGTATGCACCAGACCAGATGTGGTTGAGGTATGCTTTTTTTTCAGCTATTATTTTCTTAATACACAAGTTCGTTACATGATTTTAGTAGGTTTACCTGTTCATATCACTTTCTCCTTCTTCGAAAAGCAGATTTTATATGGTATAATACTCGTTTTGCTAAAAAATGCACATATTTAATAATTCAATCTGTAAGGATCTTGGATTAGACGCCTTTATCACTTAAGTTTTGAAAATGGTATCGTATTTTTGAAAAAAGAAATCAAATCATCCGTCCTTGGTGGGTGTAATATCTAGTATTCATAGTAATTTGCCTAACTTTTTGTCCTTGATGTTTTTATCCTCAAGAATTGTTTTTGAACAACTTTTTTGATGTTTTGTTGGGTTGGATTTGATAAAAAAAATGATGAGGACAACATGTTAATGCTGAATCAGTACTAGAATCGATAAATATGGTGGATTGACCATTCAGATTAACTGTTCCCTTTGTGTAAGTTGAAGAAGTTTATGCGCGTCAAGTATCCCTTAGTTTACTGTCTGGCCATCCAGCTGATATCTAAACTAATTAGGATTGGATTTTGAGACCTGATGAGTTACATGTGCGCATAGGTAAAATCTGCTTCTATGAGTTGGTGTGAGGTTTCTAGTTTAAATGAGGTTACAGGATGGCTTGCCAGTGCCAAATGAATAATTCTCCAATGTTTGTATATTTGTTCTTAGTGTCCTGCCAGAGTGGGTTTGAGAACAAGTTTATCAATAAGGACCCATTTGGATCATAGGAAAACAAATGCATTGGAATTTTTTCCCAAAGGATTTGGGTCCGCATGCAACCTCATTTCTATAGAAAATCCTGTGGTTAGTATGATAAAGTCATTAATTATGGGGTGAGGCTTGCATGAAAGCTCCATTTCATAGGAAAAAAAAAAAGAGGTTGAATCTCTTTTTAATTTTCCTATGAAATCATAAGAATTCTCATGATTCCATAGGAAATTGGTGCTATTAAGAAATCCTATGAAATCCTCAATTCCTATGGAATTTGAGGGTATCCAAATGGGCTGTAAATGGCCCAATTAACCACACAGGACCAACTGCTGAACTATGTATTCTTATGCATTATATGATTTGGAAAATAATTATTTCTTCTTGGATATTTCAAGGTAGCTACCACATAGACTCCAAAGAGTAATTAAATAGGATGCTTATGTCATCTATATTTGATATTTCTATCATGTCACTGCTTATTCTCATTGACCCTGACCTAAAATTTGTGGGCTATTTTAAAGCAGAATTTAATATATTGCTGCCTGTATAATTCAACTATATATTTTCCTTCTCATTTCTACTGTGTTGTAATGTTTGATCGTGCTTTCTGTTATCCAGGTCTGGGATGCAACTGCAGCAGATCCAAGGTTGCTTGTGTTTTTGAAATCATATCGTAACACTGTACCTGTCCCTCGGCATTGGTCTCAGAAGAGAAAATTTTTACAGGTGAGACATAATGTCTAATAGGAGAATTTCTCAGCATAATACTATGTGCAGCTGTGCATGTGAGTTGTATGCACATTGGGATGGGTCATACTAAGCTGGGGGGAAAGTAATGTTGATCAGGTTTCACCCCTCTTATACATGTATGTGGTTCTTGCAGGGAATCAGCTGTGATAGTCATGGAGCCAGGAGATAGTGGTAAAGGGGCCTTGTGTGGCTTTTCTTTTCTATATTCTGGGGGTGGTGGGATCTAGTTAAGATGCATGTCCATTACCTGAACAACAAGGGTTTATTTTAATGGTGTTCTTGTCATCATTTGTTCATGGAATTGGTGTGGTGTTTGGCTAAGATCAGAATCTTTGTTTGCAAGGATCAAACTGAATTTTGTTTTTGATATTGCAGATGCTATGTGCTATGGTTCTGATTTAAATTCACAATTTTCATGATTGTCCGGATTAGGATAAGCTGAAAATTTGAGGTTATTTTTTTCCTTCGTTATTCATGCCTCATCGTTGTCTTCATATGCAGGGAAAGCGTGGTATTGAGAAACAGCCTTTTCAGCTTCCTGACTTTATTGCTGCAACTGGAATTGAAAAATTAAGACAGGTAATTAGCTTCATCTCTGAGTAACTATCAGATTTAAAATATATTTTGAAGCTACATGAACAGAAGACAGATAGCTTTTAACATTATCTAGATGTCAATCAACAATTTTTTTGTTGGTGAAGGTTTTAAATGATCTCTTAGTTTCAATTCATTTCCCAACCAAATAACCTTGATATTGGTGAGAGCTTTTGTGTTCCAGAAAACGAACAGCTTATTTGTTTTCACTAGCTAAAATAATGGTGGATCATTTAATGTGGATTTTGCATGTTCTCAAGAACAAGCATCACATGCGTTTCTTCTAGCTAAAATGCATGGTGAATCGTTAGAAATGTTAAAGGTCAGGTTTTAAGTTTTGGTTTCGGGACTGATTTTGGTATCCACCGAAATCAATACGTTTTGGTTGTTTTGATCAGTTTTGGTCGAAATCAATTCGTTTGGGTTTTGGTCAAATTTTTTTAAAATTTTTTTTGATTAAAAATTGATTTTAAATTTAAAAATTATTTAAACTCTGAAAAAAATGCGATATATAATATATCTATACTATTATTAAATAAAAACTTTTTTGGGTTAAAAAAAAAAGCTTAACTATGAAAAAAAATTTGCATCACCCAAGAATTGCTCGTGAATATTTGCGAGGTGTCACGTTGCTCACCGAGGGACTCAACGTCTCTTACGTCACGCCAAGGTTGGATGGAAGAAAGGCTATTCAGTCTAGTGATAGAAAAATATAATTATATAAATATAAATATAGATTTTAACAAACCGAACCCACGGACATTTCATTTCTCCCGAAAGATTTAAAACACTGGTTTCCTGTTCACGCCTTTCATCATAAAACCACATCATCTTTAGAAATGGGTCCATACTAGGAATATAAAATATCTTGATCTTTTCCTCCTCACTAAAACCACTGTATCCCTTAAAATTTTCACACACCACGAATCCATCCGATAGGACATGCTTTTGTATTAACTATAAAATGACAAGAGTGCTTGTGTGTTTATACAATTTCTTCTGCGAAAGAAAACTCTTCGGATATCCCTCGGTTGGTGTTTATTTCTAAACATGTCCCACCGAACCCAAACTAACCTGATTCATATTCATTCCTCTGCCCAAACCTCATGGAAGCCACGCCTTGAACGTGACGTAATGAGTATATGGGTCCATGAAAATCATTAGATAGATAACACCAGTATTACAACCCTCTGCACCAGTAATGTAGAGCAGATTCTTTAACCTCTTCACTGCACTTTGTTTATATCAGCTAGCTTTTTTAGCACTATTTTCATTTCCATGCATCTCTTGATCTGCACTCTCAAAGGACTCAACTTGCAATGTTGCATATTTTCCAAAAGCCTCCATGCCAACCTTTTTATTTGGTTTAAGAAATGGTTTGGCATAAACATTAAATTTATTATATCTTCATGTTTTGCTTTTTAGGCGTACATTGAGAAAGAAGACAGTAAGAAGCTGAAACAGAAACAGCGGGAGCGCATGCAACCAAAGATGGGAAAGATGGACATCGACTATCAGGTTCATACAAGTTTTCTTAGAGTGGTTTTAAGGTTCTGCTGAAATGTTTTTTTCAGACTTTGAAACAATATGGGGTCCGTCCGTCTTGGGTTTCAGGTGGACTAGCCTAAAACACATTATTGAACAGTGGTTTACAGTCTGGGATAAAAACCCTTTTTTCCCTATTGTTTTAATATTTAAAGTTCTAAATTTGAAATTTAAAGTAACATAGTTTCTGTCTTGGCCATGAACAAAGTAGCTATTATATTTCTTAATTTTGATCCTGTTTTTGTTTCATTGTATTATCACGATTTTAACTTGCTTAGCTATCAAGCATTGTAAAACATGGTATGTGTGCTTGGGTAATAACTGGAGTACATAGAAAATTTGGTCACATATACAGCAACATTCCAATATGTAGAAAATACTGAAGTACAGGTCCTCAATTGGCAATGGCATTATTTGCAGTATGTAACTTATTGTCTGATTATTCTCAACATTTTCTTGCTTGTGCAGGTGCTCCATGATGCTTTTTTTAAATATCAGACTAAGCCTAAGTTGACTACACATGGTGATCTATACTATGAAGGAAAGGAGTTTGAGGTAATTATAATTCACTTCTTAGTGTCCATGTTTTCTACTAAAAATTGAAACTTAGTTCCGTGTGGATGATGTAATTTGTACTTGGAAAATATTGTTGTCAAACTAATATTTTGGTTTGAGTTTTTTTACGTTTGATTATTAATTGACATTTTTTATTTGGTTTCACCTTGGCTGGGAAGATTAGTTTTGTGGATGGTATAGCATATGAGTGATTTCTTTATTACTTAAGTGACTTGTATCTGAGTATTTATCAGAACTTATATGAGATGTTCTCCTTGTTATAAGGAAATTTCTTTCAGAATAGAACATTGAGAAGGTCTCGTGTTTTATGATTCATAATATTGGGTTATGTGTATGTCTTGTGTAGTCATGACCTGGTATTAACATTTTTTGAATTAAGCTTTGGTCTTTTGATTATTTTGTTACTTGTTCAATTTATTTAATAATTTCTCTTTATGGTCATTTCAAGCTCAAAAAACATGATCTCCATTTGCTATTTTGCAGGTCAAGCTTAGAGAGATGAAACCAGGTATGTTGTCCAAGGAATTGAAGGAGGCTCTTGGTATGCCTGATGGTGCCCCTCCCCCTTGGCTTATCAATATGCAGGTTTGGTGCTAAAGATGCTTGTTTCCTACTTAGTCGTCAACTATTACTTTTTGTCTGATCTTATCTTTGTTTATTAATATAATTGTTATTTATTTTGGACAGAGGTATGGCCCTCCTCCGTCATATCCACAGCTCAAAATTCCTGGTCTGAATGCTCCTATCCCTCCTGGAGCTAGCTTTGGTTATCATCCAGGAGGTTGGGGAAAGCCTCCTGTTGACGAAGTTAGTTGATGCAACTTTTCTTTAATGCGTTATTTAATTATGAACCCAATTTTATTTGATTCTTATTCTTTTTGTTGATTTTATTAATTTGATTAATAGTATGGGCGTCCATTGTATGGTGACGTTTTTGGAGTTCAGCAAGTGGAGCAGCCTAATTATGAGGTAGCTATTTTTTTCACTTAATTGTCTTATAAAATTTAACTGATTTTGAAAGAGGATTTAGATTTGCCTTGTTGTGTATTATTGAATATCATCTTGCTTAGCTTTTCATCTTGACTCTTGATTTCAGGAAGAGCCTGTCGATAAAAGCAAACACTGGGGTGACTTGGAGGAGGAAGAGGAGGAAGAGGAAGAGGAAGAGGAAGAGCAGCTGGAAGAAGAAGAATTGGAGGCTGGAATTCAATCTGTTGATAGCCTATCTAGGTGCTGTATCTCTTTTAAGAGTTATTATTATTATTTTTTTGTGCTTTAGTACTTTTGTTTGCTTATGTCTTAATTGTTGTTATTCCATTCCTGTATTCAGCACTCCTACTGGTGTGGAAACACCTGATGTCATTGACCTCCGAAAGCAACAGAGGAAGGAGCCTGAGAAACCTTTATATCAGGTATTCATTTGTATTGTTTCTCTTTTCTGCTAGAGATTATATTTTCTTTTTGTTGTGTCACTACATTCTTATGTAATCATTATTTTAATTGTTGTATGAAGGTCCTTGAAGAAAAGGAAGAGAGGATTGCACCTGGGACATTGCTTGGTACAACCCACACGTATGTTTCTTTTTTGTTTAATCTAGTTATTCCTAAAATATTCTTCCTATTTTGCACTTGTGTAGTTATATATGCTCTATAAAATGGCACATGCTAACTTCATCTGCTTCTTTTCTTTGCAAACAGCTATGTTCTTGGAACACAGGATAAAACAGGTGCTAAAAGGGTAAGGTTTCTCTCTCAGCCCCATGGATCATAAACTGTTATATTTGATAGCACTTCTCTTGCTAGAGAAGCAAATGATTTTTTCAGCACCATTTTAAGTTTATTAAACAAATGACAATATAACAGTGCGCTGATGTTTATGCATTACATTATGTTGATCAGGTTGATCTACTACGGGGTCAGAAAGCCGATAAAGTGGATGTCACTATACAACCTGAGGAGTTGGATGCCATGGAAGAAGTATTGCCAGCCAAGTAAGGATTTACTAGAGAGGTTTTGTATATATCTTGTTTACTAATATCAATCCCATGCAGATGATTGCTTCTCCCTTCACTATCCTAAATAAGATGATTTTCTAACTGATCTGGATGTCTATATCACAATCCCATGCAAATGATTGCTTCTCCCTTTGCTACCCTAAATAAGATGATTTTCTAACTGATCTTGATGTCTATATTACAGGTATGAAGAAGCAAGAGAAGAGGAGAAACTGCGGAACCAAAAGGAGGATTTCAGCGATATGGTTGCAGAGGTAGTGTTCCCATCCTTTTATTTTTAGCTTTCTGTTATTTGCCTCTTGGTGCAACATTAAACTGAGCGTTTTGAGCATGCAGGTGGAGAAGAAGAGAAAGCGGAAGATGCAGGAGAAGGAAGGGAAATCAAAAAAGAAAGACTTCAAATTTTAGAAAGTGGTCGTTCCTCGTATATTATCATAGTCAAAGTATCTGCTTGGATAACCTGCATTGTATGACGTATTTTCAAGGTTATGTTGCATTGGGAGCTAAGCTACAAACCTAACTAGCCCCGTATCACTTTGTATTTGATATTAGAGGTCTTGTAGCCAGACTTATTGTATAAAGATCATGTTTGTGATGAGTTATGGAGCGTGGTTTTTAATTTGGATGATATGTAATGCTAATTTCTTGAAACATAGTAGGTGCTGTTTTTCCTCTGTCATGTTTTGGATACGAAATTGAAATATAGTAGTTAAAGTGGGGAGCTAAATTTAGCCTGCGGAACAAGAAAGATGCACCTCGACTTCATACTTATCATTAGGTGCACAGAAAATGACTGGAGCACAAGTATAGGTCACGTTTCTCCCATGCATACTCCGAAGCACTCAAGAACTCCCAATGATTACAGTTCAAGCGAAGTTTTTGACAACAGAAAGTAGAGATAGAACCCTAGTTCTCCAAGAACAAACATCATCAACAACTGGAATAGAGCTCGTGGAACCATGCATGCTCCAGAGCATCTTTCGCCGTGATTCGCCTTTGGGGATCATACTCCAACATCCTCCTCAGCAGATCATACCCGTCCCTCGACAGCCCCGGTCTCCCGAACAGCGGCCGGTGCGGGAAGTGGGCTCGGAGCTTGCTGCGCCGTCTCCTCTCTGAGGGAGCCCCGGCTTCCATCACTATCTTTGCCATCTCTGGTGCCTCCTTTGGGTCCGGGGTACCGAGCAATGTGAGCATTCTGTGCACCTGGTCCGCCTCCGACGTCCCCCGGAACAAGACTTCCTTCGCCAGAAGCTCCGCCATGATGCACCCAGCGGACCATATGTCAATGGCCGCCGTGTACTTCTTGAAACCCAGCAGCAGCTCCGGGGCGCGGTACCACAGCGTCACAACCCGCGGCGACAGCGGCGTCGCCCCGTCCCACCGCCTGCTCTGCCCGAAGTCGCAGAGCTTGAGGCGATCCCCGCCATCTGTAAGAAGCAAGTTGTTGGGCTTTAGGTCCCGGTGCATTAAGCTTCGGCCGTGAAGGTACGAGATCCCATCAAGAAGCTGGAACATGAGATTCTTGACTTCGCCTTCGCTGAAGGGCTTGTCCCTGGCATCCAGCTCGCGCTTGAGGTCGCGGTCGGCGAACTCCATGGCGATGTACATAGACTGCGTGACTTGTCTGTCGATGAAGGCGTCTTTGTAGGCGACGATAGAGGGACGGTCGGAGCTCATCAAGCACTCTAGTTCACGGCCGGACGTGATGGGAACGGAGCCGTCCTCCAGCTTGACTTGCTTGATTGCGACGATCTCGCCGGACTCGATGTCTCGGGCCTTGTAGACCTTGCCGTAAGTGCCCTTGCCGACGCAACGCAGCTTCTCGTAGTCGTCGATTGACCGCTTCCGCTTGCGGCAGAGGTTAGCCTGATGCATTCTGGAGGCGGCGGCGTTGCAGAGCTCAGGACTGTGTGTTTCGACTGCGGCCATTGCAGAGACCAAGATGGAAAGAAGAATCGAAGGAAGCAAATACGAAGGGAGAGGAAGAGGGAGGTGATTATTATAAACCGAGTCCGCGTCCGATTTCTACTCGGACTCGGATTTGAGTTTCATGTAGTGACCCATCAGTGAATCCGAGTGGAACTTGGATTTCAGTCAACGGTAACTGTTCCTCTAATTTAGGTTCTAAGCCCATTATACCTGTAAGCGGATTGGTTTCCGGTTCGACCCATATAATATCTATATCCCTATCCATCGAAATTTTTGAGGGTTTATATTCAAATTCATACCAATAAAAATATAGAATTGTTATTTATAATCATATGTAACTTGTAATTGGATTTGAATTTAGTTTCAAATATTTTTGTGAATTTTTTACAATTTTATTTTTAAATAAATCTCATCATGGTATGAAGAATTAATTTTTTATTTAATTATATGTAATTATTAAATTTGTTTTTATAATATTTAGATTGTTATGTCAGTATAGAAAGCTGGGGAGAATTAACTTATATTCTAAAATAATTTTTAGGATGAGTTTGAGGTATTGATTATTAATAGGGAAAAAATTATATTATATTTAATAAGTTAGCCTCGAGGAAAGAAATGATTGGGCTGAGAGAAGCCCGTGCTGTTTTAACGATGGCTAGAAAGAAGAATCCTCAGAATCCAGAACTTTGGCTTGCTGCTATTCGTGCTGAATCCAGGCATGGGAACAAGAAGGACTTATCGATGGCAAAAGCTATGCAAGAATGTCCATCGGGTGGGATACCATGGGCAGTAGCCATTTAGATGGTACACTAGATATACGTGCGAATAATTTTTAAAATTGTCAGAGGATTCATCTTAATAAAGAAATACAAATACTAAATTTACAGTAATATATTATAAAAACATCATCAGATTATTATACTATTATAAAAGTTCTGGACACAACTCTCAAATATTAACACATCCATATTGATAATGTCAATTCTATATTTTAATTTTTGGAACAGCGGATCGACAAATTGGACAGATTTGCCTTTTGTGGAGCCATTGGCTGGCGCACTCAATGTGAAAGATGTGACGACATTGAGGAATCATCCTCAACGTCGATCCATCTTCGAATTCTTCAAGGCAAATGGCGCATTCTGTTGCACTGAAACCAGTTTCTTCTGTAGCTTCAATAGGAAACAATACTGTTGGTAAATTGTCAATCAGATCTTGCCGTTTAGGTCTGACCCAGCAATGTTTATAGATGATGTAAGCCACCAACGCAATGTCACATAATATTACTGTGCCGAATACTAGAACAGCAAGCCAATATTGCTTTATCCAATCCTCACTTAAGAAGGCAAATTGGTGCGATTCAGCAACAGTGAAGAGCATAAATATTATGAAAATAAAATTTGGAGACCTCATTTTGAATAATATGCACACAAATGAAAATATTCAAAATCTAAATGATGTTAAAATTAGAGATAATTACCTATAACCTATTATAATTAGTCTTAATTACCTACGACTACCGTAATTTTCAGAAATACTCGCATCTTTATTTTCTCAAAATATTTACCTACACCCCTGATTGTTATTTAATTAAAATTTTCCCAAAAAATTTCGATTTTACCCTCGGTTATTTTTACAATCGTAATCCGATTTTTTGCAAATAACACCTCAAATTATTTTGATTTACAGAAAAGTTCTCGAAATTCAGATTTTTATAAATAACTCTCCGAAATTATTTCGATTTACAGAAAAGTCCCAAAATTCGGTGCGACGGCGGCGAGGGTGGCGGCGCGCCGACGGCGACGCCGGAGGCCGGCAGCGGGAACGGAGGCCGAGGCCGGCGCGCCGGCAGCGGGCGCGGACGGCCTCGGCACGCGGGCGCGCCGGCCTCGGCCTCCGTCCCCGGCACGCGGGGCGGACGGCCTCGGCCGTCCGCGCCCGCGTGCCGGCGCGCCAGCCTCGGCCTCCGTCCCCGGCACGCGGGCGCGGACTGCCTCGGCCTTGGCTGTCCGCACCCGCGTGCCGGCGCCCCGCCTCGGCCTCCGTCCCCGGCACGCGGGCGCGGACGGCCTCGGCCTTGGCCGTCCGCGCCCGCGTGCCGGCGTGCCAACGCGCCGGCATCGTCCTCCGCTCCCGCCGCCGGCCTCCGGCATCGCCGCCCGCGAGCCACCACCCTCGCCGCCGTCGCACCGAATTTCGGGGACTTTTCGGTAAATCGGAATAATTTTGGGGAGTGATTTGCAAAAATTCAAATTTCGGGGACTTTTCTGTAAATCAAAATATTTTGGGGTTTTATTTGAAAAAAACCGAATTGGATTTAATTGTAAAAATAATTACGGATAATTCTAAAAATTACGAGAAATTATAAATAATTAAGACTAATTACAGAAATTATACGTAATTATCTCTTAAAATTATAACTTTACGGTGAAATTTTCTTCCGTAATTTAGCGAAGAAGGTCTTTCAACGGAGAGAGATCTCACGGAAACTGAATCAGTAGCAGAAGCAGACAAGAGAAGAGCTGCTTCATCGGCGGAGTTAGAAGTTGCCGATTCGTAAGCCAAAGCAAAGCGAGAAGGAGATTTTTTGCGTTTTTTTGCGTCTGATTACTAACTGACATTTTTTGAATTAAGCTGTGGTCTTTCGATTATTTTGTTACTTTTTCAATTTATTTAATAATTTCTCTTTATGGTCGTTTCAAGCTCAAAAAACATGATCTCCATTTGCTATTTTGCGATGATATGGCTTTTTGTGATGATTTGGTTTGCAGGATGATGCTAACAAGGATGGGACGGAAGTAAACGCGGCTGCAAAGAAGAAAACTGATTCAGATTCAGAGGAGGAAGAGCAGGAGACCCAGCAGAAGGAGAAGGGCCTGTCTAATAAGAAGAAGAAGGTTCTTGTTCAGTTTTGTGGTTTTTGTTAGTTTGAAAAATTTTTCCTTTTAAATTTTAATGGATTAATAAAGAATTGCATGTTTTTGTAGCTTTTGAGGAGAATGAAAATCGCTGATTTGAAACGAGTATGCACCAGACCAGATGTGGTTGAGGCACGCTTTTATTTCAGCTATTGTTTTCTTAATACACAAATTCCTTACATAATTTAGTAGGTTTACCTGTTCATATCACTTTCTCCTTCTTCAAAAAGCAGATTTTTTATGGTATAATACTCGTTTTGCTAAAAAATGCACATATTTAATAATTCAATCTGTAGGGATCTTGGATTAGACGCCTTTATCACTTTAGTTTTGAAAATGGTATTGTATTTTTGAAAAAAGAAATGAAATCATCCGTCCTTGGTGGGTGTAATATCTAGTATTCATAGTAATTTGCCTAACTTTTTGTCCTTGAGGTTTTGATCCTCAAGAATTGTTTTTGAAAAACTTTTCTGATGTTTTGTTGGGTTGGATTTGATAAAAAAATGATGAGGACAACATGTTAATGCTGAATCAGTACTAGAATCGATAAATACTGTGGATCGACCATTCAGATTAACTGTTCCCTTTGTGTAAGTTGAAGAGGTTTACGTGCGTCAAGTATCCCTTAGTTTACTGTCTGGCTATCCAGCTGATATCTAAACTAATTAGGATTGGATTTTGAGACCTGATGAGTTACATGTGCGCATAGGTAAAATCTGCTGCTATGAGTTGGTGTGAGGTTTCTAGTTTAAATGAGGTTACAGGATGGCTTGCCAGTGCCAAATGAATAATTCTCCAATGTTTGTATATTTGTTCTTAGTGTCCCGCCAGAGTGGGTTTGAGAACAAGTTTATCAATAAGGACCCATTTGGATCATAGGAAAACAAATGCATTGGAATATTTTCCCAAAGGATTTGGGTCCGCATGCAACCTCATTTCTATAGAAAATCCTGTGGTTAGTATGATAAAGTCATTAATTATGGGGTGAGGCTTGCATGAAAGCTCCATTTCATAGGAAAAAAAAAAAGAGGTTGCATCTCTTTTTAATTTTCCTATGAAATCATAAGAATTCTCATGATTCCATAGGAAATTGGTGCTATCAAGAAATCCTATGAAATCCTCAATTCCTATGGAATTTGAGGGTATCCAAATGGGCTGTAAATGGCCCAATTAACCACACAGGACCAACTGCTGAACTATGTATTCTTATGCATTATATGATTTGGAAAATAATTATTTCTTCTTGGATATTTCAAGGTAGCTACCACATAGACTCCAAAGAGTAATTAAATAGGATGCTTATGTCATCTATATTTGATAGTTCTATCATGTCACTGCTTATTCTCATTGACCCTGACCTAAAATTTGTGGGTTATTTTAAAGCAGAATTAAATATATTGCTGCCTGTATAATTCAACTATATATATTTTCCTTCTCATTTCTTCTGTGCTGTAATGTTTGATCTTACTTTCTGTTATCCAGGTCTGGGATGCAACTGCAGCAGATCCAAGGTTGCTTGTGTTTTTGAAATCATATCGTAACACTGTACCTGTCCGTCGGCATTGGTCTCAGAAGAGAAAATTTTTACAGGTGAGACGTAATGTCTAATAGGAGAATTTCTCAGCATAATACTATGTGCAGCTGTGCATGTGAGTTGTATGCACATTGGGATGGGTCATACTAAGCTGGGGGGAAAGTAATGTTGATCAGGTTTCACCCCTCTTATACATGTATGTGGTTCTCGCAGGGAATCGGCTGTGATAGTCATGGAGCCAGGAGATAGTGGTAAAGGGGCCTTGTGTGGCTTTTCTTTTCTATATTCTGGGGGTGGTGGGATCTAGTTAAGGTGCATGTCCATTACCTGAACAACAAGGGTTTATTTTAATGGTGTTCTCATCATCATCTGTTCACGGAATTGGTGTGGTGTCTGGCTAAGATCAGAATCTTTGTTTGCAAGGATCAAACTGAATTTTGTTTTTGATATTGCAGATGCTATGTGCTATGGCTCTGATTTAAATTCACAATTTTCATGATTGTCCTGATTAGGATAAGCTGAAAATTTGAGGTTATTTTTTTCCTTCGATATGCAAGCCTCATCGTTGTCTTCATATGCAGGGAAAGCGTGGTATTGAGAAACAGCCTTTTCAGCTTCCTGACTTCATTGCTGCAACTGGAATTGAAACATTAAGACAGGTAATTAGCTTCATCTCTGAGTAACTATCAGATTTAAAATATATTTTGAAGCTACATGAACAGAAGACAGATAGCTTTTAACATTATCTAGATGTCAATCAACAATTTTTTTGTTGGTGAAGGTTTTAAATGATCTCTTAGTTTCAATTCATTTCCCAACCATGTAACCTTGATATTGTGAGAGCTTTTGTGTTCCAGTAAACGAACAGCTTATTTGTTTTCACTAGCTAAAATAATGGTGGATCATTTAATGTGGACTTTGCATGTTCTCAAGAACAAGCATCACATGCGTTTCTTCTAGCTAAAATGCATGGTGAATCGTTAGAAATGTTAAAGGTCAGGTTTTAAGTTTTGGTTTCGGGACTGATTTTAATATCCACCGAAACTGATACGTTTCGGTTGTTTTGATCAGTTTTGGTCGAAATCAATTCGTTTCAGTTTTGGTCAAATTATTTTTTAATTTTCTTTGATTAAAATTTGATTTTAAATTTAAAAGTTTTTAAAAATCTGAAAAAATGAGAGATATATATAAATTATTAAATAAAAACTTTTTTGGTAAAAAAAAAGCTTAAATATGAAAAAAAATTTGCATCACCCAAGAATTGATTCGGGGTCACGTTGATCCGGGATCAAAGTCTTAACCAATTGGGCTAATTAGGTCTAGTGATAAAAATATAATATATAAATATAAATAATAAATTTTAAAAAACGGAAACCACGACATTTCTCCCGAGATTTAAAACTGGTTAAATGTTACTCATTATTTAGAATGGGCTCCATGCTAGGAATAAAATATCTTGCACTTTTCCTACTCAGAAAACCAATGTATACCTTAAAATTCTTCAAAACATACAATTAGATAGGTAAATGCTGTATTAACTATAAAACGAAAGATGTGTTTGTGTTTATACAATTTTCTTCTGCGAAAGAATTTGTTCGGTTGGTGTTTATTCAAAATGTCCAACAGAACCCAAACCAACCTGATTCATATTTCATACTATGCCCAACCCTCAGAAGCCCATATGATTCTTTTCAGCCCATATTATTTTTTTAGAATGTTTCAACTCAATCTTTACTTCAATAGAATTTTGTTTATATCAGCAAGCTTTTTTAGCACTATTTTCATTTCCATGCATCTCTTGATCTTTTTCCATTTTTATGATTTTATAAAATTCAATTAAACATCAACATGTTGATGATACATGATGGGATGTCTTATCGTTCAAACTATACAAACTGATTAGCTGATTATGTTATGGATTTGCCTGAATCGAACTCCTTTCTATGTAAGTTACATAGCCACTTGGCATTAATTTTATTCACCTACTGCACCAGCTTGGATGAATGAGTTGGGAAGTGCAGTGTATTAAATAATTTATTAATGAAATTTAAGAACCAAAATTATTTTCTACGTATAATTCCAACTAAAATTCCAAAAAATAATATAATATAAAAATTCAAAATAAAATAAGATTTTATGTTTCAAACACCACTCGAGAGAATTAATGCATTACATTTAATATACCTGATAATTCGTGTTGTTAAGTTGAGTTCAAATTGGATCAAACCTAAAATATTACATTAAATAAGTCAATACGAATTTGATCTATTCATTAAATGGGTCAAATTTTTAAACCAAAATATAATATAATATCTAAACTATTCTTTGACTTATTTAATTAAATAAGGCATAATTGTCCCGATTTGACTAGATAAATAGATAATTAGACTATATATGGATTATGCAAATTGATATGATTACGGTCCAAATTTTTTTCGATCAACCCGATTATGATTTGAATTCGATTGTAACAAATTCAAATAGGCTTAAGTCAAATTAGATTTGGATCAAGTCATAAGTCTAATATTCAACATTTCATAAAAGTTTTGGAAAAATAACTCAATGTCAAAAATTTAAACCAAAACAAAATTTTTCAATAATAAAACGACATTGAATCTCAAAAATGGATTCTAAACTTATATGTGAAGGTCCTAATATCATATAAGCACATATTGAATTCAAATAATAATATATGCATAAATCACAATTTAAATAACAGATACCTTAGACTCATATCACAAAACAATTTAAAATAATATAATAATTCAAAATCTCCCGATATAGATTTAGAACATAATGAAATATAAAATTTAAGATGTGAATTTGATTGAACCATACAAGATTAGTGTCGAACAATCAAATCATTGAAATAAGCAAATCAAAAGAATCATGAGTTGCACGAGCACTGTAACTAAGAGTTAGCTATTTGTATAATTTTTCTTGTAAAACGATGACTCTCAATAGAACAAGCCATATTAGGATTAAAAGTGAATAGAAATTCTATCTTGTCTTTTACTCTTATAAAGATAATTGAATAAAATTTTGATCACAAGTCGGAATTAAATTTAATAGAACTACACTAAGTTGGCAAACATATTAAATTAAAAAAGTGCATTCAGATTCAACTAAATATGAATCATAACTCTAATCAATTCAACACAAATTTTTAATATAATAATAATTCAAAATAAATATGAATTATGGATATATATATATTACTCATTAAAACTTTCGAGTTGAATTCATATTGCAAGCTTTCCAACATTCATTTGGTTGTGTTATCATCAAGCTTGATTGATTGGTCCTATATTTATTAATTGCTTAAAAAGTATTGAGTATAAATAGTAGATCGGTTCATAATTTAAGTATTTAAGTTTTCGAATATATTGTTTGGCTCATTTTGATAACCTAATAGTGGGTTGTGCACTTGAGTCCTACAACCAATGATGTAATTGAGATAAATGTTAGTCTCACTTGAATTTTTTGGTTGCATTAATCAAAACTGGATTGATAGCAAGTGGTTTAGATTCAAGTTTGATTGATTAATTATATATTGGATAACTAGTCAAATAGTATTTGCTATAAATAATGAATAATTTATGCTTCATGGGTTTGAACTTTTGTAGTATACTATCTAGTCCACTCTTAGTTCTATACTTTTGGGTTCCTCAACGCATCTAATTATAACATATTTTTCTTTTGAAAACTCCTTAGAATATTGGTATTATTATGATGTTGCAAAACTTAATGTGCAATCTATACAGGGAAAAAGCTTCTTGGAAGATACAATGGAAAATAATATATTGATATGTTTATAATGTTTGTTAACATCTAAAACCAATACACAATTTTGGCTTTCAAGTATATAGTAAAAAAAGCTATTTTCATTGTTTTTACATCATTATCTTTTCAATTTTTGTATAAGCACTAGAATTTAGAAGCATAAGACAGGATCAACGTTATGATTTTATGAGATAGATAATTATTATTTTGTAATTGGCAATCACCCATTTTGAAGTTTAATTGGCACCAACAAAATATATATTTTTTGAGATAAAATACATAAAATTTTGTTGATTAACATTGGCAGATGAAATAAAAGCATTTATCTAACACCTCATCATTAATAGTATATTAGAGAAAATAAAATTATGAGTGATAAAAAACTCAATGCAATAAAATAATACAATATAAAATTAATTAAACTAATTCATTATACTATTAGCATTGGTACTAACAACCTCCAGGTCCACCAAAATAGAACATATATCCCACTTTTGGTCCTCCATACTTGGTGTCACTCACTTCACAACATTTAGGCATATGTGCAACACCATACAACCCACTATTATTTGGATCTTCAAGTTTCTTGTCTTTCGTAGCAAGTTTCCTTTGGGTAATAGCACATGCCTTTTTAGTTCCTTCATATGGAAAATGACCACTTCCCATAGGTGGACTGAATACATATCGAGAGCTAAATGATGTACCTCCCCAGTTGATTAACATAGCAATATCCTTCAAATTGTGAAATAAAGAACTTGGAAAATATCCGACAGTATAATTTCCTACCATCAACCACCAATTTCCAGTTTCTTCATCCTAATTAAAAGAATATATAAGCATGTAATATAAAATAAAATTTTGAATATTATGGCAAAATTTCATGTGGTTTAACAAAAAAATTTTCATGCTTAAATATTATATAAAATGCTATTAGAGATTTAATCATAATGTGTCATGCATCCATTGTATTATTGATATTTAGTATATAATAATATCAAATTAGATACATATATTTTATTATAATTATACATATTAATGGCTATTGCATTTAATTCGCACATTGTTTTTCATCTATAACATAAAAGATCATATAAAGAAAATAAAATACTTTATATTACCTTAAACAAAGTAGTTTCCAATACATATTGTGGACCATTATAAGTAGACAATGGATAAAGCTCCCCGCCAAGGATTATATTAAGATTTATTTGTATAAAACCAGGACAAAACAAATCGTGACATCCACTGTCTCCATTGTTATTCTGATATACAAAAAAAGAATAAAATATGAAAGTTTAGAATTTTATTAAAAAATAATTAAAATATGAAACTTACTGTCCAATATATATTTAATCGCGTTTTTGTATCACCATATATTGTTGGATCCACTTGAGGGTATAATAATTTTTTTTTATTATATAATTATAAGCAATGAAAGATTGGGATATATTAAAGGATGAAATTTTGGATAAGAGTCTTTCAGTTGAATTTATATTTTGTAGTTACACCTTTATAGATGCTATGTGGTTAATATGGCCAAACAAAAATTTTAGTCTATTTCAATAAACACATACATTTGTTGGGTGACTACTACACAGAATTTTGCATATGATAAAATTTCTTAATGTTACTACTGTCATATTAATCTCTTTCAATAAGGAGATGGATTTCTGTATTAGATGGAATATAATCTATAATATTTCATCCTCATATTTTTCTTTACAAGAAGGGAAGTATGTCATAAATTTTGATGTTGCTTTTGATATAAAAAATTGTGCAGCTAGAGTTGTTGGGTAATATGGGAATAATAAAAAAAGATAATATTCTCTTATGCCAAGCAAGTTTTGGCTAGGAATTTGTTTCAAGCCGAATCTATTACTTTTTCTAGGTTACCTTCTTTGGTCAATCTAGTATCTTGAATTGATTCTAAGTCTCTTGAACAACTTGTGAATTTGGATAGGCCCCTATGTTGATATAATTTAAATATAATGAGAGACAACTAAGAAGCAACATAGAAAATGAAATGATTGTGATGCATGTATTCCAAGAGTAAAATGACAATCCTAGTTATCATACTAAATTTGTATTTCAAGTTGTTCTTGATTTTATTAATGACTATATAAACTTATTTACTATTTCTCCTATATTTGCTATGTTTTCTCCGTAGATTATGTTAAGTTTATATTTTTTTTACTAAAAGTAGTTTGTTGGCATGTTTTCTACTTTAAAAAAGGTACATTTTAGCGGCTGGGGAGGATAGGAATAGAATTTTAGGAATTAATAGAAAAACAAAATAAAGCAAATGAGTACTTAGTTCTACTTATAAATATAAAAAAATATTTTTAAAATTACAAGTAACAATATATTAGTTTGATATTTTTCTAATTCTAATAATACCACTATAATTATAATTTAAGTGTGCTTCAATCTGTATTACTATATAAAGACATACCAAGTACCTAAAAGTACTATTAAAATATTCATTAAACATAAACTGAGCTTGTTTTATCAAATAAAATAAATTATGCTAGGCACACTAACATTGAATCATCTTTTTCTCGATCCCATTCTAAATGAGATCAATATCCTTAATTCAATATTATCAAATGAGTTGCATATTAGAAATTATTGATTAATAATAAGTGTTAATTTATATATTGTTATGTTTGAAATCTATATATAGAAGAAAAAGTGTTATCAATATTTATTATTCCAAGATACCTATTCTAATTATAGTAATGGAATTTTAACTTACTATCCATCCAGTACAAATCCATTCCCAATCTTCTTGTGGCCCAATATCATATATAGCCCATATCAATGCGACACTCCTTTGATTGGAATAAACAATTGATAAACCATAAAGACCAATAGCTGCTTTTACTCCATAGTAATTTCCCGCTTTTGTTAATGTTACCGCAAACTGAAAGCAAATAAATAACAAATTATATGACAAAATTCATGCAAAAAACTTGCATTTAGCAACTAATGCAATAATAAGACTAGTCTAATAGCAAATAGTTAGTTGAATATATATTATTGATTATTTTAAATTTATAATATAAAAAGATGCAACTACAAAATTTAAAACTTTTTGTACTTGTAAAGATAAATAATGATAAATAAAAAGGAAATAATTTTATAATTACTTTGAAATAATAACAAATATTAAATTGTAATCTAGTTATTAACCAATTTGAATATTATTATTATGCTTACTACAACAAAAATGATGTTAAGCCTTGAAAGATTTTAATATGAAAAATTTTTATTGATCTTATATCATTTGAGAAAATCTAGTGATTACTTATAACCCTTTTCTTGTGAAAACACTAAGATATAAGTATAGTGTCACAATTATTAATTAAAAACTAATGTGCTATGCCGAAAATTTGATAAAGTTCATTAACTTTGTATAATTAAAATATATTATTGTATTTTAATAAATGTAAAAACTGCTAATACTTACTTGTGTCCTCTCTATTTTCTCAGGATCTGATGAAGAAGCAATCCAATGTTTCAATATTTTTGAAAAATATTTGATTCTTCTAAGATCTGTCAATGTAATCTTTCGAATTGGTATTATTTTTAATGGGCATAATTCTCTATCAAATCCATCATACGAGTGTAAAGTTGATAAGGCATCATTTCTTATGCCACTAGGATAACTTAATGGTCTCATCTGTAAAAAGTAATATATGTTAATAGAATAAACATGAGTAAAAAGTATACAAACAAATGACATAGGTCATATAATATAATTAATGGTATATTTTGACATATCTAATTATTTGCAAAGCATTGTTTAATGAATTCAAAATCATGCACTATAAATGTGTTTGTATTGTTATTCCCATTTTTTTAGATGAAGTTATTTTTTCCAACAAATTTATTAATATGTTGATTTTATATTTTGTATCATAAGATGGATAATTACTATTTAGATAAAAAAATATTGTATCACATAATGACTAAGTAGTACTTTTACAAATTTAATTTCTCATTAATTATATATGATATTATGCACTAAAATTGTTAAATTTGTTTATTATTTTTGTTTAGTAATTAAAGAAACTGTTAAGGAGAACTAATATACAAATTTAATTATGTATTTCTAAATGCATTTTATTTCAATAATATCTCTATTTCGTATTGATTTATACTCAATTAATTTAATCGAATGCATATATTGAATAGTAAGTAGTTTATTAGCTTAAGTATTATCATTTATTCATTTTAAGTCATCATTATATCAAATTTTTTTTATTAATAATACTCTAAACCAATCATTTTTAGTAGATAGATGTATATCACTTTTCATAAATATTGAAAAATAAATGCATAAAATATTTTATTTGTTGAAGGTGAAATCTTACTTAAAGTTACTAAATTTTGGTTTAATAAAATAAGTCAAATTTGTCTAGACGTCATACGATATACCAAGTTCTCTATTAAATAAAATTTCTTTGCATATTGTGATCCAAATATTATGTAAATCTTATGTTAATGGAATGCCATTTTCAAAATATTTTTTGAGGGACCAATCTGTTCATTTTTTCCATGTAAGTTATGTATACATTTCTTGCATATTTTTCTTAAAAATCACATACATATTAATTGGCTAGAATGATGCAGGCGAAATGTGAGTATAAAATGGATGTCATAAATTTTTCTTGATATGGAATGATCAGTGAAAAGTAATTTTTAAATTAAAATTTATTTTTTAAATGATGACATAAATTTTTATATATAAATAGAATTGTAAATGGTTATAATTCATCACATTTAATGGATGAGTTATAGTATAAAGCCAATTTATTTTTAATATTATTTTTTTATATTATAGTTGGGAGATTGTTAGAACTATAATGTAGGATACAATATACAGAAATAAATTATAAATTAGTAATATATCTTAGTGTATTTTAATAGAACTATTCTAGGCCCACAAAAACCAGAAAAAAGAAGACTTATAAAAAAATAGAGTTTAATTTACATGAATGAACAACTTAATAGAATTCTCATACAAAAAAAAAAAATTTAAGGATGGATTTCAATAAAAAGATTAAGTAGCATTAGATTTTAAATGACATTAAAGATAAATGAAATCAATAAATATACAAAATATGCACCAAATAATAGTTTATAATTAACTTACTTGAATTTTATGATTTTTGAGTAGGGGGTGATTAAATGTTGGTTGTGCAAACACATCAACATAATCAATTATTTCTCCCAAACTATTCTGCAACCAAAAATGATATTATTTAGGTTTTCACTTATAAAAATAAACACATTCTAATAAAAAAACTATTCATGCAATCCAAAATAAAAGAATTTTTAATAAATTATTGTCTATACAATCATTAATTATATGTATAACAATAGTTATAGTTCACATCATTAAACTTAAAGAAAATATTGTCATTAATAATTGGTAAAATTTAACATATTATTGCTTCTAAGTAAGGTGAAAATCCATCCGTATAGTGGGAAGAATTATTTGGTTGAAATAAAAAAATTAGGCTATCTAATTTATTTTCAAATGGAATTTATTCCAAAGAAATTTTCTAACTCCAAAATATAAGTTGCTCTATTATAATAATTCTAACTTATTTCTAACAAAAAGATAAGTGAGCTTTAATAAACACATGTGAACTTAAATTTGACCTAAATTTTGTTGTTCAAAAAGATTGACATATAATGAATCAATGAAGTTTTAGAGGATGAAATATAATTCATTTTAAAATTTTCTTGACCTAGGGATAAATTGACATAATATTTAGAACTATTCAAAGAAAAATATTATCATAATATTAATTATTTTGTAATACCAAATAGCACTCCTTTAGGATATTCTCTTAAGAATAACAAATTACATTAAGATAAGATGAATGATTTTATAATTAATTGTCACATTTAGAAAAATAATATTTAATTTTTATTTTATTTTGATATCTTCAAATATAAGAGATTAATGGTTTGACTCAAAATTTTAAAGTGAATTAGGTCAAAAATTTGATGCCATAACCAATAAAAATACCTAAAAATTAGAATAGTCCTTAAATACCATTCGCAATCTTCATGTTTTACAAGTCAGCTCATGGAATCACTTCTCTTAGTTAGGAGTTTAATACACAATTTCTTTTATCAATATTTTATAAAAAAATAAAGACAAACTTTTTACATTTTTTGGTTGAACTATTTGGGCAAATTCCTAAAAATATAACATAATTACAATTTATGATTTTTTCAAAATTTCAATAATAGAAAGAATTTTTTGCGCAAGAATTGACAATTTCTTCTATGAGAAATATGATGAAAAAAATTCAAATTTTAAAAAGCTTAAATCTTTATTTAAATGTGATATTCATTAACACAGTAATCATTTAAAGTATTTTTCTCATTTCATTATATAATTGAAAAGAATATCAACAGCGAAATAAGAATTTGAAAATCACTTCTTATTCCTCTCGATGTTCTAAACTTCACTTGATAGGGTTTTTATTTAGTAATTTTCTTTTATATTTTGACATTGATTGATTAGTAAGTTTGGAAGTTCCACTTAAATCATACGCTTTCACCTTTCCTCAAACATCATTTTGTTGTTGTATTTTGATATCGAGTACTGATTGTTATCATTCTTTTCATTATCCAACAAAGTAAGTCTTAGATGAGAAAGAGTACGACTTGGATCACTCTTGCATACGACCATAGCAGGCCAAATTTGAAGCATACAATTTGACAACTTGCTCCGTCGGCAAGATGATCAGTTACACTAAGTCGTAGTGAAATTTAAAAAAATAAAAACCATGCTTTATAGTTTTGGTCGAAATATTTGGACTAATATTTTTAGTGTTAAACTTTAAAAATATATTATTTATATTTATATATTATATTTCTATTATAAAATATTATTAATTTAATGGTTAAGAATTTTCAGATCCCAATAATATTTTTTTTTATATTTTAAGTTTTTTACCAAAAAAAATATGAATAGTCCTTTTTTTAAAATAGAAATCTATTAGCAAAATAAAAAAATGGATAGATAAGCAACTCATTATTAGGAAAACCAATTCAGTTTTTAAGAATAATTATTTAGTAAATATCTATCTTAGCTATTTAAATTGGTTTCTTGAATAGTCAAATTATGTATTATTTTAACACATAATTTATTATTTAGTTGTAAATATTTTAAACGTATTAGATTTTTATTTGTAAATTATTGTGTTATGTAAATATCATAGTCAACAATCTAGCTTTTAATGTAAAAAATAAGAAAAATAAAAATGTTAGACCTCCATTATCATATATCATTCAGAAATATATAAATTGATAAATTGTTATAGAGAATAATCTAATCGACATTCCTATCTTATTTTGTACGAAGATCATAAAAAAAATTATTGTAGATATATTTTAAAAGTCTTTATGTATTTGAGATAAAATAACAAAATAATTTAATTAATATGTTCAATAGAAATTTAATATTTTTCTTGAAAAAGGTTTGAGATTTGCAATTCGTTCAAAAAAAAAGAAAGTTAAAAATCCGTACTTGAATGGTTTTCACAGATGGTGTTTGAAGTAGCTTGAACTGCTTCTTTACCTCTTGCTCTTCTTTGAGGGAAAGATTAAACTCTCCTTGCACTTTCAATTCTTGAGCAATAAAAGTAAGAGAGAGAAAAATCAACATCAAGAGTCCCATTGTGAGAATTGGTAAAGCCTCTTTGAGTTTTTCTCACCTTATCTCTTCCTTATATAGACAACCATAGGCATTACTATGTTTCTCTACCACTTGTCAACTTTGCTTTGCTTTTTCATATCTTTGACGTGTAGCCTGGAATCCATAAGCAAGTGGAGTTGGATTAAAATTATACAATATCTATGCCCAAATCCTATTAAGTTTGAAAGATCCAATATTCTCAATGTAAACACACTAAGAGTCAATACGAATGTTTCAGAGAATAATCTGTTGAAAATTTTTGATAGGATTTGGAGTTGTATGCAACCATTTTGTATAAAAAATATTGTGATTACTGAAATAAAGTTGTTAATAATAATGAGAAGTTTGCATACAAGCTCCACTCCACAAAAAAAATTAAAGAATAACTACTCATAATCTGAAAAAGTACATATAAGTTATAGGATTACAATTTAACTTATAAGAAAATCCTATAGTTTGAATTTAGGGTAAAAAATTGAATATTCAAGAAATATTCTCTTACATGATGTTAGTATATTCATGAGATATCAAAAGTATTCTTTTGTAGATGTAAGATATATGTGAAGTTTTGTTTCAAAACTTCTTCGTTCCTTCTTTGCTAGTAACCTTCTTCTCCGGTAAGTTTCTCTATTGACGAGCATCTCCTCTAGTGAGTTTCTTTGATTGAATAATAGGGCACTGAGATTGAGATACCATTTTAAAGTTTGGGTTTGCTTGGTAATAATGTTTTGATTTGATTTTGAATGGTTTTTACATTTATAACTTATTTGCTTTAAGTTGTATCAGATTTTGAACTAATATGAAGTATGCATTATAAGTTATTTGGTTCCCATCAAATAGCATGTTGAAGCTTTTGTTGAGTCCCTATTCAAATCCTAGATTTGATGGTGGCTGAAGATAGGAGAATGATAAGAAGATTTGATGGTGTGTGCATAGCAGCATAGTTTGAAAGATTTAGTTGTCCAAATATAGAATTTGAGGGTGAAATATTATTTTCACAACCAAAATTAAAATTTAATGCATAATTTAAATTTCTGGTGGATGGTAAAAACCTATTTGTATTAGCGACTGACATCTAAGTACTTATATATAATTTTTTAGATTATGAGAATTTATATAAAATTTCACCAAATTCGAAGGACTTATATATAAATTACCTAAAGGCAGGTCCTCTTTTTAATTTTTTTTCTATACAACCATAAATTTTTTTTCATGATTTCAAGGAAATTCAAGATTATAAATAGGTGGTACTAAACACTTTCATAGAAATTTTCTGTTATATAAAAAATTTCTATCCAAAATTGCTCATCTGATTATGACCTAAATCTCTAAATTCAACTTTTAAATGCTAGATTTTTTTTAAAAAAATTTTGACTCTAGGTTTTTCTCTCTAATCCTTAAATACCATTCGCAATCTTCATGTTTTACAAGTCAACTCATGGAATCACTTCTCTTAGTTAGGAGTTTAATGCACAATTTCTTTATCGATATTTTATAAAAAAAGACAAATTATCCAACAAAGTAAGTTTTAGATAAGAAAGAGTATGACTTGGATCACTCTCGCATACGACCATAGCAAGCCAAATTTGAAGCATATAATTTGATAACTTCTCACGTCAGCAAGATGATCAATTACACTAAGCTGTAGTGAAATAAAAAAAAAAACATACTTTATAGTTTTGGTCGAAATATTTCTATAATTATATTACAATTAATTTAGGATTATTTAGTATATTATTTTTTTGTTAAATAGTTTGATAAAGTAAAATACATATTTTCTTAGAAATATAATTTATTATTTTAAAAATTAATATAATTATTAAAATGGCCCATAAATGGATAATTATATAAATATAATAAAATTAATTCAAGATTTATTTATTATATTTTAGCTAACGAGTTAAATAATTTGATAAACTTAAAAATTACAATTTTTAAAAATATTTTTTTTAATTAAATAAATATTTTTAAATTAAAACAAGTAAATTAGTTTTAAAATTAGAAAATTTAAAAAGTGGCTTGAATATTATGTAAATACATCATTTAATTTATGGGCCCTATCGCAATTCTCATAATTTGGGTGAACTGCTTTTAAAATTTTCGAAATTCAGAATCTGAATTGTGAAAAAATTGAAATTGTCCAATTCCTTTAATTTTGATTTTTGGAATCGAACCAAATACCGAAATTAGGAAATTAAAATTTTAATTTCTCTAATTTCTTCAATTCAGAAATTTTGAAATCCATCCAAATAAACCCTAAAGGAGCCAAAACAGACGTGCGGCTTGACCAATTTGATTTTTTTTATAAAATAATATGACATTATAAAGATTTGAACCCGGGTTAAGTTATGAAAAGCCAAACATCTTAATCACAGAGACACCAATAAATTTATAATTATTTTCTAATTTTTATATACATATCATATTTTTTAAATAATTATTTAAAAAATTCTATGCCATGTGAATCCATGATTTATTCTCATTTTTTAAAAAATAAAATTTTTATTGTCAAGATTCGAAGTTAGATTTTTGAAAAAACAATAACATTATCCAATTAAGCTTTAATTGATTATTAATTATTTTTACGATTTATATATATTTAATTATATTTTGAATAATTTTTAAAAAATAGTCGATCAGACGCGGACAATTAGTTTTGATGACCTGATCGTGCGTGCCGACTAAGCAAGCACCATGTGACATCTTTAAAGAAGCAATTTGGAAAAAAAAACTCAAATCTTATTTAAATTGTAAAAAGAACCCATGATTTTCGATATTCAAGACTAACCGCTAATATTTTATTACTTAAAAACCAAAACTCAATATCCCGGGCTCAACTCGACCTTCCTCCAGCTCGGCTTCACAACCACCATCACTTAGACCTTTTCCTTCTCCTTAGGGTTGCCTGACGACCTAGGTCAATTTTTGTTTTTTCTAAAGAAGCTTGCCCAGCCAATTCCACGCTGACACTCGATCTAGGGTTCAACTCTCATTGATCTTTTGACTCGATTGATTTATCTCGGTGTATCATCAGTACCCCTCAAGATTGGATTTTGAGCTATCAAACTCAGTGTTTGGGTTTATTATACCAAACATTGCAACTGGGCATCTCCTCTCTGAGCTCAATGATCTCAAGGGAGATAAGCTGTCATCCTCTTTAATGCGACGTGTTCTTTCTTCATCATGCGTTTGCTAGTTCCCAAGCATCCCCTTTGTGTATTGCATTGGTGGCTAACTATTCATTGGCTTGACTAGATCCTCGACATGTGTTCGTTGAGATTTGGTAGCTCGATTTTCTATTTGCAAACCTATTTGTTTGAACTATAGAGTTTGGCTATTTGAACTGTGGTGTTTAGTTATCTAAACTCATGAGGACATATCATGATAGCCATTTTTTTATTGTTAAAATATATTTCTATACAAATTCAGTTGTTCAAACTTAGCAGAAAAAGCCAAGGTGGTCCTCAATAACTAGATTTTGGTTCCAACAATTATAAAAATATTTGAGACTTGTTTATTTGAGTTGATGGAAAAAATTTAACATTCTTAGAGTAAGATTTGAGCTCCCAAAGCTTTTAAGCCACAATAAAAAGCTTTAATTAACTTTAAATTTCTTTTTTTTTTGCCCTTGTTTTAATTTTGAGAGATTTTTGTTGTGAGATATTATTGTATTTTTCTTATCTATTACCATTGTAACTCTTGTTATGAGATATTATTCTATTTTTCTCAAGAGAACATTGAGTTATTTTTTAGGTGCTAGAAGAATATTGAAGGTGCACACTCCTAGGATTGTTAGGATGAAAGATTGACTCTAAATTATGGAGTGACATACATAATTTAGCAAGATGATTGTAAGATTCATCCGGACGAAGCACAAAACTCTAATGAAGAGTTCAAGTCCTCATGATCAAATCAAGTATCATGGAGTAGGTATATTAATTGCTGAATTACATACATCATTTTAATTCTCTTTACTATTTTATTTTCTTTATGTACTCTTTATATTTGTAATTATGTGTGGATTGATAGATCTTATTTGTGGTTGATTAGTTGTGATAGTTTCATTGTGATTTTATCATCTTGTGGCTTTTAAAGTGATTCTATACTTTAATCTTTCAAAACTTATTATTACGTCTTTTGGAGCGTAATTCATTTTGCTCTTAGGTTGCCTCTTGGGTTTCATCAAAAATGATAGTGTTGTAAAAATAACAATATGAATATAATTCACAAATATATTATTTCATTGTCGGTTCTATCTAATGCTTCAACGATAAGTAATACATAAAAATGCATAAAAATTTTTCTATACACAAATGCCTCAACAATAGAAAATCTAGAGAAAAGTTTATACTTCAATAAGCCATTGATGTTTCCACAAGCAATACCTCATATAATAGTACTATTAATGAAATATACTCCACAATAATAAAAAAATTTCTTTATAATAGAAATGCCTAAAAAGTAGGTGATGTAGATAAATTCTCAAGCTTTAACAATGTATGTATGTATAAATCATACCTCCCACAATGGCATTAACAATAAAACATATGCCATAATATTTATTCTTAAGATAATCACAACTTGAGAATCACAAATATGTAATTAATATACACATATAAAAAGAAAATATTAAAAACTAAAACTTCACCAATACGTCAATAATTACACTAGAAAATATAATGAGTTTCAACTTCATATCAAAATAAGTTTACATAAATAAAGTGCTCCCATTAACTAAATGCATCAAAACAAATCCCAAAACACATATTATTAACATGCCTTTTAAATTCTATAGATCTTCATCTTTTATATATGGTCAATAAACATATTTTATGTGTTGATATGCTCAATCATTACATTCCTTTACTTCACATAATCCCTAACAACAATATGTTTTTTTCCATGTATTTGAAAACACTAGATTTTTTATTATTTTTTCAGGAAAAAACACTATTGAAGTATAATCGCAATAAATTTTAAGTGGTCAAGAGATAGAATTCACTATTTTTGGTGCAAATATAAAATTTCTCAACCAAATAACTTTATTGCAAATCATAACAAATAATAAATGCAGCTTGCATCATGAGTGTTTGTTTGATGCTTTTGAAGGATGACTCTCGTATCTAGGGCCGTTAGCTAGTCTAGCCCGTATGGGCTTGGGTGGCCCAAGGTTAGCATGCACGGGAGGCTAGCTATGACTCGTTAAAATCCGTTAACTTTTATTAAGTCTATTTAAAATTCAGCTCATTAAATTTATATTAAGCTTATTAAGCCTCGTTAAGCCCTGTTAAGATTCGTTAAGACTTGTCAATACCTTCGACATAAAATTATATATTGTCATGTCAACTCCAGACAAGTACAAACATTGACATCATTTCTTAACAGCTCATGCTTAATCCTATTTGTCTACATTCATTACTTTTAATAATATGCTAATATAGTGCCTAAAAAGAAATTAGTATACGCATCCATATTATAGAGGTAATTGGATGTTGAGATAACTCCTATATAGAGTAATATGATTCCAAATAGGGATGTAATCAAGTTGGGCTACATTTAGGCCTTGTCAAACTTGAGTCTGAGCCTAGATCACAATACTCTAATCTGAATTTAAAATTTGGATTGGACTCAAAACTTTGGATTGGGTTTATTCATGTTTTACAAATTTTCGGGCTTGATCCCGATTCGCAGCCCGAGAACCTAGGCTTGAACTCAAAAATTTTGGGTTTGGTCAGGCCACGCTTTCGGACCATACGAATCTATTAACTACGCTAGCCAAAGTCTAGTGTGTAATTGGGTTGGACTGGACTTCGACATTGCCAAGTTCAAGTTGAAGTCTGAAACTCAATCCTTAAACCCAAATATGAAGTTATATCATAGTTTTTTTGAATCAGTTCGAACTTCATGTCGGGCGTATTCAATTTTATTACATTTTGGATCAGAGCTTGACTCAAATCCCCAAAATCCTAGGCCCAAATATTAAAATTTGGGCTAAATTGGGCAAAACATTTGGGTTGAGTCGAGCCTCTCCACAACCTAAATCTGAAATACTAATGGAGAACTGCCTAACTCATTATTAGTTTACATGGAGATTTCATTAACCAATTCATTGGTAGCATTAAAAAGTCCAATTATAAAAATTGAGAGTCAAATTCTTGCATCAACAAAGCTGATACTATTGACAAAATCTATAGCCTTGAAATTTTTCACTATAGATTATATAATGTGATCAAACAAAATAGCTTTACATGAAAAAAATTCTAAATGGGCTCCTAATGAATCTCCAACAAAATTTTTAAATAAATTTAAAATTAATGAACTGTCCTATTAAAATGTGTTGGATATTTTAGATAAATTTTAAATAAAATTTAGGAGGTTTGATCTATGAGTTCAATAGACTCCCGTGTCCATTGACAACCATACTCATATTCAACGTGAATACATAATTAGAGATAGACCATATGAACATCTAGCAAAATCTGTATTTAAAAAATTAACTAACTCAAGTTGCTCCACTTTAGAATCAACAATCATAGTTTCTTCTGCAATACCTCATAGTGTTTTTAAGCTGCAACACAATGAAAAAATGAATCTAGAAAAAAATGAATATAGAAAAACCCACATCTTCTCTATGCTCGTACCCAGGGCTCGAGTGGTCATCCTTCGCCTTCCTGCTCCGGCCTTGCTTGTGTCGTCCCTACCATCGGGTCCCTTCTGGCGAGCTTGAACCCACTTAATCCTCTTTGCCATTGGTTCTTTCTCTATTGTCCCCATCAATCTCGTCAAATCTAGGATGTCTCTCTGCCGATCCATCCAATTGCCCCTAGGCAAGCTCTGTGATTCTGTCTACCCCCTCCTATCGATGTATTCTCCAACCTCTTCGCAGGGATCTCATCGGAGGGCTTTGAACAGAGGGCGGTCATCTACTCACAGAGTTCCTATGGTGACACAAGCGAGGTCTCAGAGCTCAGCCGGGGGGGATAAATCGACGATGATAGAGCACAATTGGTCATGCTTGACTTGTAGAATGCATCCTGATGGGGGCGAGGCAGAGAGCAAGGAAGATAGGACGTTTTCCACTTTTATGATTTTATAAAATTCAATTAAATGTCAACATGTTGATGATACACGATGGGATGCCTTATTGTTCAAACTATACAGACTGATTTGTTGATTACGTTATGGACCCGCCTGAACCAAACTCCTTTCTATGTAAGTTACATAGCCACTTGGCATTAATTTTATTCACCTACTGCACGAGCTTGGACGAATGAGTTGGAAAGTGCCGTGTATTAAATAATATATTAATGGAATTTAAGAACCAAAATTTTTTTCTACGTATAATTCCAACTAAAATTTCGAAAAATAATATAATACAAAAATTCAAAATAAAATAAGATTTTATGTTTTAGACACCACTCGACGGAATTAATATATTACATTTAATATACTTGATAATTCATGTTGTTAAGTTGAGTTCAAATCGGATCAGACCTAAAATATTATATTAAAAAAGTCCATACGAATTCGATCTATTCATTAAATGGGTCAAATTTTTAAACCAAAATATAATATAATATCTAAACTATTCTTTGACTTATTTAATTAAATAAGGCATAATTGTCTCGATTTGACTAGATAAATAGATAATTAGACTATATATGGATTATGCAAATTAATATGATTACGGTCCAAATTTTTTTGGATCAACCCGATTATGATTTGAATTCGATTGTAACAAATTCAAATCGGCTTAAGTCAAATTAGATTTGGATCAAGTCATAAGTCTAATATTCAACATTTCATAAAAGTTTTGGAAAAATAACTCAATGTAAAAAATTTAAACCAAAACAAAATTTTTCACAGACATAACCATAATTAATCTATATAATTCAATGAGAAATCATATCACAAATCATGTTTAACTCATAATGAATAATAAAACGACATTGAATCTCAAAAATGGATTCTAAACTTATATGTGAAGGTCCTAATATCATATAAGCACATATTGAATTCAAATAATAATATATGCATAAATCACAATTTAAATAATAGATACTTTAGACCCATATCACAAAACAATTTAAAATAATATAATAATTCAAAATCTCTCGATATAGATTTAGAACATAATGAAATATAAAATTTAAGGTGTGAAATTGATTGAACCATACAAGATTAGTGTCGAACAATCAAATCATTGAAATAAGCAAATCAAAAGAATCATGAGTTGCACGAGCACTCCAACTAAGAGTTAGCTATTTCTATAATTTTTCTTGTAAAACGATGACTCTCAATAAAACAAGCCATATTAGGATTAAAAGTGAATAGAAATTCTATCTTGTCTTTTACTCTTATGAAGATAATTGAATAAAATTTTCATCACGAGTCACAATTTAATTTAATAGAACTACACTAAGTTGACAAACATATTAAATTAAAAAAGTGCATTCAGATTCAACTAAATATGAATCATAACTCTAATCAATTCAACACAAATAATAATATAATAATAATTCAAAATAAATATGAATTATGGATATATATATATATATATATATATATATATATATTACTCATTAAAACTTTCGAGTTGAATTCATATTGCAAGCTTTCCAACATTCATTTGGTTGAGTTCATGGGTTTGAACTTTTGTAGTATACTATCTAGTCCACTCTTAGTTCTATACTTTTGGGCTCCTCAACGCATCTAATTATAACATATTTTTCTTTTGAAAACTCCTTTGAATATTGGCATTATTATGATGTTGCAAAACTTAATGTGCAATCTATACAGGGAAAAAGCTTCTTGCAAGATATAATGGAAAATAATATATTGATATGCTTATAATGTTTGTTAACATCTAAAACCAATACACAGTTTTGGCTTTCAAGTATGTAGTAAAAAAAAGCTATTTTCATTGATTTTACATCATTATCTTTTCAATTTTTGTATAAGCACTAGAATTTAGAAGTATAAGACAGGATCAACGTTATGATTTTATGAGATAGATAATTATTATTTTGTAATTGGAAATCACCCATTTTGAAGTTTAATTGACACCAACAAAATATATATTTTTTGAGATAAAATGCATAAAATTTTATTGATTAACATTGGCAGATGAAATAAAAGCATTTATCTAACACCTCATCATTAATAGTATATTAGAGAAAATAAAATTATGAGTGACAAAAAACTCAATGCAATAAAATAATAGAATATAAAATTAATTAAACTAATTCATTATACTATTATCATTGGTACTAACAACCTCCAGGTCCACCAAAATAGAACATATACCCCACTTTTGGTCCTCCATACTTGGTGTCACTCACTTCACAACATTTAGGCATACGAACACTACCATATAACCCACTATTATTTGGATCTTCAAGTTTCTTGTCTTTCGTAACAAGTTTCATTTGGGTAATAGCACATGCCTTTTTACTTCCTTCATATGGAAAATGACCACTTCCCATTGGTGGGCTGAATACATATCGAGGGCTAAATGATGTACCTCCCCAGTGGATTGAGGTAGCAGTATTCTTCAAATTGTGAAATAAAGAACTTGGAAAATATCCGACAGTATAATTTCCTACCATCAACCACCAATTTCCAGTTTCTTCGTCCTAATTAAAAGAATATATAAGCATGTAATACAAAATAAAATTTTGAATATTATGGCAAAATTTCATGTGGTTTAACACAAAAATTTTCATGCTTAAATATTATATAAAATGCTATTAGAGATTTAATCATAATGTGTCATGCATCTATTGTATTATTGATATTGAGTATATAATACTATCAAATTAGATATATATATATTTTATTATAATTATACATGTTAATGGTTATTGCATTTAATTTGCACATTAATTTTTCATCTATAACCTAAAAGATCATATAAAGAAAATGAAATACTTTATATTACCTTAAACAAAGTAGTTTCCAATGCATATTGTGGACCATTATAAGTAGACAATGGATAAAGCTCCCCGCCAAGGATTATATTAGAATTTATTTGTATAAAACCAGGACAAAGCAAATCGTCACATCCACTATCTCGACAATTATTCTGATATACAAAAAAAAAATAATGAAAGTTTAGAATTTTATTAAAAAATAATTTAAAATATGAAACTTACTGTCCAATATATATTTAGTCGCGTTTTTGTATCACCATATATTGTTGGATGCACCTGAGTATAATAAAAAAAATTTTATTATATAATTATAAGCAATGAAAGATTGGGATATATTAAAGGATGAAATTTTGGATAAGGGTCTTTCAGCTGAATTTATATTTTGTAGTTACACTTATAAATGAGTACTTAGTTCTACTTATAAATATAATAAAATATTTTTAAAATTACAAGTAACAATATATTAGTTTGATATTTTCTAATTCTAATAATACCACTATAATTATAATTTAAGTATACTTCAGTCTATATTACTATATAAAGACTTCCCAAGTACCTAAAAGTACTATTAAAATATTCATTAAATATAAACTAAGCTTGTTTTATCAAATAAAATAAATTATGCTAGGCACACTAACATTGAATCATCTTTTTCTTGATCCTATTCTAAATGAGATCAATATCCTTAATTCAATGTTGTCAAATAAGTTGCATATTAGAAATTATTGATTAATAATAAGTGTTAATTTATATATTGTTATGTTTGAAATCTATATATAGAAGAACAAGTGTTATCGATATTTATTATTCCAAAATATCTATTCTAATTATAGTAATGGAATTTTAACTTACCATCCATCCAACAGAAATCCATTCCCAATGTTCTTTAGGCCCAATATGATATATAGCCCATATCAATGCGCCACTATATTGATTGGAATAAACAGTTGATAAACCATAAAGACCAATAGCTGCTTTTGCTCCATAGTAATTTCCCACTTTTGTTAATGTTACCGCAAACTGAAAGCAAATAAATAACAAATTATATGACAAAATTCACGCAAAAAACTTGCATTTAGCAACTAATGCAATAATAAGACTAGTCTAATAGCAAATAGTTAATTGAATATATATTATTGATTATTTTAAATTTATAATATAAAAAGATGCAACTACAAAATTTTAAACTTTTTGTACTTGTAAAGATAAATAATGATAAATAAAAAAGGGAATAATTTTATAATTACTTTGAAATAATAACAAATATTAAATTGTAATCTACTTATTAACCAATTTGAATTTTATTATTTTGCTTACTACAACAAAAAGGATGCTAAGCCTTGAAAGATTTTAATATGAAAATTTTTTATTGATCTTATATCATTTGACAAAATCTAGTGATTACTTATAACCCTTTTCTTGTAAAAACACTAAGATATAAGTATAGTGTCACAATTATTAATTAAAAACTAATGTGTTATGCTAAATATTTGATAAAGTTCAATAACTTTGTATAATTAAAATATATTATTGTATTTTAATAAATGTAAGAATTGCTAATACTTACTTGTGACCTCGCTATTGTCTCAATATCTGATGAAGAAGCAACCGAATGTTTCATTATTTTTGAAAAATATTTGATTCTTCTAAGATCTGTTAATGTAATCTTTCGAATTGGTATTGTTTTTGATGGGCATAGTTCTCTATCAAATCCATCATACGAGTGTAAAGTTGAGAGGACATCATTTCTTATGCCACTAGGATAACTTGATGGTCTCATCTGTAAAAAATAATATATGTGTTAATAGCATAAACATGAGTAAAAAGTATATAAATAAAAGGCATAGGTCATATAATATAATTAATGGTATATTTTAACATCTCTAATTATTTGTAAAGCATAGTTTAATGAGTTCAAAATCATGGACTATAAATGTGTTTGTATTGTTATTCCCATTTTTTAGATGAAGTTATTTTTCCAACAAATTTATTAATATTTTGATTTTATATTTTGTATCACAAGATGGCTAATTAGTATTTAGATAAAAAAAAATATTGTATCACATAATGACTAAGTAGTACTTTTACAAATTTATATATAATATTATGCACTAAAATTGTTAAATTTATTTATTATTTTTGTTTAGTAATTAAAGAAACTGTTAAGGAGAACTAATATACAAATTTAATTATGTATTTCTAAATTCATTTCATTTCAATAATATCTTTATTTCGTATTGATTTATACTCAATTAATTTAATTGGATGCATATATTGAATAGTAATTAGTTTATTAGTTTAAGTATTATCATTTATTCATTTTAAGTCATCATTATATCTAAATTTTTTTATGAATAATACTCTAAACCAACCATTTTTAGTAGATAGATGCATATCACTTTTCATAAATATTGAAAAATAAATGCATAAAATATTTTATTTGTTGAAGGGGAAATCTTACTTAAAGTCACTAAATTTTGGTTTAATAAAATAAGTCAAATTTGTCAAGACGTCATACGATATACCAAGTCCTCTATTAAATAAAATTTCTTTGCATATTATGATCCAAATATTATGTAAATCTTATGTTAATGGAATGTAATTTTTAAAATACTTTTTGAGGGACCAATTTTTCCATTTTTTCCATATAAGTTATGTATAGATTTCTTGCATATTTTTCTTAGAATAACTTACATATTAATTGGCTAGAATGATGCAGGCAAAATGTGAGTATAAAATGGATGTCATAAATTTTTCTTGATATGGAATGATCAGTGAAAAGTAATTTATAAATTAAACATTATTTTAAATGATGACATAAATTTTTATATATAAATAGATTTGTAAACAGTTATAATTTATCGCATTTAATGGATGAGTTATAGTATAAAGCCAATTTATTTTTAATATTATTTGTTTATATTATAGTTGGGAGATTGTCAGAATTATAATGTAGAATACAATATACAGAAATAAATTATAAATTAGTAATATATCTTAGTGTATTTTAATAGAACTATTCTAGGCTCACAAAAAACAGAAAAAAGAAGACTTATAAAAAAATAGAGTTTAATTTATATGAATGAACAACTTAATAGAATTCTCATATAAAAAAAAATTTAAGGATGAATTTTAATAAAATGATTAAGTAGCATTAGATTTTGAATGACATTAAAGATAAATGAAATCAATAAATATGCAAAATATGCACCAAATAATAATTTAGAATTAACTTACTTGAATTTTATGATTTTTGAGTAGGGGGTGATTAAATGCTGGTTGTGCGAACATATCAACACAATCAATTATTTCTCCCAAACTATTCTGCAACCAAAAATGATATTATTTAGGTTTTCACTTATAAAAATAAACACATTCTAATAAAAAACTATTCATGCAATCCAAAATAAAAGAATTTTTAATAAAAATTGTCTATACAATCATTAATTATATGTATAACAATAGTTATAGTTCACATCATTAAACTTAAATAAAATATTGTCATTAATAATTGGTAAAATTTAATGTATTATTGCTTCTAAGTAAGGTGAAAATCCATCCGTATAGTGGGAAGAATTATTTGGTTGAAATAAAAAAATTAGGCTATCTAATTTATTTTCAAATGAAATTTATTCCAAAGAAATTTTCTAACTCCAAAATATAAGTTACTCTATTATAATAATTCTAACTTATTTCTAACAAAAAGATAAGTTAGCTTTAATAAACACATGTGAACTTAAATTTGACCTAAATTTTGTTGTTCAAAAAGATTGACATATAATGAATCAACGAAATTTTAGAGGATGAAATATAATTCATTTTAAAATTTTCTTGGCCTATGGATAAATCGACATAATATTTAGAACTATTCAAAGAAAAATATTATCACAATATTAATTATTTTGTAATACCAAATAGCACTCCTTTAGGATATTCTCTTAAGAATAACAAATTACATTAAGATAAGATGAATGATTTTATAATTAATTGTCACATTTAGAAAAATAATATTTAATTTTTATTTTATTTTGATATCTTCAAATATAAGAGATTAATGGTTTGACTCAAAATTTTAAAGTGAATTAGGTCAAAATTTGATGCCATAACCAATAAAAATACCTAAAAATTAGAATAGTCCTTAAATACCATTCGCGATCTTCATGTTTTACAAGTCAACTCGTGGAATCACTTCTCTTAGTTAGGAGTTTAATGCACGATTTCTTTTATCAATATTTATAAAAAAAGAAAGATAAATTTCTTACATTTTTTGGTTGAACTATGTGGGAAAATTCCTAAATATATAAAATAATTATAAATTATGATTTTTCCAAAATTTCGATAATAGAAAGAATTTTTTGTGCGAGAATTAGCAATTTCTGCTACGAGAAATATGATGAAAAAAAAATCAAATTTTAAAAAGCTTAAATCTTTATTTAAAAATGATATTCATTATCACGGTAATCATTTAAAGAATTTTTCTAATTTCATTATATAATTGAAAAGAATATCAACGACCAAATATGAATTTGAAAATCACTTCTTATTCCTCACGATGCTCTAAACTTCACTTGATAGGGTTTTTATTTAGTAATTTTCTTTTATATTTTTGACATTGATTGATTAGTAATTTTAGAAGTTCCACTTAAATCATATGCTTTTACCTTTCCTCAAACATCATTTTGTCATTGTATTTTGATATCGAATACTGATTGTAATCATTATTTTCATTATCCAATAAAGTAAGTCTTAGATGAGAAAGAGTATGACTTGGATCATGCTCGCATACGACCATAGCAGGTCAAATTTGAAGCATACAATTTGACAACTTGCCATGTCGGCAAGATGATCAGTTACACTAAGCCAAAGTGAAATTATGTATCATTTTAACTCATAATTTATTTTTTAGTTGTAAATATTTTAAACGTATTAGATTTTTATTTGTAAATTATTGTCTTGTGTAAATATCAAACAATCTAGCTTTTAATGTAAAAAATAAGAAAAATAAAAATGTTACACCTCCATTATCATATATGATTCAGAGATATATAAATTGTTATAGAGAATAATTTACCACATATATTACCTAATCAACATTCCTATCTTATTTTGTACGAAGATCATAAAAAAATTATTGCAGATATATTTTAAAAGTCTTTATGTATTTGAGATAAAATAAGAAAATAATTTAATTAATATGTTCAATAGAAATTTAATATTTTTCTTGAAAAAGGTATGAGATTTGCAATTCGTTCAAAAAAAAAAGAAAGTTAAAAATCCGTACTTGAATGGTTTTCACAGATGGTGTTTGAAGTAGCTTGAATTGTTTCTTTACCTCTTGCTCTTCTTTGAGGGAAAGATTAAACTCTCCTTGCACTTTCAATTCTTGAGCAATAAAAGTAAGAGAGAGCAAAATCAACATCAAGAGTCCCATTGTGAGAATTGGTAAAGCCTATTTGAGTTTTTCTCACCTTATCTCTTCCTTATATAGACAACCATAGGCATTACTATGTTTCTCTACCACTTGTCAACTTTGCTTTGCTTTTTCATATCTTTGACGTGTAGCCTGGAATCCATAAGCAAGTGGAGTTGGATTAAAATTATACAATATCTATGCCCAAATCCTATTAAGTTTGAAAGATCCAATATTCTCAATGTAAACACACTAAGAGTCAATACGAATGTTTCAGAGAATAATCTGTTGAAAATTTTTGATAGGATTTGGAGTTGTATGCAACCATTTTGTATAAAAAATATTGTGATTACTGAAATAAAGTCGTTAATAATAATGAGAAGTTTGCATACAAGCTCCACTCCACAAAAAAAATTAAAGAATAACTACTCATAATCTGAAAAATTACATATAAGTCATAGGATTACAATTTAACTTATAAGAAAATCCTATAGTTTGAATTTAGGGTAAAAAATTGAATATTCAAGAAATATTCTCTTACATGATGTTAGTATATTTATGAGATATCAAAGTATTCTTTTGTAGATGTAAGATATATGTGAAGTTTTGTTTCAGAACTTCTTCGTTCCTTCTTTGCTAGTAACCTTCTTCTCCGGTAAGTTTCTCTATTGACGAGCATCTCCTCTAGTGAGTTTCTTTGATTGAATAATAGGGCACTGAGATTGAGATACCATTTTAAAGTTTGGGCTTGCTTGGTAATGATGTTTTGATTTGATTTTGAATGGTTTTTACATTTATAACTTATTTGCTTTAAGTTGTATCAGATTTTGAATTAATATGAAGTATGCGTTATAAGTTATTTGGTTCCCATCAAATAGCATGTTGAAGCTTTTGTTGAGACCCTATTCAAATCCTAGATTTGATGGTGGCTGAAGATAGGAGAATGATAAGAAGATTTGATGGTGTGCATAGCAGCATAGTTTGAAAGATTTAGTTGTCCAAATATAGAATTTGAGGGCGAAATATTATTTTCACAACCAAAATTAAACTTTAATGCATAATTTAAATTTCTGGTGGATGGTAAAAACCTATTTGCATTAGCGACTGACATCCAATACTTATATCTAATTTTTTAGATTATGAGAATTTATATACAATTTCACCAAATTCGAAGGACTTATATATAAATTACCTAAAGGCAGGTCCTCTTTTTAATTTTTTTTCTATACAACCATAAAATTTTTTTTCATGATTTTAAGGAAATTCAAGATTATAAATAGGTGGTACTAAACACTTTCATAGAAATTTTCTGTTATATAAAAAATTTCTATCCAAAATTGCTCATCTGATTATGACCTAAATCTCTAGATTCAACTTTTAAATGCTAGATTTTTTTTAAAAAAATTTTGACTCTAGGTTTTTCTCTCTAATCCTTAAATACCATTCGCAATCTTCATGTTTTACAAGTCAACTCATGGAATCACTTCTCTTAGTTAGGAGTTTAATGCACAATTTCTTTATCGATATTTTATAAAAAAAGACAAATTTTTTACATTTTTTGGTAGAACTATTTGGGTAAATTCCTAAAAATATAACATAATTACAATTTATGATTTTTCCAAAATTTTGATAATAGAAAGAATTTTTTGCGCGAGAATTGACAATTTCTTCTATGAGAAATATGATGAAAAAAAAATCAAAATTTAAAAAGCTTAAATCTTTATTTAAACGTGATATTCATTAACACGGTAATCATTTAAAGAGGTTTTCTCATGTCATTATATAATTGAAAACAATATCAACCGTGAAATAAGAATTTGAAAATCACTTCTTATTCCTCTCGATGTTCTAAACTTCACTTGATAGTGTTTTTATTTAGTAATTTTCTTTTATATTTTGACATTGATTGATTAGTAAGTTTGGAAGTTCCACTTAAATCATACGCTTTTACCTCTCCTCAAATATCATTTTGTCGCTATATTTTGATATGGTGTACTGATTGTAATCATTTTTTTCATTATCCAACAAAGTAAGTTTTAGATGAGAAAGAGTATGACTTGGATCACTCTCGCATACGACCATAGCAAGCCAAATTTGAAGCATACAATTTGATAACTTGTCACGTCGGCAAGATGATCAATTACACTAAGCTGTAGTGAAATTTAAAAAAAAACATACTTTATAGTTTTGGTCGAAATATTTCTATAATTATATTACAATTAATTTAGGATTATTTAGTATATTATTTTTTTGTTAAATAGTTTGATAAAGTAAAATACATATTTTCTTAGAAATATAATTTATTATTTTAAAAATTAATATAATTATTAAAATGGCCCATAAATGGATAATTATATAAATATAATAAAATTAATTCAAGATTTATTTATTATATTTTAGCTAACGAGTTAAATAATTTGATAAACTTAAAAATTACAATTTTTAAAAATATTTTTTTTAATTAAATAAATATTTTTAAATTAAAACAAGTAAATTAGTTTTAAAATTAGAAAATTTAAAAAGTGGCTTGAATATTATGTAAATACATCATTTAATTTATGGGCCCTATCGCAATTCTCATAATTTGGGTGAACTGCTTTTAAAATTTTCGAAATTCAGAATCTGAATTGTGAAAAAATTGAAATTGTCCAATTCCTTTAATTTTGATTTTTGGAATCGAACCAAATACCGAAATTAGGAAATTAAAATTTTAATTTCTCTAATTTCTTCAATTCAGAAATTTTGAAATCCATCCAAATAAACCCTAAAGGAGCCAAAACAGACGTGCGGCTTGACCAATTTGATTTTTTTTATAAAATAATATGACATTATAAAGATTTGAACCCGGGTTAAGTTATGAAAAGCCAAACATCTTAATCACAGAGACACCAATAAATTTATAATTATTTTCTAATTTTTATATACATATAATATTTTTTAAATAATTATTTAAAAAATTCTATGCCATGTGAACCCATGATTTATTCTCATTTTTTTAAAAATAAAATTTTTATTGTCAAGATTCGAAGTTAGATTTTTGAAAAAAAATAATATTATCCAATTAAGCTTTAATTGATTATTAATTTTTTTTTCGATTTATATATATTTAATTATATTTTGAATAATTTTTAAAAAATAGTCGATCAGACGCGATATGACTAATAGGTGTACTTGACTGTCCTTTTTTTTTTTTCACAAAACCATATCTAACACAATCCGTTTTTGTTGCGGACAATTAGTTTTGATGACCTGATCGTGCGTGCCGGCTAAGCAAGCACCATGTGACATCTTTAAAGAAGCAATTTGGAAAAAAAACTCAAATCTTGTTTAAATTGTAAAAAGAACCCATGATTTTCGATATTCAAGACTAACCGCTAATATTTTATTACTTAAAAACCAAAACTCAATATCCCGGGCTCAACTCGACCTTCCTCCAGCTCGGCTTCACAACCACCATCATTTTCTTTGCTGTTGCAACTCAACTTGTCTACCATCTTTCCTAAGATGACGCCTTAGACCTTTTCCTTCTCCTTAGGGTTGCCTGACACCTAGGTCAATTTTTGTTTTTTCTAAAGAAGCTTGCCCAGCCAATTCCATGCTGACACATGCGTTTTGGGCCCATGAAATAAGTACATAGCATGTGGATTTGCATGCGTTCTGTTTTTATGAGTCCATCTTGAATAATAAAAATATATTGTCTCAAAATCAAACCAAAATCCATTTTGAAATTTAAAAAATATTTTTATTGATACACCTTTTTTGGTAAACTTTTTCTCAGCACATCTTGAAGTTTATTAAAATTAGATTTAATATCGTTGACAGCACCCGGTTCACATAAATCTTAGTTTGAGAGATTTTTTGAAATCTCAATTTGCTGGATTATTTTTTTGTTAGTCTACAAGAAGAAAAAAATTGTAAAGAAAATCGCTGAAAGCTCTCTAACGACGACCACTTTTACACTCAAATCAGTAAAATTCACTCGGGATGTAGAATATAGTAGAGAATTAAAATTGATATTAATCCTTATGTCTTCGGATACTATGCTATATATAGGTGTGAAACGGTTCAGTGTATCATAATTTCGTGATCTCAGTGTTATAATCTTATCGTACTTCATGTAACAGACAACTATAAAGTTTGAATCTTTTGGAATTAATTTTTAGATATAAATATAGATTAGATCTTATAATTATCTAGTCTTTAGTATACACACACTGAAGTATCCAAGCCTAGTGGCAGCTCGGCATAACTTTCTTATGGATTTGCCGAACCACACGAGGGAACATCATCAACTAGGGACATTGCGACTCCCACAACTCAGTGTTGAGGCAAGTCCTTACCTTAAGAGCATCACTTTATAACTCGATCTAGGGTTCAACTCTCATTGATCTTTTGACTCGATTGATTTATCTCGGTGTATCATCAGTGCCCCTCAAGATTGGATTTTGAGCTATCAAACTCAGTGTTTGGGATTATTATACCAAACATTGCAACTGGGCATCTCCTCTCTGAGCTCAATGATCTCAAGGGAGATAAGCTGTCATCCTCTTTAATGCGACGTGTTCTTTCTTCATCATGCGTTTGCTAGTTCCCAAGCATCCCCTTTGTGTATTGCATTGGTGGCTAACTATTCATTGGCTTGACTAGATCCTCGACATGTGTTCGTTGAGATTTGGTAGCTCGATTTTCTATTTGCAAACCTATTTGTTTGAACTATAGAGTTTGGCTATTTGAACTGTGGTGTTTAGTTATCTAAACTCATGAGGACATATCATGATAGCCATTTTTTTATTGTTAAAATATATTTCTATACAAATTCAGTTGTTCAAACTTAGCAGAAAAAGCCAAGGTGGTCCTCAATAACTAGATTTTGGTTCCAACAATTATAAAAATATTTGAGACTTGTTTATTTGAGTTGATGGAAAAAATTTAACATTCTTAGAGTAAGATTTGAGCTCCCAAAGCTTTTAAGCCACAATAAAAAGCTTTAATTAACTTTAAATTTCTTTTTTTTTTGCCCTTGTTTTAATTTTGAGAGATTTTTGTTGTGAGATATTATTGTATTTTTCTTATCTATTACCATTGTAACTCTTGTTATGAGATATTATTCTATTTTTCTCAAGAGAACATTGAGTGATTTTTTAGGTGCTAGAAGAATATTGAAGGTGCACACTCCTAGGATTGTTAGGAATGAAAGATTGACTCTAAATTATGGAGTGACATACATAATTTAGCAAGATGATTGTAAGATTCATCCGGACGAAGCAAAAAACTCTAATGAAGAGTTCAAGTCCTCATGATCAAATCAAGTATCATGGAGTAGGTATATTAATTGCAGAATTACATACATCATTTTAATTCTCTTTACTATTTTATTTTCTTTATGTACTCTTTATATTTGTAATTATGTGTGGATTGATAGATCTTATTTGTGGTTGATTAGTTGTGATAGTTTCATTGTGATTTTATCATCTTGTGGCTTTTAAAGTGATTCTATACTTTAATATTTCAAAACTTATTATTACGTCTTTTGGAGCGTAATTCATTTTGCTCTTAGGTTGCCTCTTGGGTTCCATAAAAAATGATAGTGTTGTAAAAATAACAATATGAATATAATTCACAAATATATTATTTCATTGTCGGTTCTATCTAATGCTTCAACGATAAGTAATACATAAAAATGCATAAAAATTTTTCTATACACAAATGCCTCAACAATAGAAAATCTAGAGAAAAGTTTCTACTTCAATAAGCCATTTATGTTTCCACAAGCAATACCTCATATAATAGTACTATTAATGAAATATACTCCACAATAATAAAAAAATTTCTTTATAATAGAAATGCCTAAAAAGTAGGTGATGTAGATAAATTCTCAAGCTTTAACAATGTATGTATGTATAAATCATACCTCCCACAATGGCATTAACAATAAAACATATGCCATAATATTTATTCTTAAGATAATCACAACTTGAGAATCACAAATATGTAATTAATATACACATATAAAAAGAAAATATTAAGAACTAAAACTTCACCAATACGTCAATAATTACACTAGAAAATATAATGAGTTTCAACTTCATACCAAAATAAGTTTACATAAATAAAGTGCTCCCATTAACTAAATGCATCAAAACAAATCCCAAAACACATATTATTAACATGCCTTTTAAATTCTATAGATCTTCATCTTTTATATATGGTCAATAAACATATTTTATGTGTTGATATGCTCAATCATTACATTCCTTTACTTCACATAATCCCTAACAACAATATGTTTTTTTCCATGTATTTGAAAACACTAGATTTTTTATTATTTTTTCAGGAAAAAACACTATTGAAGTATAATCGCAATAAATTTTAAGTGGTCAAGAGATAGAATTCACTATTTTTGGTGCAAATATAAAATTTCTCAACCAAATAACTTTATTGCAAATCATAACAAATAATAAATGCAGCTTGCATCATGAGTGTTTGTTTGATGCTTTTGAAGGATGACTCTCGTATCTAGGGCCGTTAGCTAGTCTAGCCCGTATGGGCTTGGGTGGCCCAAGGTTAGCATGCACGGGAGGCTAGCTATGACTCGTTAAAATCCGTTAACTTTTATTAAGTCTATTTAAAATTCAGCTCATTAAATTTATATTAAGCTTATTAAGCCTCGTTAAGCCCTGTTAAGATTCGTTAAGACTTGTCAATACCTTCGACATAAAATTATATATTGTCATGTCAACTCCAGACAAGTACAAACATTGACATCATTTCTTAACAGCTCATGCTTAATCCTATTTGTCTACATTCATTACTTTTAATAATATGCTAATATAGTGCCTAAAAAGAAATTAGTATACGCATCCATATTATAGAGGTAATTGGATGTTGAGATAACTCCTATATAGAGTAATATGATTCCAAATAGGGATGTAATCAAGTTGGGCTACATTTAGGCCTTGTCAAACTTGAGTCTGAGCCTAGATCACAATACTCTAATCTGAATTTAAAATTTGGATTGGACTCAAAACTTTGGATTGGGTTTATTCATGTTTTACAAATTTTCGGGCTTGATCCCGATTCGCAGCCCGAGAACCTAGGCTTGAACTCAAAAATTTTGGGTTTGGTCAGGCCACGCTTTCGGACCATACGAATCTATTAACTACGCTAGCCAAAGTCTAGTGTGTAATTGGGTTGGACTGGACTTCGACATTGCCAAGTTCAAGTTGAAGTCTGAAACTCAATCCTTAAACCCAAATATGAAGTTATATCATAGTTTTTTTGAATCAGTTCGAACTTCATGTCGGGCGTATTCAATTTTATTACATTTTGGATCAGAGCTTGACTCAAATCCCCAAAATCCTAGGCCCAAATATTAAAATTTGGGCTAAATTGGGCAAAACATTTGGGTTGAGTCGAGCCTCTCCACAACCTAAATCTGAAATACTAATGGAGAACTGCCTAACTCATTATTAGTTTACATGGAGATTTCATTAACCAATTCATTGGTAGCATTAAAAAGTCCAATTATAAAAATTGAGAGTCAAATTCTTGCATCAACAAAGCTGATACTATTGACAAAATCTATAGCCTTGAAATTTTTCACTATAGATTATATAATGTGATCAAACAAAATAGCTTTACATGAAAAAAATTCTAAATGGGCTCCTAATGAATCTCCAACAAAATTTTTAAATAAATTTAAAATTAATGAACTGTCCTATTAAAATGTGTTGGATATTTTAGATAAATTTTAAATAAAATTTAGGAGGTTTGATCTATGAGTTCAATAGACTCCCGTGTCCATTGACAACCATACTCATATTCAACGTGAATACATAATTAGAGATAGACCATATGAACATCTAGCAAAATCTGTATTTAAAAAATTAACTAACTCAAGTTGCTCCACTTTAGAATCAACAATCATAGTTTCTTCTGCAATACCTCATAGTGTTTTTAAGCTGCAACACAATGAAAAAATGAATCTAGAAAAAAATGAATATAGAAAAACCCACATCTTCTCTATGCTCGTACCCAGGGCTCGAGTGGTCATCCTTCGCCTTCCTGCTCCGGCCTTGCTTGTGTCGTCCCTACCATCGGGTCCCTTCTGGCGAGCTTGAACCCACTTAATCCTCTTTGCCATTGGTTCTTTCTCTATTGTCCCCATCAATCTCGTCAAATCTAGGATGTCTCTCTGCCGATCCATCCAATTGCCCCTAGGCAAGCTCTGTGATTCTGTCTACCCCCTCCTATCGATGTATTCTCCAACCTCTTCGCAGGGATCTCATCGGAGGGCTTTGAACAGAGGGCGGTCATCTACTCACAGAGTTCCTATGGTGACACAAGCGAGGTCTCAGAGCTCAGCCGGGGGGGATAAATCGACGATGATAGAGCACAATTGGTCATGCTTGACTTGTAGAATGCATCCTGATGGGGGCGAGGCAGAGAGCAAGGAAGATAGGACGTTTTCCACTTTTATGATTTTATAAAATTCAATTAAATGTCAACATGTTGATGATACACGATGGGATGCCTTATTGTTCAAACTATACAGACTGATTTGTTGATTACGTTATGGACCCGCCTGAACCAAACTCCTTTCTATGTAAGTTACATAGCCACTTGGCATTAATTTTATTCACCTACTGCACGAGCTTGGACGAATGAGTTGGAAAGTGCCGTGTATTAAATAATATATTAATGGAATTTAAGAACCAAAATTTTTTTCTACGTATAATTCCAACTAAAATTTCGAAAAATAATATAATACAAAAATTCAAAATAAAATAAGATTTTATGTTTTAGACACCACTCGACGGAATTAATATATTACATTTAATATACTTGATAATTCATGTTGTTAAGTTGAGTTCAAATCGGATCAGACCTAAAATATTATATTAAAAAAGTCCATACGAATTCGATCTATTCATTAAATGGGTCAAATTTTTAAACCAAAATATAATATAATATCTAAACTATTCTTTGACTTATTTAATTAAATAAGGCATAATTGTCTCGATTTGACTAGATAAATAGATAATTAGACTATATATGGATTATGCAAATTAATATGATTACGGTCCAAATTTTTTTGGATCAACCCGATTATGATTTGAATTCGATTGTAACAAATTCAAATCGGCTTAAGTCAAATTAGATTTGGATCAAGTCATAAGTCTAATATTCAACATTTCATAAAAGTTTTGGAAAAATAACTCAATGTAAAAAATTTAAACCAAAACAAAATTTTTCACAGACATAACCATAATTAATCTATATAATTCAATGAGAAATCATATCACAAATCATATTTAACTCATAATGAATAATAAAACGACATTGAATCTCAAAAATGGATTCTAAACTTATATGTGAAGGTCCTAATATCATATAAGCACATATTGAATTCAAATAATAATATATGCATAAATCACAATTTAAATAATAGATACTTTAGACCCATATCACAAAACAATTTAAAATAATATAATAATTCAAAATCTCTCGATATAGATTTAGAACATAATGAAATATAAAATTTAAGGTGTGAAATTGATTGAACCATACAAGATTAGTGTCGAACAATCAAATCATTGAAATAAGCAAATCAAAAGAATCATGAGTTGCACGAGCACTCCAACTAAGAGTTAGCTATTTCTATAATTTTTCTTGTAAAACGATGACTCTCAATAAAACAAGCCATATTAGGATTAAAAGTGAATAGAAATTCTATCTTGTCTTTTACTCTTATGAAGATAATTGAATAAAATTTTCATCACGAGTCACAATTAAATTTAATAGAACTACACTAAGTTGACAAACATATTAAATTAAAAAAGTGCATTCAGATTCAACTAAATATGAATCATAACTCTAATCAATTCAACACAAATAATAATATAATAATAATTCAAAATAAATATGAATTATGGATATATATATATATATATATTACTCATTAAAACTTTCGAGTTGAATTCATATTGCAAGCTTTCCAACATTCATTTGGTTGAGTTCATGGGTTTGAACTTTTGTAGTATACTATCTAGTCCACTCTTAGTTCTATACTTTTGGGCTCCTCAACGCATCTAATTATAACATATTTTTCTTTTGAAAACTCCTTTGAATATTGGCATTATTATGATGTTGCAAAACTTAATGTGCAATCTATACAGGGAAAAAGCTTCTTGCAAGATATAATGGAAAATAATATATTGATATGCTTATAATGTTTGTTAACATCTAAAACCAATACACAGTTTTGGCTTTCAAGTATGTAGTAAAAAAAAGCTATTTTCATTGATTTTACATCATTATCTTTTCAATTTTTGTATAAGCACTAGAATTTAGAAGTATAAGACAGGATCAACGTTATGATTTTATGAGATAGATAATTATTATTTTGTAATTGGAAATCACCCATTTTGAAGTTTAATTGACACCAACAAAATATATATTTTTTGAGATAAAATGCATAAAATTTTATTGATTAACATTGGCAGATGAAATAAAAGCATTTATCTAACACCTCATCATTAATAGTATATTAGAGAAAATAAAATTATGAGTGACAAAAAACTCAATGCAATAAAATAATAGAATATAAAATTAATTAAACTAATTCATTATACTATTATCATTGGTACTAACAACCTCCAGGTCCACCAAAATAGAACATATACCCCACTTTTGGTCCTCCATACTTGGTGTCACTCACTTCACAACATTTAGGCATACGAACACTACCATATAACCCACTATTATTTGGATCTTCAAGTTTCTTGTCTTTCGTAACAAGTTTCATTTGGGTAATAGCACATGCCTTTTTACTTCCTTCATATGGAAAATGACCACTTCCCATTGGTGGGCTGAATACATATCGAGGGCTAAATGATGTACCTCCCCAGTGGATTGAGGTAGCAGTATTCTTCAAATTGTGAAATAAAGAACTTGGAAAATATCCGACAGTATAATTTCCTACCATCAACCACCAATTTCCAGTTTCTTCGTCCTAATTAAAAGAATATATAAGCATGTAATACAAAATAAAATTTTGAATATTATGGCAAAATTTCATGTGGTTTAACACAAAAATTTTCATGCTTAAATATTATATAAAATGCTATTAGAGATTTAATCATAATGTGTCATGCATCTATTGTATTATTGATATTGAGTATATAATACTATCAAATTAGATATATATATATTTTATTATAATTATACATGTTAATGGTTATTGCATTTAATTTGCACATTAATTTTTCATCTATAACCTAAAAGATCATATAAAGAAAATGAAATACTTTATATTACCTTAAACAAAGTAGTTTCCAATGCATATTGTGGACCATTATAAGTAGACAATGGATAAAGCTCCCCGCCAAGGATTATATTAGAATTTATTTGTATAAAACCAGGACAAAGCAAATCGTCACATCCACTATCTCGACAATTATTCTGATATACAAAAAAAAAATAATGAAAGTTTAGAATTTTATTAAAAAATAATTTAAAATATGAAACTTACTGTCCAATATATATTTAGTCGCGTTTTTGTATCACCATATATTGTTGGATGCACCTGAGTATAATAAAAAAAATTTTATTATATAATTATAAGCAATGAAAGATTGGGATATATTAAAGGATGAAATTTTGGATAAGGGTCTTTCAGCTGAATTTATATTTTGTAGTTACACTTATAAATGAGTACTTAGTTCTACTTATAAATATAATAAAATATTTTTAAAATTACAAGTAACAATATATTAGTTTGATATTTTCTAATTCTAATAATACCACTATAATTATAATTTAAGTATACTTCAGTCTATATTACTATATAAAGACTTCCCAAGTACCTAAAAGTACTATTAAAATATTCATTAAATATAAACTAAGCTTGTTTTATCAAATAAAATAAATTATGCTAGGCACACTAACATTGAATCATCTTTTTCTTGATCCTATTCTAAATGAGATCAATATCCTTAATTCAATGTTGTCAAATAAGTTGCATATTAGAAATTATTGATTAATAATAAGTGTTAATTTATATATTGTTATGTTTGAAATCTATATATAGAAGAACAAGTGTTATCGATATTTATTATTCCAAAATATCTATTCTAATTATAGTAATGGAATTTTAACTTACCATCCATCCAACAGAAATCCATTCCCAATGTTCTTTAGGCCCAATATGATATATAGCCCATATCAATGCGCCACTATATTGATTGGAATAAACAGTTGATAAACCATAAAGACCAATAGCTGCTTTTGCTCCATAGTAATTTCCCACTTTTGTTAATGTTACCGCAAACTGAAAGCAAATAAATAACAAATTATATGACAAAATTCACGCAAAAAACTTGCATTTAGCAACTAATGCAATAATAAGACTAGTCTAATAGCAAATAGTTAGTTGAATATATATTATTGATTATTTTAAATTTATAATATAAAAAGATGCAACTACAAAATTTTAAACTTTTTGTACTTGTAAAGATAAATAATGATAAATAAAAAAGGGAATAATTTTATAATTACTTTGAAATAATAACAAATATTAAATTGTAATCTAGTTATTAACCAATTTTAATTTTATTATTTTGCTTACTACAACAAAAAGGATGCTAAGCCTTGAAAGATTTTAATATGAAAATTTTTTATTGATCTTATATCATTTGAGAAAATCTAGTGATTACTTATAACCCTTTTCTTGTGAAAACATTAAGATTTAACTATAGTGTCACAATTTTTAATTAAAAACTAATGTGTTATGCTAAATATTTGATAAAGTTCAATAACTTTGTATAATTAAAATATATTATTGTATTTTAATAAATGTAAGAATTGCTAATACTTACTTGTGACCTCGCTATTTCCTCAAGATCTGATGAAGAAGTAACCAAATGTTTCATTCTTTTTGAAAAATATTTGATTCTTCTAAGATCTGTTAATGTAATCTTTCGAATTGGTATTGTTTTTGATGGGCATAGTTCTCTATCAAATCCATCATACGAGTGTAAAGTTGAGAAGACATCACTTCTTATGCCACTAGGATAACTTGATGGTCTCATCTGTAAAAAATAATATATGTGTTAATAGCATAAACATGAGTAAAAAGTATATAAATAAAAGGCATAGATCATATAATATAATTAATGGTATATTTTAACATCTCTAATTATTTGTAAAGCATAGTTTAATGAGTTCAAAATCATGGACTATAAATGTGTTTGTATTGTTATTCCCATTTTTTAGATGAAGTTATTTATCCAATAAATTTATTAATATTTTGATTTTATATTTTGTATCACAAGATGGCTAATTAGTATTTAGATAAAAAAAATATTGTATCACATAATGACTAAGTAGTACTTTTACAAATTTATATATAATATTATGCACTAAAATTGTTAAATTTATTTATTATTTTTGTTTAGTAATTAAAGAAACTGTTAAGGAGAACTAATATACAAATTTAATTATGTATTTCTAAATTCATTTCATTTCAATAATACCTTTATTTCGTATTGATTTATACTCAATTAATTTAATTGGATGCATATATTGAATAATAATTAGTTTATTAGTTTAAGTATTATCATTTATTCATTTTAAGTCATCATTATATCTAAATTTTTTTTATGAATAATACTCTAAACCAACCATTTTTAGTAGATAGATGTATATCACTTTTCATAAATATTGAAAAATAAATGCATAAAATATTTTATTTGTTGAAGGCGAAATCTTACTTAAAGTCACTAAATTTTGGTTTAATAAAATAAGTCAAATTTGTCAAGAGGTCATACTATATACCAAGTCCTCTATTAAATAAAATTTCTTTGCATATTATGATCCAAATATTATGTAAATCTTATGTTAATGGAATGTAATTTTTAAAATACTTTTTGAGGGACCAATCTATTCATTTTTTCCATATAAGTTATGTATAGATTTCTTGCATATTTTTCTTAAAATAACTTACATATTAATTGGCTAGAATGATGCAGGCAAAATGTGAGTATAAAATGGATGTGATAAATTTTTCTTGATATGGAATGATCAGTGAAAAGTAATTTATAAATTAAACATTATTTTAAATGATGACATAAATTTTTATATATAAATAGATTTGTAAATAGTTATAATTTATCGCATTTAATGGATGAGTTATAGTATAAAGCCAATTTATTTTGAATATTATTTGTTTATATTATAGTTGGGAGATTGTCAGAATTATAATGTAGGATACAATATACAGAAATAAATTACAAATTAGTAATATATCTTAGTGTATTTTAATAGAACAATTCTAGGCTCACAAAAAACAGAAAAAAGAAGACTTATAAAAAAATAGAGTTTAATTTATATGAATGAACAACTTAATAGAATTCTCATATAAAAAAAAATTTAAGGATGAATTTTAATAAAATGATTAAGTAGCATTAGATTTTGAATGACATTAAAGATAAATGAAATCAATAAATATGCAAAATATGCACCAAATAATAATTTAGAATTAACTTACTTGAATTTTATGATTTTTGAGTAGGGGGTGATTAAATGCTGGTTGTGCGAACATCTCAACACAATCAATTATTTCTCCCAAACTATTCTGCAACCAAAAATGATATTATTTAGGTTTTCACTTATAAAAATAAACACATTCTAATAAAAAACTATTCATGCAATCCAAAATAAAAGAGTTTTTAATAAATAATTGTCTATACAATCATTAATTATATGTATAACAATAGTTATAGTTCACATCATTAAACTTAAATAAAATATTGTCATTAATAATTGGTAAAATTTAATGTATTATTGCTTCTAAGTAAGGTGAAAATCCATCCGTATAGTGGGAAGAATTATTTGGTTGAAATAAAAAAATTAGGCTATCTAATTTATTTTCAAATGAAATTTATTCCAAAGAAATTTTCTAACTCCAAAATATAAGTTACTCTATTATAATAATTCTAACTTATTTCTAACAAAAAGATAAGTTAGCTTTAATAAACACGTGAACTTATATTTGACCTAAATTTTGTTGTTCAAAAAGATTGACATATAATGAATCAACGAAATTTTAGAGGATGAAATATAATTCATTTTAAAATTTTCTTGGCCTAGGGATAAATCGACATAATATTCAGAACTATTCAAAGAAAAATATTATCACAATATTAATTATTTTGTAATACCAAATAGCACTCCTTTAGGATATTCTCTTAAGAATAACAAATTACATTAAGATAAGATGAATGATTTTATTATTAATTGTCACATTTAGAAAAAAATATTTAATTTTTATTTTATTTTGATATCTTCAAATATAAGGGATTAATGGTTTGACTCAAAATTTTAAAGTGAATTAGGTCAAAATTTGATGCCATAACCAATAAAAATACCTAAAAATTAGAATAGTCCTTAAATACCATTCGCGATCTTCATGTTTTACAAGTCAACTCGTGGAATCACTTCTCTTAGTTTGGAGTTTAATGCACAATTTCTTTTATCAATATTTTATAAAAAAAGAAAGACAAATTTCTTACATTTTTTGGTTGAACTATGTGGGAAAATTCCTAAATATATAAAATAATTATAAATTATGATTTTTCCAAAATTTCAATAATAGAAAGAACTTTTTGTGCGAGAATTAACAATTTCTGCTACGAAAAATATGATGAAAAAAAAATCAAATTTTAAAAAGCTTAAATCTTTATTTAAAAATGATATTCATTATCACGGTAATCATTTAAAGAATTTTTCTAATTTCATTATATAATTGAAAAGAATATCAACGGCGAAATATGAATTTGAAAATCACTTCTTATTCCTCTCGATGCTCTAAACTTCACTTGATAGGGTTTTTATTTAGTAATTTTTCTTTATATTTTTGACATTGATTGATTAGTAATTTTAGAAGTTCTACTTAAATCATATGCTTTTACCTTTCCTCAAACATCATTTTGTCGTTGTATTTTGATATCGAATACTAATTGTAATCATTATTTTCATTATCCAACAAAGTAAGTCTTAAATAAGAAAGAGTATGACTTGGATCACTCTCGCATACGACCATAGCAGGTCAACTTTGAAGCATACAATTTGACAACTTGCCATGTCGGCAAGATGATCAGTTACACTAAGCCATAGTGAAATTGAAAAAAAAAAAAAACCATACTTTATAGTTTTGGTCGAAATATTTCGACTCATATTTTTAGTGTTAAACTTTAGAAATATATTATTTATATTTATATATTATATTTCTATTATAAAATATTATTAATTTAATGGTTAAGACTTTTCAAATCTCAATAAAACTTTTTTTATATTTTAAGTTTTTTACCAAAAAAATCAGAATAGTCCTTTTTTTAATAAAAATCTGTTAGCAAAGTAAAAAAAATGGATAGATAAGCAACTCATTATTAGGAAAACCAATTCAATTTTATAGAATAATTATTTAGTAAATATTTATCTTAGCTATTTAAATTGGTTTTCTTAATAGTCAAATTATGTATCATTTTAACTCATAATTTATTTTTTAGTTGTAAATATTTTAAACGCATTAGATTTTTATTTGTAAATTATTGTCTTGTGTAAATATCAAACAATCTGGCTTTTAATGTAAAAAATAAGAAAAATAAAAATGTTAGACCTCCATTATCATATATGATTCAGAGATATATAAATTGTTATAGAGAATAATTTACCACATATATTACCTAATCAACATTCCTATCTTATTTTGTACGAAGATCATAAAAAAATTTATTGCAGATATATTTTAAAAGTCTTTATGTATTTGAGATAAAATAACAAAATAATTTAATTAATATGTTCAATAGAAATTTAATATTTTTCTTGAAAAATGTATGAGATTTGCAATTCATTCAGAAAAAAAGAAAGTTAAAGATCCTTACCTGAATGGTTTTCACAGATGGTGTTTGAAGTAGCTTGAACTGCTTCTTTACCTCTTGCTCTTCTTTGAGGGAAAGATTAAACTCTCCTTGCACTTTCAATTCTTGAGCAATAAAAGTAAGAGAGAGCAAAATCAACATCAAGAGTCCCATTGTGAGAATTGGTAAAGCCTCTTTGAGTTTTTCTCACCTTATCTCTCCCTTATATAGACAACCATAGGCATTACTATGTTTCTCTACCACTTGTCAACTTTGCTTTGCTTTTTCATATCTTTGACGTGTAACCTGGAATCCATAAGCACGTGGAGTTGGATTAAAATTATAGAATATCTATGCCCAAATCCTATTAAGTTTGAAAGATCCAATATTCTCAATGTAAACACACTAAGAGTCAATACGAATGTTTCAGAGAATAATCTGTTGAAAATTTTTGATAGGATTTGGAGTTGTATGCAACCATTTTGTATAAAAAATATTGTGATTACTGAAATAAAGTCGTTAATAATAATGAGAAGTTTGCATACAAGCTCCACTCCACAAAAAATTAAAGAATAACTACTCATAATCTGAAAAATTACATATAAGTCATAGGATTACAATTTAACTTATAAGAAAATCCTATAGTTTGAATTTAGGGTAAAAAATTGAATATTCAAGAAATATTCTCTTACATGATGTTAGTATATTAATGAGATATCAAAAGTATTCTTTTGTAGATGTAAGATATATGTGAAGTTTTGTTTCAGAACTTCTTCGTTCCTTCTTTGCTAGTAACCTTCTTCTCCGGTAAGTTTCTCTATTGACGAGCATCTCCTCTAGTGAGTTTCTTTGATTGAATAATAGGGCACTGAGATTGAGATACCATTTTAAAGTTTGGGTTTGCTTGGTAATGATGTTTTGATTTGATTTTGAATGGTTTTTACATTTATAACTTATTTGCTTTAAGTTGTATCAGATTTTGAACTAATATGAAGTATGCATTATAAGTTATTTGGTTCCCATCAAATAGCATGTTGAAGCTTTTGTTGAGACCCTATTCAAATCCTAGATTTGATGGTGGCTGAAGATAGGAGAATGATAAGAAGATTTGATGGTGTGTGCATAGCAGCATAGGCTGAAAGATTTAGTTGTCCAAATATAGAATTTGAGGGCGAAATATTATTTTCACAACCAAAATTAAAATTTAATGCATAATTTAAATTTCTGGTGGATGGTAAAAACCTATTTGCATTAGCGACAGACATCCAAGTACTTATATCTAATTTTTTAGATTATGAGAATTTATATACAATTTCACCAAATTCGAAGGACTTCTATATAAATTACCTAAAGGTAGGTCCTCTTTTTAATTTTTTTCTATACAACCATAAAATTTTTTTCATGATTTCCAGGAAATTCAAGATTATAAATAGGTGGTACTAAACACTTTCATAGAAATTTTCTGTTATATAAAAAATTTCTATCCAAAATTGCTCATCTGATTATGACCTAAATCTCTAGATTCAACTTTTAAATGCTAGATTTTTTTAAAAAAATTTTGACTCTAGGTTTTTCTCTCTAATCCTTAAATACCATTCGCAATCTTCATGTTTTACAAGTCAACTCATGGAATCACTTCTCTTAGTTAGGAGTTTAATGCACAATTTCTTTATCGATATTTTATAAAAAAAGACAAAATTTTTACATTTTTTGGTAGAACTATTTGGGTAAATTCCTAAAAATATAACATAATTACAATTTATGATTTTTTCCAAAATTTTGATAATAGAAAGAATTTTTTGCGCGAGAATTGACAATTTCTTCTATGAGAAATATGATGAAAAAAAATCAAATTTTAAAAAGCTTAAATCTTTATTTAAACGTGATATTCATTAACTCGGTAATCATTTAAAGAAGTTTTCTCATTTCATTATATAATTGAAAAGAATATCAACCGTGAAATAAGAATTTGAAAATCACTTCTTATTCCTCTCAATGTTCTAAACTTCACTTGATAGAGTTTTTATTTAGTAATTTTCTTTTATATTTTGACATTGATTGATTAGTAAGTTTGGAAGTTCCACTTAAATCATATGCTTTTACCTCTCCTCAAATATCATTTTGTCGCTATTTTTTGATATGGTGTACTGATTGTGTGACGCCCCCGACCCAGCACGATATTGTTCCTGGGCGTCTGCGGCCCACAGCCCACCCGACCCCAGGATTTTGTTTTTCCCAGTTTCCCAGGAAAAGGCCTCGTTATTGGGTCTATGGTAGTCATCATATTTAGCCCAGTCTCAACTCCAACACTTTGTCGATGTGGGACTAAAGACAACTGCTACCAGTTACAGGCCCATTGCCTACCTACTGGCCCACTGGCCCGGGTCGGGGGCGTCACACACATAGTGGTATTAGAGCCACTCCGCACCTCTTGGTCTATGTGGGACTAAAGACAACTGCTACCAGTTACAGGCCCATTGCCTGCCTACTGGCCCACTGGCCCCACTTGACATTACAATCTCCCCCTCTCAAGAGTTCAGCGTCCTCGCTGAACTAGCCCACATCGATCAAGAGGTGCGGAGTGGCTCTGATACCACTATGTGACGCCCCCGACCCAGTACGATATTGTTCCTGGGCGTCTGCGGCCTGCGGCCCACCTGACCCAAGGATTTTGTTTTTCCCAGTTCCCCAGGAAAAGGCCTCGTTGTTGGGTCTATGGCAATCATCATATTTATCCCAGTCTCAACTCCAACACTTTGTCGATGTGGGACTAAAGACAACTGCTACCAGTTACAAGCCCATTGTCTGCCTACTGGCCCACTGGCCCCACCGGACATTACAATCTGACTATTCAAATATATATATATATATGCAATTTAGCTCCTATATCATTTCAAATTTCAACTCCGTCATCAAGATAAATAATTTCCATCCATTCTACATTATGAACCTCAAATGATCATATTATTATAAACAACCATTGATCCAGTAATTTATCACCCAAGTCTTTAATAATTACAAATTCAATCATTACAATATATTTTTCACAAAAGTCCCCAATACGAATTTGATTCACAGACTGGTCCTTCAAGTTCTAAGTTATAACCAATTCCTTCGATTTCCAAACAAATCATAATTTGATTCCATCTTACAAATCTATCCTCAATGAGGTTTAAGTATCTCAGTCAAATTTCAACACCATCATAAATTCAATTATCCCAAATCCAAATCAGTTTATCAATCAATTTAATTGATCTTACTAAATACCTCAAATTTAATCTGCAAGCAATTTCAATTCCAATTTATAGTAATCAGACTCATTTCAATGAACCAAATCATGAATTCAGATTACTTAACTTGAACTAAACCATTCACCTTATCATTAATTCGATTAACCTCAAGTCTGATTCAAACCGATTCCAAAATCAGAATCTAAACCCAAACCGAATTCTGAACCCAACCTAAACCAAAAACAACTTTAAACTAAACCAAAATCAGAATCAACTTTTAACTAAACCAAACCAAACCAACTTTTAAATTAAAACAAAACCATAACCAACTTAAATTAAACCATAATTAAAACTAATCCTTCTTCCACCTCAAAACCCTAACCCTAATTCTACTGCAGCCGCCGCCGCCGCCGCCGCCGCCGCTGCCGCCAGGCCGCCGCGCTGCCACGCCGTCACGCCGTCCGGCCGCCCCGCTGCCACGCCGTCGTCTCCGCTGGGCCACGGCTGCCAGGCCGTTACGCCATCCGGCGTCGTCAGATCCGTGCTCTCCCGCGCCTCCGGTCGTCGTCAACCCGTGCCGTCGGGCCAAAGCAGGCGCCGCCGCAGCCCGAGCAGCCTGCGCAGCCGCATGCTAGCGGACCCTGGCCTGCGCGGTCGTGCGCACGCCACCGGCCGCTCCCGACGCCGTATCACGCGCCAGAACTGCGTCGACACCGGGTCCGTGCTGCCTGCGCACGACGCCCGGACGCATCAACGCCGCACGTCACCGCACGCCGCCGCGCCGCATGCCGCCGTCTCCGCTGCCGGTCGCCGGAGCACAGCGGACGATCGGGGAAGGAGATGGAAATTTTTGCAAATTTAACCCTCAAATCTTTCTATTCTCAAAACATATCATAGATTGGTATATCACCTTAAAAATTGGGCATATCTATTCTCTACTTAGTATTACTTAGATCTAAGTTATCATCCTCCTAAATATCATGAGGGTCACTAAATTTTCTGATTATTCAACATGGACTTGTCTCAGGAATAAAGACAAAGAAAGACGAATGAAAATAACTCAACCTACTTCGGATAGAGGTAAAAGGAAACGGATGAAAGTAACACCACCTACCTCAAATCTCGATAATGATCGTCCCGAATCCTCTTACCACTCTGTAAGCCTCCCCAACGATCGCTCCTTGACTCTCTCTCTACTTTCAAACGACTCTCAATCCCTTAGGGTTTCGTGGATATTAGCTGTCTATAAATAGAAGCGGTTATTGGGTTGTGGGTTGTGGCCTAAGTAATGGGCCATTATGAAGTAACGGGTGGTTACATTCCTACCCCCTTAAATAAATTTGGTCCCCAAATTTAAAATAAACATACCTCAAAAGATATGGGGGTATTTGCCCCTGACGTCCTCCTCTCTCTCCCAAGTGGCCTCGTCCGCAGAGTGATGCTGTCACCGTACTTTTACTAAAGGGATCACCTTTCTTCTCAACACATGCTCTTTTCGTTCCAAAATCTGAATTGGCTGCTCCTCACAAGTTAAGTCCTCTCTTAGCTGTAATTGCTGAAATGATAGTATATGTGTGGCATCTGGGATGTACTTCCTCAGCATTGACACATGGAAGACGTTATGCACATTTGCCAAGGTTGGAGGTAAGGCAAGTTTATAAGCAACTGCTCCAATTCTCTCTAAGATCTCAAATGGGCCAATATAACGAGGCGCTAACTTGCCCCTCATCCCAAATCTCATCACACCCTTTGTTGGAGAGATCTTTAGGAAAACATGATCGCCCACGGGAAACTCTAGATCCCGCCTCCTGGTATTAGCATAACTCCTTTGTCTACTTTGTGCTGTGAGCAACCTTTTCCAAATTATCTCAATTTTCCCAGTAGCTATCTGAACTAATTCTGGTCCCAAAATTTGCCTCTCACCAACCTCTGCCCAACACACGGGAGATCTACACTTCCTCCCATACAAAGCCTCATAAGGTGTCATTTGAATACCAGCATGATAACTATTGTTGTAGGTGAACTCAGCTAGACATAAATGAGAGTCCCAACTTCCCTTAAAATCCAGAGCACACGCTCTCAGCAAGTCCTCCAGGGTCTGGATTGTTCTCTCTGATTGGCCATCAGTCTGAGGGTGATATGCAGTACTAAAACGTAGCTGAGTCCCCAGAGCTTTCTGAAAACTACCCCAAAATCGTGAAGTGAATCTGGGATCTATATCGGAGATGATGGTAACAGGTACTCCATGAAGTTTTACTACTTCCTCCATATATAATTCAGCAAGCTTGTCCAAGGAGTAGGTCATCTTAATAGGAAGGAAATGCACTGACTTAGTTAACCAATCCACCACAACCCAAATAGCATCCAACCCCTTCCTTGTCTTGGGTAACCCAGCCACAAAGTCCATGGTCACATGTTCCCATTTCCATTCAGGGATAGGGAGTGGCTGTAACTTTCCTGCTGGTTTTTGGTGTTCAATTCTGACCTGTTGACACACTAAACATTTGGAAATAAATTCTGCAATATCTCTCTTCATGCCATGCCACCAATAATTTTGCTTCATGTCTCGGTACATTTTTGTGCTTCCTGGGTGTACTGAAAAACGAGAGCGATGAGCCTCATTCAGCAATTCTTGCTTCAATTGAACATCATCAGGGACACACAGCCGACCCTGGTATCGAATCGCACCATCAGTAGTCACATCAAACCCTGGTTTAGAACTTTGAGTTAACTCAAGTTTTAAGGTCTGCAACCTAGGATCTTTCAACTGGCACTCTTTGAGTTTGATCACCAATTCTGACTCTAGGCGCAATCCAGCTAGCAATCCTCGCTGAGTCTCTGTTATAATGGTTAGTCCCATGTCTCCCAAGGTTTCTAAGATCTTCCATTTTCTTACCAATAAATGTGCTGAGTATCCTACCGGTTTCCTACTGAGTGCATCTGCAACAACATTAGCTTTACCTGGGTGGTAGTTGATTGAGCAATCATAGTCCTTGAAGAAATCCAACCATCTCCTCTGTCTCATATTAAGTTCTTTCTGGGTGAAAAGATATTTCAAACTCTTATGATCTGTAAAGATTTCAAATGTCTGTCCATAAAGATAATGCCTCCAAATTTTTAGTGCAAAAATGACGGCTGCTAACTCAAGGTCATGAGTGGGATAATTTTTCTCATGGACCTTTAATTGCCTAGAGGCATAGGCTATCACTTTTCCATGTTGCATTAGAACGCAACCTAACCCATTGATGGAAGCATCATTGTATACCACCAACCCATCACCACCAGAAGGTATGGTCAACACTGGTGTAGTAGTCAATCTTCTCTTTAATTCTTGAAAACTTTGCCCACAGTCCTCCGCCCAATCGAATTTAACATTCTTCTGAGTCAATCGGGTCAGTGGAGTAGCAATCTTGGAAAAGCCTTTCACAAATCTCCAATAGTAACCTGCCAATCCAAGGAAGCTTCTCACTTCAGTTACATTAGTGGGCCTTTTCCATTCCAACACAGCTTCTATTTTCTTGGGATCCACTGATATACCAGCACTTGAGATCACATGACCCAAGAAAATCACCTCTGACAACCAAAAGCCACACTTACTAAGTTTGGCATATAATTTCTCATGTCTCAAGGTTTCCAACACAACTCTGAGATGTTGCTCGTGCTCTTTGTAACTCTTGGAATATATTAGGATGTCATCTATAAATACAATAACAAATTGATCTAAATACTTCCTGAACACCCTATTCATTAAATCCATAAAGACAGCAGGTGCATTGGTCAAGCCAAATGGCATAACAAGAAATTCATAATGTCCATAACGAGTTCTGAAGGCCGTCTTTGGGATGTCCTCCTCCTTAACCTTGAGTTGATGGTAGCCAGATCTTAGATCAATCTTCGAGTACACTTGAGTACCCTGTAACTGATCAAAGAGATCATCAATACGTGGGAGAGGATATTTGTTCTTTATTGTGCCCTGATTTAACTGACGGTAATCTATGCATAATCTCATAGTCCCATCTTTCTTCTTCACAAAAAGAATTGGTGCACCCCAAGGAGATGCACTAGGGCGTATGTAACCCTTGTCTAAGAGCTCTTGCAATTGTTTCTTCAACTCTACTAACTCCACTGGTGCCATTCTATAAGGGGGTTTTGAGATCGGAGCTACACCGGACATTACAATCTCCCCCTCTCAAGAGTTCAGCGTCCTCGCTGAACTAGCCCACATCGATCAAGAGGTGCGGAGTGACTCTGATACCATAAAAGTTGTAACACCCCTGTCGTGTCCGATCGAACCACAACACAAGTGGACAACATACAAATAAAAGGTTTACAGAATACATAGAATTAAAATTTTTTTCAGAAATACGAATATAGCTCTGATACCACTATGTGACGCCCCCGACCTAACACAATATTGTTCCCGGGGTCGGGTGGGCAGTGGGCCGCAGACGCCCAGGAACAATATCATGCTGGGTCGGGGACGTCACATAGTGGTATCAGAGCTATATTCGTATTTCTGAAAAAAATTTTAATTCTATGTATTCTGTAAACCTTTTATTTGTATGTTGTCCACTTGTGTTGTGGTTCGATCGGACACGACAGGGGTGTTACAACTTTTATAGTATCAGAGATACTCCGCACCTCTTGATCGATGTGGGCTAGTTCAGCGAGGACGCTGAACTCTTGAGAGGGGGAGATTGTAAGGCTCGGTGGGGCCAGTGGGCCAGTAGGCAGGCAATGGGCCTATAACTGGTAGCAGTTGTCTTTAGTCCGACATCGACAAAGTGTTAGAGTTGAGACTGGGCTAAATATGATAACTACCATAGACCCAACAACGAGGCCTTTTCCTGGGGAACTGGGAAAAATAAAATCTCAGGGTCGGGTGGGTCGCGGGCCGTAGACGCCCACGAATAATATCGTGCTGGGTCCGGGGCGTCACATAGTGGTATCAGAGCCACTCCACACCTCTTGATCGATGTGGGCTAGTTCAGCGAGGACGCTGAACTCTTGAGAGGGGGAGATTGTAAGGCCCGGTGGGGCCAGTGGGCCAGTAGGCAGGCAATGGGCCTGTAACTGGTAGCAGTTGTCTTTAATCCCACATCGACAAAGTGTTGGAGTTGAGACTGGGCTAAATATGATGACTACCATAGATCCAACAACGAGGTCTTTTCCTGGGAACTGGGAAAAACAAAATCCTGGGGTCGGGTGAGCAGTGGGCCACAGATGCCCAGGAACAATATCGTGCTGGGTCGGGGGCGTCACATAGATTGTAAGGCCCGATGGGGCCAGTGGGCCAGTAGGCAGGCAATGGGTCTATAACTGGTAGTAGTTGTCTTTAGTCCCACATCGACAAAGTGTTGGAGTTGAGACTGGGCTAAATATGATGACTACCATAGATCCAACAACGAGACCTTTTCCTGGGGAACTGGGAAAAACAAAATTCTGGGGTCGGGTGGGCAGTGGGCCGCAGACGCCTACGAACAATATCGTGCTGGGTCGGGGGCGTCATATAGTGGTATCAGAGTCACTCCGCACCTCTTGATCGATGTGGGCTAGTTCAGCGAGGACGCTGAACTCTTGAGAGGTAAGGCCCGGTGGGGCCAGTGGGCCAGTAGGCAGGCAATTGGCCTGTAACTGGTAGCAGTTGTCTTTAGTCCCACATCGATAAAGTGTTGGAGTTGAGACTGAGCTAAATATGATAACTACCATAGACCCAACAACGAGGCCTTTTCCCGGGGAACTGGGAAAAATAAAATCCCAGGGTCGGGTGGGCCGCGGGCCGCAGACGCCCACGAACAATATCGTGCTGGGTCGGGGGTGTCACATAGTGGTATCAAAGCCACTCCACATCTCTTGATCGATGTAGGCTAATTCAGCGAGGACGCTGAACTCTTGAGAGGGGGAGATTGTAAGGCCCGATGGGGCCAGTGGGCCAGTAGGCAGGCAATGGGCCTATAACTGGTAGCAGTTGTCTTTAGTCCCACATCGACAAAGTGTTGGAGTTGATACTGGGCTAAATATGATTACTACCATAGACCCAACAACGAGGCCTTTTCCTAGGAAAATGGGAAAAACAAAATCCTGGGGTCGGGTGGGCAGTGGGCCACAGATGCCCAGGAACAATATCGTGTTGGGTCAGGGGCGTCACATAGATTGTAAGGCCCAGTGGGGCCAGTGGGCCAGTAGGCAGGCAATGGGCCTGTAACTGGTAGCAGTTTGTCTTTAGTCCCACATCGACAAAGTGTTGGAGTTGAGACTGGGCTAAATATGATGACTACCATAGACCCAACAATGTGGCCTTTTCCTGGGGAACTAGGAAAAACAAAATCCTGGGGTCGAGTGGGCAGTGGGCCGTAGACACCCAGGAACAATATCGTGCTGGGTCGGGAGCGTCACATAGTGGTATCAGAGCCACTCCGCACCTCTTGATCGATGTGGGCTAGTTCAGCGAGGGCGCTGAACTCTTGAGAGGGGGAGATTGTAAGGCCCGGTGGGGCCAGTGGGCAGGCAATGGGCCTGTAACTGGTAGCAGTTGTCTTTAGTCCCACATCGACAAAGTGTTGGAGTTGTGACTGGGCTAAATATGATGACTACCATAGACCCAACAACGAGGCCTTTTCCTGGGGAACTGGGAAAAAGAAAATCCCGGGGTCGGGTGGGCTGTGGGCCACAGACGCCCAGGAACAATATCGTGCTGGGTCGGGGGCGTCACATAGGGGTTTTGAGGTGGAAGAAGGATTAGTTTTAATTATGGTTTAATTTAAGTTGGTTATGGTTTTGTTTTAATTTAAAAGTTGGTTTGGTTTGGTTTAGTTAAAAGTTGATTCTGGTTTTGGTTTAGTTTAAAGTTGTTTTTGGTTTAGGTTGGGTTCAGAATTCGGTTTGGGTTTAGATTTTGATTTTGGAATCGGTTTGAATCAGTCTTGAGGTTAATCGAACTAATGATAAGGTGAATGATTTAGTTCAAGTTAAGTAATCTGAATTCATGATTTGGTTCATTGAAATGAGTCTGATTACTATAAATTGAAATTGAAATTGATTGCAGATTAGATTTGAGGTATTTAGTAAGATCAATTAAATTGATTGATAAACTGATTTGGATTTGGGATAATTGAATTTATGATGGTGTTGAAATTTGACTGAGATACTTAAACCTCATTGAGGATGGATTTGTAAGATGGAATCAAATTATGATTTGTTTGGAAATCGACGGAATTGGTTATAACTTAGAACTTGAAGGACCAGTCTGTGAATCAAATTCGTATTGGGGACTTTTGTGAAAAATATATTGTAAGGATTGAATTTGGAATTATTAAAGACTTGGGTGATAAATTACTGGATCAATGGTTGTTTATAATAATATGATCATTTGAGGTTCATAATGTAGAATGGATGGAAATTATTTATCTTGATGACGGAGTTGAAATTTGAAATGATTTAGGAGCTAAATTGCATATATATATTTGAATAGTCAGATTGTAATGTCCGGTGGAGCCAGTGGGCCAGTAGGCAGGCAATGGGCCTGTAACTGTTAGCAGTTGTCTTTAGTCCCAAATCGACAAAGTGTTGGAGTTGAGACTGGGTTAAATATGATGATTGCCATAGACCCAACAACGAGGCCTTTTCCTGGGGAACTGGGAAAAACAAAATCCTGGGGTCGGGTGGGCCGCAGGCCGCAGACGCCCAGGAATAATATCGTACTGGGTCTAAGGCGTCACATAGTGGTATCAGAGCCACTCCGCACCTCTTGATCGATGTGGGCTAGTTCAGCGAGGACGCTGAACTCTTGAGAGGGGGAGATTGTAAGGCCCGGTGGGGCCAGTGGGCCAGTAGGCAGGCAATGGGCCTATAACTGGTAGCAGTTATCTTTAGTCCCACATCGACAAAGTGTTGGAGTTGAGACTGAGCTAAATATGATAACTACCATAGACCCAACAACGAGGCCTTTTCCTGGGGAACTGGGAAAAACAAAATCCTGGAAGCGTGGTGGGCTGCGGACCGCTGACGCCCAGGAATAATATCGTGCTGGGTCGGGGGCGTCACAGATTGTAATCATTCTTTTCATTCTCCAACAAAGTAAGTTTTAGATGAGAAAGAGTATGACTTGGATCACTCTCGCATACGACCATAGCAAGCCAAATTTGAAGCATACAATTTGATAACTTGTCACGTCAGCAAGATGATCAATTACACTAAGTTGTAGTGAAATTAAAAAAAAAGCATACTTTATAGTTTTGGTCGAAATATTTCTATAATTATATTACAATTAATTTAGGATTATTTAACATATACTTTATAGTACCTGATCGTCCGTGTCGCCTAAGCAAGCACCATGTGACATCTTTAAAGAAGCAATTTGGAAAAAAAAAACTCAAATCTTATTTAAATTGTAAAAAGAACCCATGATTTTCGATATTCAAGACTAACCGCTAATATTTTATTACTTAAAAACCAAAACTCAATATCCTGGGCTCAACTCGACCTTCCTCCAGCTCGACTTCACAACCACCATCATTTTCCTAAGATGACGCCTTAGACCTTTTCCTTCTCCTTAGGGTTGCCTGACGACCTAGGTCAATTTTTGTTTTTTGTAAAGAAGCTTGCCCAGCCAATTCCATGCTGACACATGCGTTTTGGGCCCATGAAATAAGTACATAGCATGTGGATTTGCATGCGTTCTGTTTTTATGAGTCCATCTTGAATAATAAAAATATATTGTCTCAAAATCAAACAAAAATCCGTTTTGAAATTAAAAAAAATATTTTTATTGATACACCTTTTTTGGTAAACTTTTTCTCAGTACATCTTGAAGTTTATTAAAATTAGATTTAATATCGTTGACAACACCCGGTTCACATAAGTTTTAGTTTGAGAGATTTTTTGAAATCTCAATTTGCTGGATTATTTTTTTTTTTAGTCTACAAGAAGAAAAAAATTGTGAAGAAAATCGCTGAAAGCTCTCTAACGACGACCACTTTTACACTCAAATTAGTAAAATGCACTCCGGATATAGAATATAGTAGAGAATTAAAATTTATATTGATCCTTATGTCTTCGGATACTATGCTATATATAGGTGTGAAACGGTTCAGTGTATCATAATTTCGTGATCTCAGTGTTATAATCTTATCGGACTTCATGTAACAGACAACTATAAAGTTTGAATCTTTTGGAATTAATTTTTAGATATAAATATAGATTAGATCTTATAATTATCTAGTCTTTAGTATACACACACTGAAGTATCCAAGCCTAGTGGCAGCTCGGCATAACTTTCTTATGGATTTGCCGAACCACACGAGGGAATATCATCAACTAGGGACATTATCTCGGTGTATCATCAGTGCCCCTCAAGATTGGATTTTGAGCTATCAAACTCAGTGTTTGGGTTTATTATACCAAACATTGCAACTGGGCATCTCCTCTCTGAGCTCAATGATCTCAAGGGAGATAAGCTGTCATCCTCTTTAATGCGACGTGTTCTTTCTTCATCATGCGTTTGCTAGTTCCCATGCATCCCCTTTGTGTATTGCATTGGTGGCTAAATATTCATTGGCTTGACTAGATCCTCGACATGTGTTCGTTGAGATTTGGTAGCTCGATTTTCTATTTGCAAACCTATTTGTTTGAACTATAGAGTTTGGCTATTTGAACTGTGGTGTTCGGTTATCTAAACTCATGAGGACATATCATGATAGCCATTTTTTTATCGTTAAAATATATTTCTATACAAATTCAGTTGTTCAAACTTAGCAGAAAAAGCCAAGGTGGTCCTCAATAACTAGATTTTGGTTCCAACAATTATAAAAATATTTGAGACTTGTTTATTTGAGTTGATGGAAAAAATTTAACATTCTTAGAGTAAGATTTGAGCTCCCAAAGCTTTTAAGCCACAATAAAAAGCTTTAATTAACTTTAAATTTCTTTTTTTTTTTGCCCTTGTTTTAAGTTTGAGAGATTTTTGTTGTGAGATATTATTGTATTTTTCTTATCTATTACCATTGTAACTCTTGTTATGAGATATTATTCTATTTTTCTCAAGAGAACATTGAGTGATTTTTTAGGTGCTAGAAGAATATTGAAGGTGCACACTCCTAGGATTGTTAGGAATGAAAGATTGACTCTAAATTATGGAGTGACATACATAATTTAGCAAGATGATTGTAAGATTCATTCGGACGAAGCAAAAAACTCTAATGAAGAGTTCAAGTCCTCATGATCAAATCAAGTATCATGGAGTAGGTATATTAATTGCTGAATTACATACATCATTTTAATTCTCTTTACTATTTTATTTTCTTTATGTACTCTTTATATTTGTAATTATGTGTGGATTGATAGATCTTATTTGCGGTTGATTAGTTGTGATATTTTCATTGTGATTTTATCATCTTGTGGCTTTTAAAGTGATTCTATACTTTAATCTTTCAAAACTTATTATTACATCTTTTGGAACGTAATTCATTTTGCTCTTAGGTTGCCTCTTGGGTTTCATCAAAAATGATAGTGTTGTAAAAATAACAATATGAATATAATTGAATCAGTTTGAACTTCATGTCGAGCGTATTCAATTTTATTACATTTTGGATCAGAGCTTGACTCAAATCCCCAAAATCCTAGGCCCAAATATTAAAATTTGGGCTAAATTGGGCAAAACATTTGGGTTGAGTCGAGCCTCTCCACAACCTAAATCTAAAATACTAATGGAGAACTGCCTAACTCATTATTAGTTTACATGGAGATTTCATTAATCAATTCATTGGTAGCATTAAAAAGTCCAATTATAAAAATTGAGAGTCAAATTCTTGCATCAACAAAGCTGATACTATTGACAAAATTTATAGCCTTGAAGTTTTTCACTATAGATTATATAATGTGATCAAACAAAATAGCTTTACATGAAAAAAATTCTAAATGGGCTCCTAATGAATCTCCAACAAAATTTTTAAATAAATTTAAAATTAATGAACTGTCCTATTAAAATGTGTTGGATATTTTAGATAAATTTTAAATAAAATTTTTGGAGGTTTGATCTATGAGTTCAATAGACTCCCGTGTCCATTGAAACCATACTCATATTCAACGTGAATACATAATTAGAGATAGACCATATGAACATCTAGCAAAATCTGTATTTAAAAAATTAATTAACTCAAGTTGCTCCACTTTAGAATCAACAATCATAGTTTCTTCTGCAATACCTCATAGTGTTTTAAAGCTGCAACACAATGAAAAAATGAATCTAGAATATAGAAAAACCCACATCTTCTCCATGCTCGTACCCAGGGCTCGAGTGGTCATCCTTCGCCTTCCTGCTCCGGCCTTGCTTGTGTCGTCCCTACCATCGGGTCCCTTCTGGTGAGCTTGAACCCACTTAATCCTCTTTGCCATTGGATCGGGTCGCTTCTGGCGAGCTTGAATCCACTTAATCCTCTTTGCCATTGGTTCTTTCTCTATTGTCTCCATCAATCTCGTCAAATCTAGGATGTCTCTCTGCCGATCCATCCAATTGCCCCTAGGCAAGCTCTGTGATTCTGTCTACCCCCTCCTATCGATGTATTCTCCAACCTCTTCGCAGGGATCTCATCGGAGGGCTTTGAATAGAGGGCGGTCATCTACTTAGAGAGTGCCTATGGTGACACAAGCGAGGTCTCAGAGCTCAGCCAGGGGGGATAAATTGACGATGATAGAGCACAATTGGTCATGCTTGACTTGTAGAATGCATCCTGATGGGGGTGAGGCAGAGAGCAAGGAAGATAGGACGTTTTCCACTTTTATGATTTTATAAAATTCAATTAAATGTCAACAAGTTGATGATACATGATGGGATGCCTTATCGTTCAAACTATACAGACTGATTAGTTGATTATGTTATGGACCAGCCTAAACCAAACTCCTTTCTATGTAAGTTACATAGCCACTTGGCATTAATTTTATTCACCTACAGCACTAGCTTGGATGAATGAGTTGGGAAGTGCAGTGTATTAAATAATTTATTAATGGAATTTAAGAACCAAAATTTTTTTCTACGTATAATTCCAACCAAAATTTGGAATAATAATATAATACAAAAATTCAAAATAAAAAAAGATTTTATGTTTTAGACACCACTCGACGGAATTAATATATTACATTTAATATACTTGATAATTCATGTTGTTAAGTTGAGTTCAAATCGGATCAGACCTAAAATATTACATTAAATAAGTCAATACGAATTCGATCTATTCATTAAATTGGTCAAATTTTTAAACCAAAATATAATATAATATCTAAACTATTCTTTGACTTATTTAATTAAATAAGGCATAATTGTCCCGATTTGACTAGATAAATAGATAATTAGACTATATATGGATTATGCAAATTAATATGATTACGGTCCAAATTTTTTTTGGATCAACCCGATTATGATTTGAATTCGATTGTAACAAATTCAAATCGGCTTAAGTCAAATTAGATTTGGATCAAGTCATAAGTCTAATATTCAACATTTCATAAAAGTTTTGGAAAAATAACTCAATGTCAAAAATTTAAACCAAAACAAAATTTTTCACAGACATAACCATAATTAATCTATATAATTCAATGAGAAATCATATCACAAATCATATTTAACTCATAATGAATAATAAAACGACATTGAATCTCAAAAATGGATTCTAAACTTATATGTGAAGGTCCTAATATCAAATAAGCACATATTGAATTCAAATAATAATATATGCATAAATCACAATTTAAATAACAGATACTTTAGACCCATATCACAAAACAATTTAAAATAATATAATAATTCAAAATCTCCCGATATAGATTTAGAACATAATGAAATATAAAATTTAAGATGTGAAATTGATTGAACCATACAAGATTAGTGTCGAACAATCAAATCATTGAAATAAGCAAATCAAAAGAATCATGAGTTGCACGAGCACTCCAACTAAGAGTTAGCTATTTCTATAATTTTTCTTGTAAAACGATGACTCTCAATAGAACAAGCCATATTAGGATTAAAAGTGAATAGAAATTCTATCTTGTTTTTTACTCTTATGAAGATAATTGAATAAAATTTTCATCACGAGTCACAATTAAATTTAATAGAACTACACTAAGTTGACAAACATATTAAATTAAAAAAGTGCATTCAGATTCAACTAAATATGAATCATAACTCTAATCAATTCAACACAAATAATAATATAATAATAATTCAAAATAAATATGAATTATGGATATATATATATATATATATTACTCATTAAAACTTTCGAGTTGAATTCATATTGCAAGCTTTCCAACATTCATTTGGTTGAGTTCATGGGTTTGAACTTTTGTAGTATACTATCTAGTCCACTCTTAGTTCTATACTTTTGGGCTCCTCAACGCATCTAATTATAACATATTTTTCTTTTGAAAACTCCTTTGAATATTGGCATTATTATGATGTTGCAAAACTTAATGTGCAATCTATACAGGGAAAAAGCTTCTTGGAAGATACAATGGAAAATAATATATTGATATGCTTATAATGTTTGTTGACATCTAAAACCAATACACAGTTTTGGCTTTCAAGTATATAGTAAAAAAAAAGCTATTTTCATTGATTTTACATCATTATCTTTTCAATTTTTGTATAAGCACTAGAATTTAGAAGCATAAGACAGGATCAACGTTATGATTTTATGAGATAGATAATTATTATTTTGTAATTGGTAATCACCCATTTTGAAGTTTAATTGACACCAACAAAATATATATTTTTTGAGATAAAATGCATAAAATTTTATTGATTAACATTGGCAGATGAAATAAAAGCATTTATCTAACACCTCATCATTAATAGTATATTAGAGAAAATAAAATTATGAGTGACAAAAAACTCAATGCAATAAAATAATAGAATATAAAATTAATTAAACTAATTCATTATACTATTATCATTGGTACTAACAACCTCCAGGTCCACCAAAATAGAACATATATCCCACTTTTGGTCCTCCATACTTGGTGTCACTCACTTCACAACATTTAGGCATAAGTACACCACCATATAACCCACTATTATTTGGATCTTCAAGTTTCTTGTCTTTCGTAACAAGTTTCATTTGGGTAATAGCACATGCCTTTTTACTTCCTTCATATGGAAAATGACCACTTCCCATTGGTGGGCTGAATACATATCGAGGGCTAGATGATGTACCTCCCCAGTTGATTGAGGTAGCAATATTCTTCAAATTGTGAAATAAAGAACTTGGAAAATATCCGATAGTATAATTTCCTACCATCAACCACCAATTTCCAGTTTCTTCGTCCTAATTAAAAGAATATATAAGCATGTAATACAAAATAAAATTTTGAATATTATGGCAAAATTTCATGTGGTTTAACACAAAAATTTTCATGCTTAAATATTATATAAAATGCTATTAGAGATTTAATCATAATGTGTCATGCATCTATTGTATTATTGATATTGAGTATATAATACTATCAAATTAGAGATATATATATTTTATTATAATTATACATGTTAATGGCTATTGCATTTAATTTGCACATTAATTTTTCATCTATAACATAAAAGATCATATAAAGAAAATGAAATACTTTATATTACCTTAAACAAAGTAGTTTCCAATGCATATTGTGGACCATTATAAGTAGACAATGGATAAAGCTCCCCGCCAAGGATTATATTAGAATTTATTTGTATAAAACCAGGACAAAGCAAATCGTCACATCCACTATCTCCACCATTATTCTGATATACAAAAAAAAATAATGAAAGTTTAGAATTTTATTAAAAAATAATTTAAAATATGAAACTTACTGTCCAATATATATTTAGTCGCGTTTTTGTATCACCATATATTGTTGGGTCCACCTGAGTATAATAAAAAAAATTTATTATATAATTATAAGCAATGAAAGATTGAGATATATTAAAGGATGAAATTTTGGATAAGGGTCTTTCAGCTGAATTTATATTTTGTAGTTACACTTATAAATGAGTACTTAGTTCTACTTATAAATATAATAAAATATTTTTAAAATTACAAGTAACAATATATTAGTTTGATATTTTCTAATTCTAATAATACCACTATAATTATAATTTAAGTATACTTCAGTCTATATTACTATATAAAGACTTCCCAAGTACCTAAAAGTACTATTAAAATATTCATTAAATATAAACTAAGCTTGTTTTATCAAATAAAATAAATTATGCTAGGCACACTAACATTGAATCATCTTTTTCTTGATCCCATTCTAAATGAGATCAATATCCTTAATTCAATGTTGTCAAATAAGTTGCATATTAGAAATTATTGATTAATAATAAGTGTTAATTTATATATTGTTATGTTTGAAATCTATATATAGAAGAACAAGTGTTATCGATATTTATTCTTCCAAGATATCTATTCTAATTATAGTAATGGAATTTTAACTTACCATCCATCCAACATAAATCCATTCCCAATGTTCTTTAGGCCCAATATCATATATAGCCCATAACAATGCGCCACTCCTTTGATTGGAATAAACAGTTGATAAACCATAAAGACCAATAGCTGCTTTTGCTCCATAGTACTTTCCCACTTTTGTTAATGTTACCGCAAACTGAAAGCAAATAAATAACAAATTATATGACAAAATTCACGCAAAAAAACTTGCATTTAGCAACTAATGCAATAATAAGACTAGTCTAATAGCAAATAGTTAATTGAATATATGTTATTGATTATTTTAAATTTCTAATATAAAAAGATGCAACTACAAAATTTTAAACTTTTTGTACTTGTAAAGATAAATAATGATAAATAAAAAAGGGAATAATTTTATAATTACTTTGAAATAATAACAAATATTAAATTGTAATCTACTTATTAACCAATTTGAATTTTATTATTTTGCTTACTACAACAAAAAGGATGCTAAGCCATGAAAGATTTTAATATGAAAATTTTTTATTGATCTTATATCATTTGAGAAAATCTAGTGATTACTTATAACCCTTTTCTTGTGAAAATTCTAAGATATAACTATAGTGTCACAATTATTAATTAAAAACTAATGTGTTATGCTAAATATTTGATAAAGTTCAATAACTTTGTATAATTAAAATATATTATTGTATTTTAATAAATGTAAGAATTGCTAATACTTACTTGTGACCTCTCTATTTCCTCAAGATCTGATGAAGAAGCAACCGAATGTTTCATTATTTTTGAAAAATATTTGATTCTTCTAAGATCTGTTAATGTAATCTTTCGAATTGGTATTGTTTTTGATGGGCATAGTTCTCTATCAAATCCATCATACGAGTGTAAAGTTGAGAGGACATCATTTCTTATGCCACTAGGATAACTTGATGGTCTCATCTGTAAAAAATAATATATGTGTTAATAGCATAAACATGAGTAAAAAGTATATAAATAAAAGGCATAGGTCATATAATATAATTAATGGTATATTTTAACATCTCTAATTATTTGTAAAGCATAGTTTAATGAGTTCAAAATCATGGACTATAAATGTGTTTGTATTGTTATTCCCATTTTTTAGATGAAGTTATTTTTCCAACAAATTTATTAATATTTTGATTTTATATTTTGTATCACAAGATGGCTAATTAGTATTTAGATAAAAAAAAATATTGTATCACATAATGACTAAGTAGTACTTTTACAAATTTATATATAATATTATGCACTAAAATTGTTAAATTTATTTATTATTTTTGTTTAGTAATTAAAGAAACTGTTAAGGAGAACTAATATACAAATTTAATTATGTATTTCTAAATTCATTTCATTTCAATAATATCTTTATTTCGTATTGATTTATACTCAATTAATTTAATTGGATGCATATATTGAATAGTAATTAGTTTATTAGTTTAAGTATTATCATTTATTCATTTTAAGTCATCATTATATCTAAATTTTTTTATGAATAATACTCTAAACCAACCATTTTTAGTAGATAGATGCATATCACATTTCATAAATATTGAAAAATAAATGCATAAAATATTTTATTTGTTGAAGGTGAAATCTTACTTAAAGTCACTAAATTTTGGTTCAATAAAATAAGTCAAATTTGTCAAGACGTCGTACGATATACCAAGTCCTCTATTAAATAAAATTTCTTTGCATATTATGATCCAAAAATTATGTAAATCTTATGTTAATGGAATGTAATTTTTAAAATACTTTTTGAGGGACCAATTTTTCCATTTTTTCCATATAAGTTATGTATAGATTTCTTGCATATTTTTCTTAAAATAACTTACATATTAATTGGCTAGAATGATGCAGGCAAAATGTGAGTATAAAATGGATGTGATAAATTTTTCTTGATATGGAATGATCAGTGAAAAGTAATTTATAAATTAAACATTATTTTAAATGATGACATAAATTTGTATATATAAATAGATTTGTAAACAGTTATAATTTATCGCATTTAATGGATGAGTTATAGTATAAAGCCAATTTATTTTTAATATTATTTGTTTATATTATAGTTGGGAGATTGTCAGAATTATAATGTAGAATACAATATACAGAAATAAATTATAAATTAGTAATATATCTTAGTGTATTTTAATAGAACTATTCTAGGCTCACAAAAAACAGAAAAAAGAAGACTTATAAAAAAAATAGAGTTTAATTTATATGAATGAACAACTTAATAGAATTCTCATATAAAAAAAAATTTACGGATGAATTTTAATAAAATGATTAAGTAGCATTAGATTTTGAATGACATTAAAGATAAATGAAATCAATAAATATGCAAAATATGCACCAAATAATAATTTAGAATTAACTTACTTGAATTTTATGATTTTTGAGTAGGGGGTGATTAAATGCTGGTTGTGCGAACATAGCAACACAATCAATTATTTCTCCCAAACTATTCTGCAACCAAAAATGATATTATTTAGGTTTTCACTTATAAAAATAAACACATTCTAATAAAAAACTATTCATGCAATCCAAAATAAAAGAATTTTTAATAAAAATTGTCTATACAATCATTAATTATATGTATAACAATAGTTATAGTTCACATCATTAAACTTAAATAAAATATTGTCATTAATAATTGGTAAAATTTAATGTATTATTGCTTCCAAAGAAATTTTCTAACTCCAAAATATAAGTTATTCTATTATAATAATTCTAACTTATTTCTAACAAAAAGATAAGTTATCTTTAATAAACACATGTGAACTTAAATTTGACCTAAATTTTGTTGTTCAAAAAGATTGACATATAATGAATCAACGAAATTTTAGAGGATGAAATATAATTCATTTTAAAATTTTCTTGGCCTAGGGATCGACATAATATTCAGAACTATTCAAAGAAAAATATTATCACAATATTAATTATTTTGTAATACCAAATAGCACTCCTTTAGGATATTCTCTTAAGAATAACAAATTACATTAAGATAAGATGAATGATTTTATAATTAATTGTCACATTTAGAAAAATAATATTTAATTTTTATTTTATTTTGATATCTTCAAATATAAGAGATTAATGGTTTGACTCAAAATTTTAAAGTGAATTAGGTCAAAAATTTGATGCCATAACCAATAAAAATACCTAAAAATTAGAATAGTCCTTAAATACCATTCGCGATCTTCATGTTTTACAAGTCAACTCGTGGAATCACTTCTCTTAGTTAGGAGTTTAATGCACGATTTCTTTTATCAATATTTTATAAAAAAAGAAAGACAAATTTCTTACATTTTTTGGTTGAACTATGTGGGAAAATTCCTAAATATATAAAATAATTATAAATTATGATTTTTCCAAAATTTCGATAATAGAAAGAATTTTTTGTGCGAGAATTAACAATCTCTGCTATGAGAAATATGATGGAAAAAAATCAAATTTTAAAAAGCTTAAATCTTTATTTAAAAATGATATTCATTATCACGGTAATCATTTAAAGAATTTTTCTAATTTCATTATATAATTGAAAAGAATATCAACGGTAAAATATGAATTTGAAAATCACTTCTTATTCCTCACGATGCTCTAAACTTCACTTGATAGGGTTTTTATTTAGTAATTTTCTTTTATATTTTTGACATTGATTGATTAGTAATTTTAGAAGTTCCACTTAAATCATATGCTTTTACCTTTCCTCAAACATCATTTTGTCGTTGTATTTTGATATCGAATACTGATTGTAATCATTATTTTCATTATCCAACAAAGTAAGTCTTAGATGAGAAAGAGTATGACTTGGATCACTCTCGCATACGACCATAGCAGGTCAAATTTGAAGCATACAATTTGACAACCTGCCATGTCGGCAAGATGATCAGTTACACTAAGCCATAGTGAAATTGAAAAAGATAAAAACCATACTTTGTAGTTTTGGTCGAAATATTTCGACTCATATTTTTAGTGTTAAACTTTAGAAATATATTATTTATATTTATATATTATATTTTAAGATTTTTCAGATCTCAATAAAACTTTTTTTATATTTTAAGTTTTTTACCAAAAAAATCAGAATAGTCCTTTTTTTTAATAAAAATCTGTTAGCAAAGTAAAAAAATGGATAGATAAGCAACTCATTATTAGGAAAACCAATTCAATTTTCAAGAATAATTATTTAGTAAATATTTATCTTAGCTATTTAAATTGGTTTTCTTAATAGTCAAATTATGTATCATTTTAACTCATAATTTATTTTTTAGTTGTAAATATTTTAAACGTATTAGATTTTTATTTGTAAATTATTGTCTTGTGTAAATATCAAACAATCTAGCTTTTAATGTAAAAAATAAGAAAAATAAAAATGTTAGACCTCCATTATCATATATGATTCAGAAATATATAAATTGTTATAGAGAATAATTTACCACATATATTACCTAATCAACATTCCTATCTTATTTTGTACGAAGATCATAAAAAAAATTATTGCAGATATATTTTAAAAGTCTTTATGTATTTGAGATAAAATAACAAAATAATTTAATTAATATGTTCAATAGAAATTTAATATTTTTCTTGAAAAAGGTATGAGATTTGCAATTCGTTCAAAAAAAAAAGAAAGTTAAAAATCCTTACTTGAATGGTTTTCACAGATGGTGTTTGAAGTAGCTTGAATTGCTTCTTTACCTCTTGCTCTTCTTTGAGGGAAAGATTAAACTCTCCTTGCACTTTCAATTCTTGAGCAATAAAAGTAAGAGAGAGCAAAATCAACATCAAGAGTCCCATTGTGAGAATTGGTAAAGCCTCTTTGAGTTTTTCTCACCTTATCTCTCCCTTATATAGACAACCATAGGCATTACTATGTTTCTCTACCACTTGTCAACTTTGCTTTGCTTTTTCATATCTTTGACGTGTAGCCTGGAATCCATAAGCAAGTGGAGTTGGATTAAAATTATACAATATCTATGCCCAAATCCTATTAAGTTTGAAAGATCCAATATTCTCAATGTAAACACACTAAGAGTCAATACGAATGTTTCAGAGAATAATCTGTTGAAAATTTTTGATAGGATTTGGAGTTGTATGCAACCATTTTGTATAAAAAATATTGTGATTACTGAAATAAAGTCGTTAATAATAATGAGAAGTTTGCATACAAGCTCCACTCCACAAAAAAATTAAAGAATAACTACTCATAATCTAAAAAATTACATATAAGTCATAGGATTACAATTTAACTTATAAGAAAATCCTATAGTTTGAATTTAGGGTAAAAATTGAATATTCAAGAAATATTCTCTTACATGATGTTAGTATATTAATGAGATATCAAAAGTATTCTTTTGTAGATGTAAGATATATGTGAAGTTTTGTTTCAGAACTTCTTCGTTCCTTCTTTGCTAGTAACCTTCTTCTCCGGTAAGTTTCTCTATTGACGAGCATCTCCTCTAGTGAGTTTCTTTGATTGAATAATAGGGCACTGAGATTGAGATACCATTTTAAAGTTTGGGCTTGCTTGGTAATGATGTTTTGATTTGATTTTGAATGGTTTTTACATTTATAACTTATTTGCTTTAAGTTGTATCAGATTTTGAATTAATATGAAGTATGCGTTATAAGTTATTTGGTTCCCATCAAATAGCATGTTGAAGCTTTTGTTGAGACCCTATTCAAATCCTAGATTTGATGGTGGCTGAAGATAGGAGAATGATAAGAAGATTTGATGGTGTGCATAGCAGCATAGTTTGAAAGATTTAGTTGTCCAAATATAGAATTTGAGGGCGAAATATTATTTTCACAACCAAAATTAAACTTTAATGCATAATTTAAATTTCTGGTGGATGGTAAAAACCTATTTGCATTAGCGACTGACATCCAATACTTATATCTAATTTTTTAGATTATGAGAATTTATATACAATTTCACCAAATTCGAAGGACTTATATATAAATTACCTAAAGGCAGGTCCTCTTTTTAATTTTTTTTCTATACAACCATAAAATTTTTTTTCATGATTTTAAGGAAATTCAAGATTATAAATAGGTGGTACTAAACACTTTCATAGAAATTTTCTGTTATATAAAAAATTTCTATCCAAAATTGCTCATCTGATTATGACCTAAATCTCTAGATTCAACTTTTAAATGCTAGATTTTTTTTAAAAAAATTTTGACTCTAGGTTTTTCTCTCTAATCCTTAAATACCATTCGCAATCTTCATGTTTTACAAGTCAACTCATGGAATCACTTCTCTTAGTTAGGAGTTTAATGCACAATTTCTTTATCGATATTTTATAAAAAAAGACAAATTTTTTACATTTTTTGGTAGAACTATTTGGGTAAATTCCTAAAAATATAACATAATTACAATTTATGATTTTTCCAAAATTTTGATAATAGAAAGAATTTTTTGCGCGAGAATTGACAATTTCTTCTATGAGAAATATGATGAAAAAAAAATCAAAATTTAAAAAGCTTAAATCTTTATTTAAACGTGATATTCATTAACACGGTAATCATTTAAAGAGGTTTTCTCATGTCATTATATAATTGAAAACAATATCAACCGTGAAATAAGAATTTGAAAATCACTTCTTATTCCTCTCGATGTTCTAAACTTCACTTGATAGTGTTTTTATTTAGTAATTTTCTTTTATATTTTGACATTGATTGATTAGTAAGTTTGGAAGTTCCACTTAAATCATACGCTTTTACCTCTCCTCAAATATCATTTTGTCGCTATATTTTGATATGGTGTACTGATTGTAATCATTTTTTTCATTATCCAACAAAGTAAGTTTTAGATGAGAAAGAGTATGACTTGGATCACTCTCGCATACGACCATAGCAAGCCAAATTTGAAGCATACAATTTGATAACTTGTCACGTCGGCAAGATGATCAATTACACTAAGCTGTAGTGAAATTTAAAAAAAAACATACTTTATAGTTTTGGTCGAAATATTTCTATAATTATATTACAATTAATTTAGGATTATTTAGTATATTATTTTTTTGTTAAATAGTTTGATAAAGTAAAATACATATTTTCTTAGAAATATAATTTATTATTTTAAAAATCAATATAATTATTAAAATGGCCCATAAATGGATAATTATATAAATATAATAAAATTAATTCAAGATTTATTTATTATATTTTAGCTAACGAGTTAAATAATTTGATAAACTTAAAAATTACAATTTTTAAAAATATTTTTTTTAATTAAATAAATATTTTTAAATTAAAACAAGTAAATTAGTTTTAAAATTAGAAAATTTAAAAAGTGGCTTGAATATTATGTATATACATCATTTAAGTTATGGGCCCTATCGCAATTCTCATAATTTGGGTGAACTGCTTTTAAAATTTTCGAAATTCAGAATCAGAATTGTGAAAAAATTGAAATTGTCCAATTCCTTTAATTTTGATTTTTGGAATCGAACCAAATACCGAAATTAGGAAATTAAAATTTTAATTTCTCTAATTTCTTCAATTCAGAAATTTTGAAATCCATCCAAATAAACCCTAAAGGAGCCAAAACAGACGTGCGGCTTGACCAATTTGATTTTTTTTATAAAATAATATGACATTATAAAGATTTGAACCCGGGTTAAGTTATGAAAAGCCAAACATCTTAATCACAGAGACACCAATAAATTTATAATTATTTTCTAATTTTTATATACATATAATATTTTTTAAATAATTATTTAAAAAATTCTATGCCATGTGAACCCATGATTTATTCTCATTTTTTTAAAAATAAAATTTTTATTGTCAAGATTCGAAGTTAGATTTTTGAAAAAAAATAATATTATCCAATTAAGCTTTAATTGATTATTAATTTTTTTTTCGATTTATATATATTTAATTATATTTTGAATAATTTTTAAAAAATAGTCGATCAGACGCGATATGACTAATAGGTGTACTTGACTGTCCTTTTTTTTTTTTTCACAAAACCATATCCAACACAATCCGTTTTTGTTGCGGACAATTAGTTTTGATGACCTGATCGTGCGTGCCGGCTAAGCAAGCACCATGTGACATCTTTAAAGAAGCAATTTGGAAAAAAAACTCAAATCTTGTTTAAATTGTAAAAAGAACCCATGATTTTCGATATTCAAGACTAACCGCTAATATTTTATTACTTAAAAACCAAAACTCAATATCCCGGGCTCAACTCGACCTTCCTCCAGCTCGGCTTCACAACCACCATCATTTTCTTTGCTGTTGCAACTCAACTTGTCTACCATCTTTCCTAAGATGACGCCTTAGACCTTTTCCTTCTCCTTAGGGTTGCCTGACACCTAGGTCAATTTTTGTTTTTTCTAAAGAAGCTTGCCCAGCCAATTCCATGCTGACACATGCGTTTTGGGCCCATGAAATAAGTACATAGCATGTGGATTTGCATGCGTTCTGTTTTTATGAGTCCATCTTGAATAATAAAAATATATTGTCTCAAAATCAAACCAAAATCCATTTTGAAATTTAAAAAATATTTTTATTGATACACCTTTTTTGGTAAACTTTTTCTCAGCACATCTTGAAGTTTATTAAAATTAGATTTAATATCGTTGACAGCACCCGGTTCACATAAATCTTAGTTTGAGAGATTTTTTGAAATCTCAATTTGCTGGATTATTTTTTTGTTAGTCTACAAGAAGAAAAAAATTGTAAAGAAAATCGCTGAAAGCTCTCTAACGACGACCACTTTTACACTCAAATCAGTAAAATTCACTCGGGATGTAGAATATAGTAGAGAATTAAAATTGATATTAATCCTTATGTCTTCGGATACTATGCTATATATAGGTGTGAAACGGTTCAGTGTATCATAATTTCGTGATCTCAGTGTTATAATCTTATCGTACTTCATGTAACAGACAACTATAAAGTTTGAATCTTTTGGAATTAATTTTTAGATATAAATATAGATTAGATCTTATAATTATCTAGTCTTTAGTATACACACACTGAAGTATCCAAGCCTAGTGGCAGCTCGGCATAACTTTCTTATGGATTTGCCGAACCACACGAGGGAACATCATCAACTAGGGACATTGCGACTCCCACAACTCAGTGTTGAGGCAAGTCCTTACCTTAAGAGCATCACTTTATAACTCGATCTAGGGTTCAACTCTCATTGATCTTTTGACTCGATTGATTTATCTCGGTGTATCATCAGTGCCCCTCAAGATTGGATTTTGAGCTATCAAACTCAGTGTTTGGGATTATTATACCAAACATTGCAACTGGGCATCTCCTCTCTGAGCTCAATGATCTCAAGGGAGATAAGCTGTCATCCTCTTTAATGCGACGTGTTCTTTCTTCATCATGCGTTTGCTAGTTCCCAAGCATCCCCTTTGTGTATTGCATTGGTGGCTAACTATTCATTGGCTTGACTAGATCCTCGACATGTGTTCGTTGAGATTTGGTAGCTCGATTTTCTATTTGCAAACCTATTTGTTTGAACTATAGAGTTTGGCTATTTGAACTGTGGTGTTTAGTTATCTAAACTCATGAGGACATATCATGATAGCCATTTTTTTATTGTTAAAATATATTTCTATACAAATTCAGTTGTTCAAACTTAGCAGAAAAAGCCAAGGTGGTCCTCAATAACTAGATTTTGGTTCCAACAATTATAAAAATATTTGAGACTTGTTTATTTGAGTTGATGGAAAAAATTTAACATTCTTAGAGTAAGATTTGAGCTCCCAAAGCTTTTAAGCCACAATAAAAAGCTTTAATTAACTTTAAATTTCTTTTTTTTTTGCCCTTGTTTTAATTTTGAGAGATTTTTGTTGTGAGATATTATTGTATTTTTCTTATCTATTACCATTGTAACTCTTGTTATGAGATATTATTCTATTTTTCTCAAGAGAACATTGAGTGATTTTTTAGGTGCTAGAAGAATATTGAAGGTGCACACTCCTAGGATTGTTAGGAATGAAAGATTGACTCTAAATTATGGAGTGACATACATAATTTAGCAAGATGATTGTAAGATTCATCCGGACGAAGCAAAAAACTCTAATGAAGAGTTCAAGTCCTCATGATCAAATCAAGTATCATGGAGTAGGTATATTAATTGCAGAATTACATACATCATTTTAATTCTCTTTACTATTTTATTTTCTTTATGTACTCTTTATATTTGTAATTATGTGTGGATTGATAGATCTTATTTGTGGTTGATTAGTTGTGATAGTTTCATTGTGATTTTATCATCTTGTGGCTTTTAAAGTGATTCTATACTTTAATATTTCAAAACTTATTATTACGTCTTTTGGAGCGTAATTCATTTTGCTCTTAGGTTGCCTCTTGGGTTCCATAAAAAATGATAGTGTTGTAAAAATAACAATATGAATATAATTCACAAATATATTATTTCATTGTCGGTTCTATCTAATGCTTCAACGATAAGTAATACATAAAAATGCATAAAAATTTTTCTATACACAAATGCCTCAACAATAGAAAATCTAGAGAAAAGTTTCTACTTCAATAAGCCATTTATGTTTCCACAAGCAATACCTCATATAATAGTACTATTAATGAAATATACTCCACAATAATAAAAAAATTTCTTTATAATAGAAATGCCTAAAAAGTAGGTGATGTAGATAAATTCTCAAGCTTTAACAATGTATGTATGTATAAATCATACCTCCCACAATGGCATTAACAATAAAACATATGCCATAATATTTATTCTTAAGATAATCACAACTTGAGAATCACAAATATGTAATTAATATACACATATAAAAAGAAAATATTAAGAACTAAAACTTCACCAATACGTCAATAATTACACTAGAAAATATAATGAGTTTCAACTTCATACCAAAATAAGTTTACATAAATAAAGTGCTCCCATTAACTAAATGCATCAAAACAAATCCCAAAACACATATTATTAACATGCCTTTTAAATTCTATAGATCTTCATCTTTTATATATGGTCAATAAACATATTTTATGTGTTGATATGCTCAATCATTACATTCCTTTACTTCACATAATCCCTAACAACAATATGTTTTTTTCCATGTATTTGAAAACACTAGATTTTTTATTATTTTTTCAGAAAAAAACACTATTGAAGTATAATCGCAATAAATTTTAAGTGGTCAAGAGATAGAATTCACTATTTTTGGTGCAAATATAAAATTTCTCAACCAAATAACTTTATTGCAAATCATAACAAATAATAAATGCAGCTTGCATCATGAGTGTTTGTTTGATGCTTTTGAAGGATGACTCTTGTATCTAGGGCCGTTAGCTAGTCTAGCCCGTATGGGCTTGGGTGGCCCAAGGTTAGCATGCACGGGAGGCTAGCTATGACTCGTTAAAATCCGTTAACTTTTATTAAGTCTATTTAAAATTCAGCTCATTAAATTTATATTAAGCTTATTAAGCCTCGTTAAGCCCTGTTAAGATTCGTTAAGACTTGTCAATACCTTCGACATAAAATTATATATTGTCATGTCAACTCCAGACAAGTACAAACATTGACATCATTTCTTAACAGCTCATGCTTAATCCTATTTGTCTACATTCATTACTTTTAATAATATGCTAATATAGTGCCTAAAAAGAAATTAGTATACGCATCCATATTATAGAGGTAATTGGATGTTGAGATAACTCCTATATAGAGTAATATGATTCCAAATAGGGATGTAATCAAGTTGGGCTACATTTAGGCCTTGTCAAACTTGAGTCTGAGCCTAGATCACAATACTCTAATCTGAATTTAAAATTTGGATTGGACTCAAAACTTTGGATTGGGTTTATTCATGTTTTACAAATTTTCGGGCTTGATCCCGATTCGCAGCCCGAGAACCTAGGCTTGAACTCAAAAATTTTGGGTTTGGTCAGGCCACGCTTTCGGACCATACGAATCTATTAACTACGCTAGCCAAAGTCTAGTGTGTAATTGGGTTGGACTGGACTTTGACATTGCCAAGTTCAAGTTGAAGTCTGAAACTCAATCCTTAAACCCAAATATGAAGTTATATCATAGTTTTTTTGAATCAGTTCGAACTTCATGTCGGGCGTATTCAATTTTATTACATTTTGGATCAGAGCTTGACTCAAATCCCCAAAATCCTAGGCCCAAATATTAAAATTTGGGCTAAATTGGGCAAAACATTTGGGTTGAGTCGAGCCTCTCCACAACCTAAATCTGAAATACTAATGGAGAACTGCCTAACTCATTATTAGTTTACATGGAGATTTCATTAACCAATTCATTGGTAGCATTAAAAAGTCCAATTATAAAAATTGAGAGTCAAATTCTTGCATCAACAAAGCTGATACTATTGACAAAATCTATAGCCTTGAAATTTTTCACTATAGATTATATAATGTGATCAAACAAAATAGCTTTACATGAAAAAAATTCTAAATGGGCTCCTAATGAATCTCCAACAAAATTTTTAAATAAATTTAAAATTAATGAACTGTCCTATTAAAATGTGTTGGATATTTTAGATAAATTTTAAATAAAATTTAGGAGGTTTGATCTATGAGTTCAATAGACTCCCGTGTCCATTGACAACCATACTCATATTCAACGTGAATACATAATTAGAGATAGACCATATGAACATCTAGCAAAATCTGTATTTAAAAAATTAACTAACTCAAGTTGCTCCACTTTAGAATCAACAATCATAGTTTCTTCTGCAATACCTCATAGTGTTTTTAAGCTGCAACACAATGAAAAAATGAATCTAGAAAAAAATGAATATAGAAAAACCCACATCTTCTCTATGCTCGTACCCAGGGCTCGAGTGGTCATCCTTCGCCTTCCTGCTCCGGCCTTGCTTGTGTCGTCCCTACCATCGGGTCCCTTCTGGCGAGCTTGAACCCACTTAATCCTCTTTGCCATTGGTTCTTTCTCTATTGTCCCCATCAATCTCGTCAAATCTAGGATGTCTCTCTGCCGATCCATCCAATTGCCCCTAGGCAAGCTCTGTGATTCTGTCTACCCCCTCCTATCGATGTATTCTCCAACCTCTTCGCAGGGATCTCATCGGAGGGCTTTGAACAGAGGGCGGTCATCTACTCACAGAGTTCCTATGGTGACACAAGCGAGGTCTTAGAGCTCAGCCGGGGGGGATAAATCGACGATGATAGAGCACAATTGGTCATGCTTGACTTGTAGAATGCATCCTGAAGGGGGCGAGGCAGAGAGCAAGGAAGATAGGACGTTTTCCACTTTTATGATTTTATAAAATTCAATTAAATGTCAACATGTTGATGATACACGATGGGATGCCTTATCGTTCAAACTATACAGACTGATTAGTTGATTATGTTATGGACCCGCCTGAACCAAACTCCTTTCTATGTAAGTTACATAGCCACTTGGCATTAATTTTATTCACCTACTGCACTAGCTTGGATGAATGAGTTGGAAAGTGTCGTGTATTAAATAATTTATTAATGGAATTTAAGAACCAAAATTTTTTTCTACGTATAATTCCAACTAAAATTTCCAAAAATAATATAATACAAAAATTCAAAATAAAATAAGATTTTATGTTTTAGACACCACTCAACGGAATTAATATATTACATTTAATATACTTGATAATTCATGTTGTTAAGTTGAGTCCAAATCGGATCAGACCTCAAATATTATATTAAAAAAGTCAATACGAATTCGATCTATTCATTAAATTGGTCAAATTTTTAAACCAAAATATAATATAATATCTAAACTATTCTTTGACTTATTTAATTAAATAAGGCATAATTGTCTCGATTTGACTAGATAAATAGATAATTAGACTATATATGGATTATGCAAATTAATATGATTACGGTCCAAATTTTTTTGGATCAACCCGATTATGATTTGAATTCGATTGTAACAAATTCAAATCGGCTTAAGTCAAATTAGATTTGGATCAAGTCATAAGTCTAATATTCAACATTTCATAAAAGTTTTGGAAAAATAACTCAATGTAAAAAATTTAAACCAAAACAAAATTTTTCACAGACATAACCATAATTAATCTATATAATTCAATGAGAAATCATATCACAAATCATATTTAACTCATAATGAATAATAAAACGACATTGAATCTCAAAAATGGATTCTAAACTTATGGTGAAGGTCCTAATATCATATAAGCACATATTGATTAACATTGGCAGATGAAATAAAAGCATTTATCTAACACCTCATCATTAATAGTATATTAGAGAAAATAAAATTATGAGTGACAAAAGACTCAATGCAATAAAATAATAGAATATAAAATTAATTAAACTAATTCATTATACTATTATCATTGGTACTAACAACCTCCAGGTCCACCAAAATAGAACATATATCCCACTTTTGGTCCTCCATACTTGGTGTCACTCACTTCACAACATTTAGGCATACGAACACTACCATATAACCCACTATTATTTGGATCTTCAAGTTTCTTGTCTTTCGTAACAAGTTTCATTTGGGTAATAGCACATGCCTTTTTACTTCCTTCATATGGAAAATGACCACTTCCCATTGGTGGGCTGAATACATATCGAGGGCTAAATGATGTACCTCCCCAGTTGATTGAGGTAGCAATATTCTTCAAATTGTGAAATAAAGAACTACAAAATTTTAAACTTTTTGTACTTGTAAAGATAAATAATGATAAATAAAAAGGGAATAATTTTATAATTACTTTGAAATAATAACAAATATTAAATTGTAATCTAGTTATTAACCAATTTGAATTTTATTATTTTGCTTACTACAACAAAAAGGATGCTAAGCCTTGAAAGATTTTAATATGAAAATTTTTTATTGATCTTATATCATTTGAGAAAATTTAGTGATTACTTATAACCCTTTTGTGACGCCCCCAACCCAGTACGATATTGTTCCTGGGCATCTGCGGCCCACAGCTCACCCGACCCCAGGATTTTGTTTTTCCCAGTTCCCCAGGAAAAGTCCTCGTTGTTGGGTCTACGGCAGTCATCATATTTAGCCCAGTCTCAACTCCAACACTTTGTCGATGTGGGACTAAAGACAACTGCTGTCAGTTACAAGCTTACTGCCTGTCTACTAGCCCACTGACCCTACCGGGCCTTACAATCTCCCCCTCTCAAGAGTTCAGCGTCCTCGCTGAACTAGCCCACATCGATCAAGAGGTGCGGAGTGGCTCTGATACCACTATGTGACGCCCCCGACCCAGTACTATATTGTTCCTGGGCGTCTGCGGCCCACAGCCCATCCGACCCCAGGATTTTGTTTTTCCCAATTCCCCAGGAAAAGGCCTCGTTGTTGGGTCTACGGTAGTCATCATATTTAGCTCAGTCTCAACTCCAACACTTTGTCGATGTGGGACTAAAGACAACTGCTGTCAGTTACAGGCTTACTGCCTGTCTACTAGCCCACTGACCCTACCGGGCCTTACACACTCGCTGGCTTCTTTTCTTTACCCTCTAACGTCTTTTGTAGTCTTTGATAAGTAAGAACCATTTTCATCTTCTGTCATAAGGTAAAATTTATCTTGTCATCAAACTTCTCTATCTCAAGTAACGATTTTTTCATTTTAGTTGTTTGCTCTTAAGCTTTGATACCAATTGTTGAGATTCGCAGCGGAAAGTTCACAAATCATCTTATTCTTAAACAACACAAGAAATGAGAAATAATGCAAAAAAATAATAAGAAAAAACAGCGGGTGATTCCCTATCACAAGTCTTTACAAGAGTTTACAAGAAAGACTGTACTCTTTCTTACTCAACTAAACTCTTTCACCAAGTCTCGGCAACACCTCCACCTTCAGAGAAAATCTCCAAGAGAATACTATAAGGAATCACCACGAAAGACTATCGAGAAGCATTAGAAAGACTCACACATGAGAGTCAACGCACTCTCTTTTTCTCTTCTCTCTATTCTCTTGTTCCTTTCTCTCTATTTCTCTCTAGTTTAATCTCAGCACTGTCCCACTAAACCTTATGTATTATTAAAATATTTATAAACCTTTATTGAGTCTAAGATTTACTCTAATTATAACTCCTAATATTATAAATCAATCATAAGTCTGAATCTAATTTTGGATTCCTACTTCAACTCAAACTCAAATTTGAGTTCGAGATACCCAATACTCAACAGAAAGATACTAAGAATCCATTTAGATGAATTTTCAATCTAGAATTGAAGAATTGATGAATTCTACTAATTCTGAGTAATTGAGGAAATTGTTGAAATTGTCGAATCCAATGTTTTGATGAGTATTTTTTGAGTAATATTTAAAATTAATTAATTTTCTCTATTTTAAAAAATATATTAAATTTAATATTAAATTTGGTAGAAAATACAAAAAAATATAAATATAATTTATAAACACAATATATATATATGTATATTAAAAAATATTTTATTTATAAGTAAATAGAATAATATAATATATTAATATTAGAAAATATTAAGTTAATTAAACAATTAATATAAATTTAAAAATGGCCCAAAAAATAAAAAAGTCTATAATTATAATACAATTAATTTAATATATATTTTCTTGTTAAATAGTTTGATAAACATAAAATATATATATTAAATTTAGTACATAATACTAAAAAATATAAATATAATTTACAAACATAACATATGTGCTATTTTTTTAAAATAAATGATTTATTTATAAGTAAATAGAATAATATAATACATTAACAATAGAAAATGCTAAGTTAATTAAAAAATAATAGAAATTTTAAAATGACCCAAAAATAAAGAATTCTATAATTATAACACAATTAATTTAGGATTATTTAGTATATTTTTCTTGTTAAATAGTTTGATAAAGTAAAATACATATTTTCTTAGAAATATAATTTATTATTTTAAAAATTACTATAATTATTAGAATGGCCCATAAATGGATAATTATATAAATATAATAAAATTCATTCAAGATTTATTTATTATATTTTAGTTAACAAGTTAAATCATTCTGATAAACTTAAAAATTACAATTCTCTAAAAATAATTTATTGCTAGTTAAAATAAATATTTTTAAATTAAAACAAGTAAATTAGTTTAAAAATTAGAATTTTTAAAAAGTTGCCTAAATATTATGTAAATACAACATTTAATTTGTGGGCCCTATCATAATTCTTAGAATTTGGGTGAACTCTTTTCAAAATTTTCAAAATTCAAAATCAAAATTGGGAAAGCATTGAAATTGTCCAATTGCTGTAATGTTGAATTTTAGAATCGAACCAAATACTGAAATTAGGAAATTTAAATTTAAATTTCCCTAATTTCTTCAATTCTGAGATTTTGAAATCCATCCAACCAAATCCTAAAGGGGCCAAAACCAACGTGCGGCTTGACCAATTTGATTTTTTTAAAAAAAATATGACATTATAAAGATTTGAACCCGAGTTAAGTTAGAAAAACCAAACATCATAATCATAGAGACACCAATGACTTTATAATTATTTTCTAATTTTAATATACATATAATATTTTTTAAATAATTATTTAAAAAATTATATGCTATGTGAATCCATGATTTATTCTCATTTTTTTAAAAATAAAATTTTTATCGTCGAGATTCAAAGTTAGATTTCTGAAAAAACAATAATATTATTCATTTACGGTTTAATAGATTACTAATTATTTTTATGATTTATACATATTTAATTATATTTTGAATATGTTTTTTAAAAAATAGTCGATCAAACGCGATATGACTAATAGGTGTACTTGACTGTCTTTTTTTTTTTTCACAAAGCCATATCCAACACAATCCGTTTTTGTTGCGGAATTAGTTTTGATGACCTGATCGTGCGTGTCGGCTAAGCAAGCACCATGTGACATCTTTAAAGAAGCAATTTGGGAAAAAAAACTCAAATCTTGTTCAAATTGTAAAAAGAACCCCATGATTTTCGATATTCAAGACTAACCACAAATATTTTATTATTTACAAACCAATACTCAATATCCCAGACTCAACTCAACCTTCCTCCAGCTCGGCTTCACAACCACCGCCATTTTCTTTGCTGTTGCAACTCAACTCGTCTACTATCATCCCTACGATGACGTCTTTGACCTTTTCCTTCTCCTTAGGGTTGCCTCACGACCTAGGTCAATTTTTGTTTTTTTTAAAGAAGCTTGCCCAGCCAATTCCATGCTGACACATGCATTTTGGGCCCATGAAATAAGTATATAGCATGTGGGTTTGCATGCGTTCTGTTTTTGAGTCCATCTTGAATAATAAAAATACATCGTCTCAAAATCAAATCAAAACCCATTTTGAAATTAAAAAAATATTTTTATTGATACACCTTTTTTGGTAAACTTTTTCTTAGTACATCTTGAAGTTTATTAAAATTAGATTTAATATCGTTGATAGCACCTAGTTCACATAAGTTTTAGTTCTAGAGATTTTTTGAAATCTCGATTTGCTAGATCATTTTTTTTGTTAGTCTACAAGAAGAAAAAAATCATGAAAAAAAATCGCTAAAAGCTTTCTAACGACGACCACTTTTACACTCAAATCAGTGGAGTTCACTCAGAATATAGAATATAGTAGATAATTAAAATTGACATTAATCCTTATCTTTTCGGATGCTATGTTATATATAGGTGTGAAATGGTTTCATGATCTCAGTGTTATAATCTTATTGGACTTCATGTAATAGACAACCACAAAATTCGGATCTTATTGGACTTCATGTAATAGACAACCACAAATATATTATTTCATTGTCGGTTCTATCTAATGCTTCAACAATAAGTAATACATAAAAATGCATAAATATTTTTCTATACACAAATGCCTCAACAATAGAAAATCTAGAGAAAATTTTAGACTTCAATAAGCCATTTATGTTTCACAAGCAATACCTCATATAATAGTACTATTAATGAAATATACTCCACAATAATAAAAACATTTCTTTATAATAGAAATGCCTAAAAAGTAGGTGATGTAGAAAAATTCTCAAGATTTAACAATGTATGTATGTATAAATCATACCTCCCACAATGGCATTAACAATAAAACATATGTCATAATATTTATTCTTAAGATAATCACAGCTTGAGAATACAAATATGTAATTAATATACACATATAAAAATAAAATATTAAAAACTAAAAATTCACCAACACGTCAATAATTACATAGAAAAATATAATGAGTTTCAACCTCATATCAAAATAAGCTTACATAAATAAAGTGCTCCCATTAACTAAATACATCAAAACAAATCCCAAAACACATATTATTAACATGACTTTTAAATTCTATAGATCTTCATCTTTTATATAGGGTCAACGAACATATTTTATGTGTCAATATGCTCAATCATTACATTCCTTTACTTCACATAATCCCTAACAACAATATGTTTTTTTCCATGTATTTGAAAACAATATATTTTTTTATTATTTTTTCAGAAAAAACACTATTGAAGTATTATCGCAATAAATTTTAAGTGGTCAAGAGATAGAATTCACTATTTTTGGTGCAAATATAAAATTTCTCAACCAAATAACTGTATTGCAAATCATAACAAATAATAAATTCAGCTTGCATCATGAGTGTTTGTTTGATGCTTTTGTAGGATGACTCTCGTATCTAGGGCCGTTAGCTAGTCTAGCCCGCATGGGCTTGGGTGGCCCAAGGTTAGCATGCACGGGAGGCTAGCTATGACTCGTTAAAATCCATTAACTTTTATATTAAGTCTATTTAAAATTCAGCCCATTAAATTTATATTAATCTTATTACGGCTCGTTAAGCCCTGTTAAGATTCGTTAAGATTTGCCAATACCTTCGACATAAAATTATATATTGTCATGTCAACTCCAGACAAGTACAAACATTGATATCATTTCTTAACAGCTCATGCTTAATCCTATTTGTCTACATTCATTACTTCTAATAATATGCTAATATAGTGCCTAAAAAGAAATTAGTATACGCATCCATATTATAGAGGTAATTGGATGTTGAGATAACTCCTATATCGAGTAGTATGATTCCAAATAGGGGTGTAATCAAGTTGGGCTACATTTAGGCCTTGTCAAACTGGAGTCTGAGCCTAGATCACAATACTCTAAGGGCACGTTTGGTTCAATTCCGGGGAAAGGAATCATGGAATTGAGAGAATTGAGTGATTCCAGGGAATTGAGGGAATTGAAGGAATTGGATAATTCCTGTGTTTGGATGAGTATTTACTGTAGGAAATTGGGAATTGGTCAATTCCTTTCCATTGTTTGGTTGACAAATGGAATTGATCAATTCCATAAGTTGTTGAATTCTTGTGTTTGTATGATTTTGTACCGTAGAGAATTGAGAAATATATAAAAATAATTAAAAAGTAATAAATATTTTAAAAAAATTTAAAAAATAGACTATGTAAATAACTTATTATAATCAATTATAGATTTATTTAATATAATTTTTTCATTATCTTCTAAAATAATGTTAAATAAACATAAAAAATATATAATTATTTTTTTTTGAAAATAATTAATATTTAAGTAATTTGATTAAGAAAATATTTTAATTTTTAAAATTATTGAAATAATTTTAAAAATTAATAAGATTTTACAAAAAGACCGAAAAATGAAGGGATTTCAGTTTCACTATATGTACAAATAGCACAATAAATATTATGATGATTTGTATGTACTACAGAGACAACTTAATATATTACAAAAGACATCTTAGCAAGGTAATACAAAAGTCCGCTCAAAAGATAGTTAAATACATAGTTTAACTTAACAGATCATTGCAAAATATATAACTATATACTTATTTAATATAAAGAACAAGTATCATATCAAACAAACCAGTATAATAATAGGACATTCACAATACAAGTCACGTAAATATAGGCACAAACGAAATAGTTTGATATAAGCAAAAAAGGATAAACACAAAAACATGTTCACAGATACAACAAAATTCTAATGATGATTATAAGCCTCCCACATCTCTGCAGCTATGTTATCTCTTAAACGAATCCACTGGAGATTCTCCTCACGTTGCTCCCTTCTTGTTTGACTAACGTAGAATGACTCATTCTCTGCTGCAACCTCGTTCTCATCATCCACATCCATATTACTATTCAGTATTTCGTCATTTGGATCAGCAATCAGGATATAATTGTGGATGACACAACAAGCAAGAACTATATCAACTTGGGTTTTGAATGGAAAGAAAGGAGTTCCCTCCAATATATGAAAACGGTTCTTCAGAATCCCAAATGCTCGTTCAACTTTAGACCTTAGAGATGCATGCCTATAATTGAATAACTCTTTTGCATTCTGTGGTGGGCGACCCAATTGTTCCTTCAGATGGTATCTCACCCCCCTATATGGTGCAATAAATCCAGCCATTGTTGGGTAACCAGCATCAACAAGGTAATATTTCCCTTCTATCAGCTTAAGACGACCGTGAGGAGGTCGTGAAATAGCATCTTTCAATACCATAAAATCATTTGCAGATCCTTCCCATCCAGCCAAAACATATAAAAATTTAAGACCTACGTCAACTGCAGCTAAGACATTTTGTGTGACACCCTTGCGTCCACGAAAACGTACAGTCATATTCGACGGTACTCTCGCATGCACATGTGTTCCATCAAGTAATCCAATACAATCCTACATAAAATATAATCAGATATTAAAAACATATTTTTAATCAAATAAATCTAATGTGTTATAACAACATACCTTAAACCACGGATAATAATTACTATTGTTCTCTATGATGGGATGTGTCGAAGCGTCTGCTTGAGACATGAACTGATCTCTGATTCCACATATAGCTCGGAGGCATGCATTAAAATATCGACTAATTGTCTCACCAGACCTTAAAAAAACTATCTTCATGCTTCTATTTCTTGAGTGAAAACCAATATAATGCAAAAATATTGCAAGTTGTTCCTCAACGGTAATATGTCGTGTATCGTATAAGAGATTTCGATCTCGCAACATATTGACCAACTGCATGAATATAGGCACATCCATTCTCAAATAGTCAAAACAGTTACTTCTACCACCATATAAAATATTGTGAATATTGCCACATCTCAGAGACTCTGTTGGTTATTGGTTCAATTTGCAATTGGGTTCTTCTTCTTCTGCTAATAATCATCATTATCAAATATGCTGTTATTAGGTAGCAATATCCAGCAGCTCGTATTCTGAACAAATCTAACTCGTCTTCGTCCATCTAATATTCAAATATTTATAAAAAAGTTAAAACCTATAGTACCAGGAAGATATCAGAAAAATAATCCATATACCGACTGAACTAAACTTGTTGAAACTAATAAAATGACAAATCCATAAACTGTTGAAGTAGAAGGAAAAACTCATTCATAAAGCCTCCTTTTTGTATAAACAGGTAAAATACAACCAAAATTTTTGAAACTTACTCTAAATTTCCTATCAGAGAATCAAAAACATCAACCTACTATGATTAAAACATACTGGATGATCAAAGTTAACATCAAATCTAAATCATGTCGGCAAGGTACAAACATTATGATATAAAGAGAACAGGATTTTGGCTCATTAACAAACAAAAACAACATGTCTTCTTTCCATGGAACCGTGATTTCATACAATTCTCTGTGTTTTCCTTATCTACGGCAATAATGAAGAACCAATATAAGTGTTTTCTGCAACTAAAGCACTCTGTTTCTCGCTCTCCCAACCTGATCATCTGTAATTCAACCAAAAAAAAAATCATCAAAACAGATAAAAAATTGAGTAAAAATAATACCTTCATCAAATTTGGAACCCAATTGGTTGAATTTTCCGGATTTCAGCTTCTCTGAAAATTACGGCAGAACCGTAAAGCTTAGTAATCCAACCAAAATAGCTTCACGATGATAGTGAAGAACTCGTGAAGAATAGGGGCAGCGGTCGGGCCGTGGTCAGGGCAGTGGTCGGGCCATGGTCAGGGCAGCGGTCGGGGCAGTGGTCGGGAGGGCCGTCGGGCCGCAATTGGGGCAGCGGTCGGGATGGCCGTCGGGAATACGAGATCGGGAAGCTCGTGAAGACGAGATCGGGGAAGATCGGGAACACAATCCGAAGCAGCGGTCGAGAAGACGAGATCGGAGAACGATCCGGAGCAGCGGTCGTGAAGACGAGATCGGGGAAGATCGGGAAGACGATCCGGAGCAGCGGTCGAGAAGACGAGATCGGGGAACGATCCGGAGCAGCGGTCGTGAAGACGAGCTCGGGGAACGATCCGGAGCAGCGGTCGTGAAGACGAGCTCGGGGAAGATCGGGAAGACGAGAGACGGAAGACGACCTTGATCTGAAATTTTCGTGAAGATGAGATCGGGGAAGAGGAGATCGGGGAAGACGACCTCGATCTGAAATTTTCGTTCTAAATCGGGGACGAAAGGCCAGAGAGACAAGATCGGGAAAACACGGGAAATCACGGTTTCCCGTCGTTTTCGAGAGGAAATGAAAGGAGGAATCGAGGGAATTGGGAATCGGCTGATTCCCTCGATTTCGGGCTTCTGGAATTGAAACAAACAAGGGAATTGAGGGAATTGGGCTCCCAATTCCCTCAATTCCCCCATTTCCGGGGAAAGGGAATTGAAACAAACAGGCCCTAATCTGAATTTAAAATTTGGATTGGACTCAAAACTTTGGATTGGGTTTATTCATGTTTTACAAATTTTTGGGCTTGATCCCGATTTGCAACCCAAAAACCTAGGCCTGAACTCAAAAATTTTGGGTTGGGTCAGGCCACGCTTTCGGACCAAATGAATCTATTAACTACCCAAACCAAAGTCTAGTGTGTAATTGGGTTGGACTGGACTTGGACATTGCCAAGTTCAAGTTGAAGTCTGAAACTCAATCTTTAAACCCAAATATGAAGTTATATCATAGTTTTTTTGAATTATTTCGAACTTCATGTCGGGCCTATTCAATTTTGTTAAATTTTGGATCAGAGCTTGACTCAAATCCCCAAAATCCTATGCCCAAATATTAAAATTTAGGCTAAATTGGGCTAAACTTTTGGGTCGGGTCAAGCCTCTCCACAGCCTAAATCTAAAATACTAATGGAGAACTACCTAACTCATTATTAGTTTACATGGAGATTTCATTAATCAATTCATTGGTAGCATTAAAAAGTCCAATTATAAAAATTTAGAGTCAAATTCTTGCATCAACAAAGCTGATACTATTGGACAAAATCTATAGCCTTGAAGTTCTTCACTATAGATTATATAATGTGATCAAACAAAATAGCTTTACATGAAAAAAATTATGAATGGGCTCCTAATGAATCTCCAACAAAATTTTTAAATAAATTTAAAATTAATGAATTGTCCTATTAAAATGTGTTGGATATTTTAGATAAAATTTAAATAAAATTTTAAGAGGTTTGATCTGTGAGTTCAATAGACTCCCGTATCCATTGACAACCTTACTCATATTCAACGCGAATACATAATTAGAGATAGACCATATGAACATCTAGCAAAATCTGTATTTTAAAAATTAATTAACTCAAGTTGCTCTACTTTAGAATCAACAATCATAGTTTCTTCTGCAATACCTCATAGTGTTTTTAAGCTGCAACACAATGAAAAAATGAATCTAGAAAAAATGAATATAGAAAAACCCACATCTTCTCTGTGCTCGTGCTCAGGGCTCGAGTGGTCGTCCTTCGCCTTCCTGGCTCCGGCCTCACCTGTGTCGTCCCTACCATCGGGTCTCTTCTAGCGAACTTGAACCCACTTAATCCTCTTTGCCATTGGTTCTTTCTCTATTGTCTCCATCAATCTCCTCAAATCTAGGATGTCTCTCCGCCGATCCATCCAATTGTCCCAGGGCAAGCTCTGTGATTCTGTCTACCCCCTCCAATCGATGTATTCTCCAACCTCTTGGCAGGGATCTCGTGGGAGGGCTTTGAACAGAGGGCGGTCATCTACTCACAAAGTGCATATGGTGACACAAGGGAGGTCTCAGAGCTCAACTAGCGGGGAGAAATCAATGATTATAGAGCAAGATTGGTCATGCCTGAGTTGTAGAGCACGTCCTGACGGCGGTGAGGCAGAGAAGAAGGAAGATAGGACATTTTCCATTGTTATGATTTTATAAAATTCAATTACACATCAACATGTTGATGATACATGATGGGATGCCTTATCGTTCAAACTGTATGGACTGATTAGTTGATTATGTTATGGACCCACCTGAACTGAACTCCTTTCTATGTAAGTTACATAGCCGCTTGGCATTAATTTTTATGCACCTACTCCACCAGTTTGGATCAATGAGTTGGGAAGTGCAGTGTATTAAATAATTTATTAATGAAATTTAAGAACCAAAATTTTTTCCTACGTATAATTCCAACTAAAATTCTGAAAAATAATTTAATCCAAAAATTCAAAATAAAATAAAATGTTATGTTTCAGACACCACTCGAGGGAATTAATATATTACATTTAATATACCTGATAATTTGTGTTGTTAAGTTGAGTTCAGATCGGATTAGACCTAAAAATATTACATTAAATAAGTCAATTCAAATTCGATCTATTCATTAAATGGGTCAAATTTTTAAACCTAAATATAATCTAATATTTAAACGGTTCTTTGACTTATTTAATTAAATAAGGCATAATTGTCCCGATTTGACTAGATAAATAGATAATTGGAATATAAATGGATTATGCAAATTAATATGATTACCGTCCAAATTTTTTTGGATCAACCCGATTATGATTTGAATTCGATTATAACAAATTCAAATAGGCTTAAGTCAAATTAGATTTGGATCAAGTCATAAGTCTAATATCCAACATTTCATAAAAGTTTTGGAAAAATAACTCAATGTCAAAAATTTAAAACAAAACAAAATTTTTCACAGGTATAACCACAATTAATCTATATAATTCAATGAGAAAACATATCACAAATCATATTTAACTCATCATGAATAATAAAATGACATTGATTCTCGAAAAGGGATTCTAAAATTATATGTGAAGGTCCTAATATCATATAAGCACATATTGAATTCAAATAATAATATATGCATAAATCACAATTTAAATAACAGATACTTTAGACTCATATCACAAAAGAATTTAAAATAATATAATAATTCAAAATCTCCAGTTATAAATTTAGAGCATAAAGAAATATAAAATTTAAGATGTGAAATTGATTGAACCATACAAGATTAGTGTCAAACAATCAAATCATCGAAATAAGCAAATCAAAAGAATCATGAGTTGCACGAGCACTGCCACAAAGAGTTAGCTATTTCTATAATTTTTCTTGTAAAACGATGACACTCAATAGAACAAGTCATATTAGGATTAAAAGTGAATATAAATTCTATCTTGTCTTTTACTTTTATGAAAATAATTGAATAAAATTTTCATCACGAGTCGCAATTAAATTTAATAGACTACACTAAGTTGACAAATATATTAAATTAAAAAAATGCATTCTGATTCAACTAAATATGAATCATAACTCTAATCAATTCAACACAAATAATAATATTATAATAATTCAAAATAAATATGAATTATGGATATATATATATATTACTCATTAAAACTTTCGAGTTGAATTCATATTGCAACTTTCCAACATTCATTTGGTTGAGTTATCATCAAGCTTGATTATATTTAAGTTTCCAAATATATTGTTTGGCACATTTTGATAACCTAATAGTGGGTTGTGCACTTGAGTCCTACAACTAATGATGTAATTGAGTTAAATGTTAGTCTCACTTGAATTTTTTGGTAGCTTTAATGAAAACTGGATTGATAGCAAGTGATTTAGATTCAAGTTTGATTGATTAATTATATATTGGATAACTAGTCAAATAGTATTTGCGATAAATAATGAATAATTTATGCTTCATGGGTTTGAACTTTTGTAGTATAGTATCTAGTCCACTCTTAGTTTTATACTTTTGGGCTCCTCAACGCATCTAATTATAACATATTTTTCTTTTGAAAACTCCTTTGAATATTGGTATTATTATGATGTTGCAAAACTTAATGTGCAATCTATACAGGGAAAAAGCTTCTTGGAAGATACAATGGAAAATAATATACTGATATGTTTATGATGTTTGTTAACATCTAAAACCAATACACAGTTTTAACTTTCAAGTATATAGTAAAAAAAGCTATTTTCATTGTTTTTACGTCATTATCTTTTCAATTTTTGTATAAGCACTAGAATTTAGAAGCACAAGACAGGATCAACGTTATGATTTTATGAGATAGATAATTATTATTTTGTAATTGGCAGTCACCCATTTTAAAGTTTAATTGGCACCAACAAAATATATATTTTTTGAGATAAAATACATAAAATTTTGTTGATTAACATTGATAGATGAAATAAAAGCATTTATCTAACACCTCATCATTAGTAGTATATTAGAGAAGATAAAATTATGAGTGACAAAAAACTCAATGCAATAAAACAATAGAATATAAAATTAATTAAACTAATTCATTATACTATTATCATTGGTGCTAACAACCTCCAGGTCCACCAAAATAGAACATATATCCCACTTTTGGTCCTCCATACTTGGTGTCACTCACTTCATAGCATTTAGGCGCACGTGCAACACCATACAACCCACTATTATTTGGATCTTCAAGTTTCTTGTCTTTCGTAACAAGTTTCATTTGGGTAATAGCACATGCCTTTTTACTTCCTTCATATGGAAAATGACCACTTCCGATTGGCGGACTGAATACATATCGAGGGCTAAATGATGCACCTCCCCAGTTGATTAATGTAGCAATATTCTTCAAATTGTGAAATAAAGAACTTGGAAAATATCCGACAGTATAATTTCCTACCATCAACCACCAATTTCCTGTTTCTTCGTCCTAATTAAAAGAATATATAAGCATGTAAGATAAAATAAAATTTTGAATATTATGGCAAAATTTCATGTGGTTTAACACAAAAATTTTCATGCTTAAATATTATATAAAATGCTATTAGAGATTTAATCATAATGTGTCATGCATCTATTGTATTATTGATATTGAGTATATAATACTATCAAATTAGATATATATATATTTTATTATAATTATACATGTTAATGGTTATTGCATTTAATTTGCACATTAATTTTTCATCTATAACCTAAAAGATCATATAAAGAAAATGAAATACTTTATATTACCTTAAACAAAGTAGTTTCCAATGCATATTGTGGACCATTATAAGTAGACAATGGATAAAGCTCCCCGCCAAGGATTATATTAGGATTTATTTGTATAAAACCAGGACAAAGAAAATCGTCACATCCACCGTCTCCATTCTTATTTTGATATACAAAAAAGGAATAAAATGTGAAAGTTTAGAATTTTATTAAAAAATAAGTAAAATATGAAACTTACTGCCCAATATATATTTAATCGCGTTTTTGTATCACCATATATTGTTGGATCCACCTGAGGGCATAATAAAAAAAATTTTATTATATAATTATAAGCAATGGAAGATTGGGATATATTAAAGGATGAAATTTTGGATAAGAGTCTTTCAGCTGAATTTATATTTTGTAGTTACACCTTTATAGATGCTATGTGGTTAATATGGCTAAACAAAAATTTTAGTCTATTTCAATAAACACATACATTTGTTGGGTGGCTACTACACAGAAGTTTGCATATGACGGAATTTCTTAGTGTCACTACTGTCATATTAATCTCTTTCAATAAGGAGATGGATTTCTATACTAGATGGAATATAATCTACAATATTTCATCCTCATTTTTTTCTTTACAAGAAGGAAAGTATGTCATAAATTTTGTGTGGCTAGAATTGTTGGGTACTATGGGAATAATAAAAATAGATAATATTCTCTTATGCCAAGCAAGTTTTGGCTAGGAATTTGTTTCAAGCCGAATCTATTACTTTTTTATTGAAAATTCAAATTTCTAGGTTACCTTCTTTGGTCAATCTAGTATCTTGAATTGATTCTAAGTCTCTTGAACAACTTATGAATTTGGATAGGCCCCTAAGCTGATATAATTTAAATATAATGAGAGACAACTAAGAAGCAACATAGAAAATGAAATGATTGTGATGCATGTATTCTAAGAGTAAAATGACAATCCTAGTTATCATACTAAATTTGTATTTCAAGTTGTTCTTGATTTTATTAATGACTATATAAACTTATTTACTATTTCTCCTATATTTGCTATATTTTCTCCGTAGATTATGTTAAGTTTATATTTTTTTTACTAAAAATAGTTTATTGGCATGTTTTCTACTTAGGAAAAGGTACATTTTGGTGGCTGGGGAAGATAGGAAGAGAATTTTAGGAATTAATAGAAAAATAAAATAAAGCAAATGAGTACTGAGATCTACTTATAAATATAAAAAAAAATATTTCTAAAATTACTAGTAACAATATATTAGTTTGATATTTTTCTAATTTTAATAATACCACTATAATTATAAATTAAGTATGCGTCAATCTGTATTAATATATAAAGACATACCAACCTAAAACTACTATTAAAATATTCATTAAATATAAACTATGCTTGTTTTATCAAATAAAATAAATTATGCTTGGCACACTAACATTGAATCATCTTTTTCTTGATCCCATTCTAAATGAGATCAATATCCTTAATTCAATGTTATCAAATGAGTTGCATATTAGAAATTATTGATTAATAATAAGTGTTAATTTATATATTGTTATGTTTGAAATCTATATATACAAGAACAAGTGTTATCAATATTTATTATTCCAAAATACCTATTCTAATTATACTAATGGAATTTTAACTTACCGCCCATCCAGTAGAAATCCATTCCCAATCTTCTTTAGGCCCAATATCACATATAGCCCATATCAATGCGGCACTCCATTAATTGGAATAAACAGTTGATAAACCATAAAGACCAATAGCTGCTTTTGCTCCATAGTAATTTCCCACTTTTGTTGATGTTACCGCAAACTGAAAGCAAATAAATAACCACTTATATTACAAAATTCACGCAAAAAACTTGCATTTAGCAACTAATGCAATAATAAGACTAGTCTAATAGCAAATAGTTAGTTGAATATATATTATTGATTATTTTAAATTTATAATATAAAAATATGCAACTACAAAATTTTAAACTTTTTGTACTTGTAAAGATAAATAATGATAAATAAAAGAGGGAATAATTTTATAATCACTTTGAAATAATAACAAATATCAAATTGTAATCTAGTTATTAACCAATTTGAATTTTATTATTTTGCTTACTACAACAAAAAGGATGCTAAGCCTTGAAAGATTTTAATATGAAAAATTTTTATTGATCTTATATCATTTGAGAAAATCTAATGATTACTTATAACCCTTTTCTTGTGAAAACACTAAGATATAACTATAGTGTCACAATTATTAATTAAAAACTAATGTGTTATGCTAAATATTTGATAAAGTTCAATAACTTTGTATAATTAAATATATTATTGTATTTTAATAAATGTAAGAATTGCTAATACTTACTTTTGACCTCGCTCTTTCCTCAAGATCTAATGAAGAAGCAACCGAATGTTTCGTTATTTTTGAAAAATATTTGATTCTTCTAAGATCTGTTAATGTAATCTTTCGAATTGGTATTGTTTTTGATGGACATAGTTCTCTATCAAATCCATCATACGAGTGTAAAGTTGAGAAGACATCATTTCTTATGCCATTAGGATAACTTGATGGTCGCATCTGTAAAAAATAATATATGTGTTAACAGAATAAACATGAGTAAAAAGTATATCAACAAAAGGCATAAGTCATATAATATAATTAATGGTATATTTTAACATCTCTAATTATTCGTAAAACATAGTTTAATGAGTTCAAAATCATGGACTATAAATGTGTTTGTATTGTCATTCCCATTTTTTAGATGAAGTTATTTTTCCAACAAATTTATTAATATTTTGATTTTATATTTTGTATCACAAGATGGCTAATTACTATTTAGATAAAAAAATATTGTATCACATAATGACCAAGTAGTACTTTTACTAATTTAATTTCTCATGAATTATATATAATTTTATGCACTAAGGAGAACTAATATAAAAATTTAATTATGTATTTCTAAATTCATTTCATTTCAATAATATCTTTATTTCGTGTTGATTTACACTCAATTAATTTAATTGAATGCATATATTGAATAGTAAGTAGTTTATTAGTTTAAGTATTATCATTTATTCATTTTAAGTCATCATTATATCTAAATGTTTTTATTAATAATACTCTAAACCAATCATTTTTAGTAGATAGATGTATATCACTTTTCATAAATATTGAAAAATAAATGCATAAAATATTTTATTTGTTGAAGGTGAAATCTTACTTAAAGTCACTAAATTTTGGTTTAATAAAATAAGTCAAATTTGCCAAGACATCATACGATATACCAAGTCCTCTATTAAATAAAATTTCTTTGCATATTATGATCCAAATATTATGTAAATCTTATGTTAATGGAATGTAATTTTTAAAATACTTTTTGAGGGACCAATCTGTTCATTTTTTCCATATAAGTTATGTATACATTTCTTGCATATTTTTCTAAAAAATAACTTACATGCTAATTGGCTAGAATGATGCAGGTAAAATGTGAGTATAAAATGGATGTCATAAATTTTTCTTGATATGAAATGATCAGTGAAAAGTAATTTATAAATTAAAATTTATTTTAAATGATGACATAAATTTTTATTTATAAATAGAATTGTAAACAGTTATAATTTATCGCATTTAATGGATGAGTTATAGCATAAAGACAATTTATTTTTAATATTATTTGTTTATATTATAGTTGGAAGATTGTCAGAACTATAATGTAGGATACAATATACAGAAATAAATTATAAATTAGTAATATATCTTAGTGTATTTTAATAGAACTATTCTAGGCCCACAAAAACCAGAAAAAAGAAGACTTATAAAAAAATAGAGTTTAATTTACATGAATGAACAACTTAATAGAATTCTCATACAAAAAAAAAAATTTAAGGATGGATTTCAATAAAAAGATTAAGTAGCATTAGATTTTAAATGACATTAAAGATAAATAAAATCAATAAATATACAAAATATGCACCAAATAATAGTTTATAATTAACTTACTTGAATTTTATGATTTTTGAGTAGGGGGTGATTAAATGCTGGTTGTGCAAACACATCAACATAATCAATTATTTCTCCCAAACTATTCTGCAACCAAAAATGATATTATTTAGGTTTTCACTTATAAAAATAAACACATTCTAATAAAAAAACTTTTCATGCAATCCAAAATAAAAGAATTTTTAATAAATAATTGTCTATACAATCATTAATTATATGTATAACAATAGTTATAGTTCACATCATTAAACTTAAAGAAAATATTGTCATTAATAATTGGTAAAATTTAACATATTATTGCTTCTAAGTAAGGTGAAAATCCATCCGTATAGTGGGAAGAATTATTTGGTTGAAATAAAAAAATTAGGCTATCTAATTTATTTTCAAATGGAATTTATTCCAAAGAAATTTTCTAACTCCAAAATATAAGTTGCTCTATTATAATAATTCTAACTTATTTCTAACAAAAAGATAAGTGAGCTTTAATAAACACATGTGAACTTAAATTTGACCTAAATTTTGTTGTTCAAAAAGATTGACATATAATGAATCAATGAAGTTTTAGAGGATGAAATATAATTCATTTTAAAATTTTCTTGACCTAGGGATAAATTGACATAATATTTAGAACTATTCAAAGAAAAATATTATCATAATATTAATTATTTTGTAATACCAAATAGCACTCCTTTAGGATATTCTCTTAAGAATAACAAATTACATTAAGATAAGATGAATGATTTTATAATTAATTGTCACATTTAGAAAAATAATATTTAATTTTTATTTTATTTTGATATCTTCAAATATAAGAGATTAATGGTTTGACTCAAAATTTTAAAGTGAATTAGGTCAAAAATTTGATGCCATAACCAATAAAAATACCTAAAAATTAGAATAGTCCTTAAATACCATTCGCGATCTTCATGTTTTACAAGTCAGCTCATGGAATCACTTCTCTTAGTTAGGAGTTTAATGCACAATTTCTTTTATCAATATTTTATAAAAAAATAAAGACAAACTTTTTACATTTTTTGGTTGAACTATTTGGGCAAATTCCTAAAAATATAACATAATTACAATTTATGATTTTTCCAAAATTTCAATAATAGAAAGAATTTTTTGCCCGAGAATTGACAATTTCTTCTATGAGAAATATGATGAAAAAAAATTCAAATTTTAAAAAGCTTAAATCTTTATTTAAATGTGATATTCATTAACACAGTAATCATTTAAAGTATTTTTCTCATTTCATTATATAATTGAAAAGAATATCAACAGCGAAATAAGAATTTGAAAATCACTTCTTATTCCTCTCGATGTTCTAAACTTCACTTGATAGGGTTTTTATTTAGTAATTTTCTTTTATATTTTGACATTGATTGATTAGTAAGTTTGGAAGTTCCACTTAAATCATACGCTTTCACCTTTCCTCAAACATCATTTTGTTGCTGTATTTTGATATCGAGTACTGATTGTTATCATTCTTTTCATTATCCAACAAAGTAAGTCTTAGATGAGAAAGAGTACGACTTGGATCACTCTCGCATACGACCATAGCAGGCCAAATTTGAAACATACAATTTGACAACTTGCTCCGTCGGCAAGATGATCAGTTACACTAAGTCGTAGTGAAATTTAAAAAAATAAAAACCATGCTTTATAGTTTTGGTCGAAATATTTGGACTAATATTTTTAGTGTTAAACTTTAAAAATATATTATTTATATTTATATATTATATTTCTATTATAAAATATTATTAATTTAATGGTTAAGAATTTTCAGATCCCAATAATATTTTTTTTTATATTTTAAGTTTTTTACCAAAAAAAATATGAATAGTCCTTTTTTTAAAATAGAAATCTATTAGCAAAATAAAAAAATGGATAGATAAGCAACTCATTATTAGGAAAACCAATTCAGTTTTTAAGAATAATTATTTAGTAAATATCTATCTTAGCTATTTAAATTGGTTTCTTGAATAGTCAAATTATGTATTATTTTAACACATAATTTATTATTTAGTTGTAAATATTTTAAACGTATTAGATTTTTATTTGTAAATTATTGTGTTATGTAAATATCATAGTCAACAATCTAGCTTTTAATGTAAAAAATAAGAAAAATAAAAATGTTAGACCTCCATTATCATATATCATTCAGAAATATATAAATTGATAAATTGTTATAGAGAATAATCTAATCGACATTCCTATCTTATTTTGTACGAAGATCATAAAAAAAATTATTGTAGATATATTTTAAAAGTCTTTATGTATTTGAGATAAAATAACAAAATAATTTAATTAATATGTTCAATAGAAATTTAATATTTTTCTTGAAAAAGGTATGAGATTTGCAATTCGTTCAAAAAAAAGAAAGTTAAAAATCCCTACTTGAATGGTTTTCACAGATGGTGTTTGAAGTAGCTTGAACTGCTTCTTTACCTCTTGCTCTTCTTTGAGGGAAAGATTAAACTCTCCTTGCACTTTCAATTCTTGAGCAATAAAAGTAAGAGAGAGCAAAATCAACATCAAGAGTCCCATTGTGAGAATTGGTAAAGCCTCTTTGAGTTTTTCTCACCTTATCTCTCCCTTATATAGACAACCATAGGCATTACTATGTTTCTCTACCACTTGTCAACTTTGCTTTGCTTTTTCATATCTTTGACGTGTAGCCTGGAATCCATAAGCAAGTGGAGTTGGATTAAAATTATAGAATATCTATGCCCAAATCCTATTAAGTTTGAAAGATCCAATATTCTCAATGTAAACACACTAAGAGTCAATACGAATGTTTCAGAGAATAATCTGTTGAAAATTTTTGATAGGATTTGGAGTTGTATGCAACCATTTTGTATAAAAAATATTGTGATTACTGAAATAAAGTCATTAATAATAATGAGAAGTTTGCATACAAGCTCCACTCCACAAAAAATTAAAGAATAACTACTCATAATCTGAAAAAATGCATATAAGTCATAGGATTACAATTTAACTTATAAGAAAATCCTTTAGTTTGAATTTATGGTAAAAAATTGAATATTCAGGAAATATTCTCTTATATGATGTTAGTATATTTAGGAGATATCAAAAGTACTCTTTTGTAGATGTAAGATATATGTGAAGTTTTGTTTTAGAACTTCTTCATTCCTTCTTTGCTTATAACCTTCTTCTCCGGTAAATTTTTCTATTGACGAGCATCTCCTCTAGTGAGTTTCTTTGATTGAATAATAGGGCACTGAGATTGAGATACCATTTTAAAGTTTGGGTTTGCTTGGTAATGATGTTTTGATTTGATTTAGAATGGTTTTTACATTTATAACTTATTTGCTTTAAGATGTATCTGATTTTGAACTAATATGAAGTATGCATTATAAGTTATTTGGTTCCCATCAAATAGCATGTTGAAGCTTTTGTTGAGACCCTATTCAAATCCTAGATTTGATGGTGGCTGAAGATAGGAGAATGATAAGAAGATTTGATGGTGTGTGCATAGCAGCATAGTTTGAAAGATTTAGTTGTCCAAATACAGAATTTGAGGGCGAAATATTATTTTCACAACCAAAATTAAAATTTAATGCATAATTTAAATTTCTGGTGGATGGTAAAAACCTATTTGCATTAGTGACTGACATCCAAGGACTTATATATGATTTTTTAGATTATGAGAATTTATATACAATTTCACCAAATTCAAAGGACTTATACATAAATTACCTAAAGGTATGTCCTCTTTTAAATTTTTTCTATACAACCATAAAAAAACATTTCATGATTTCAAGGAAATTCAAGATTATAAAAAGGTGGTACCAAACCCTTTCATAGAAATTTTCTGTTATATAAAAAATTTCTATCCAAAATTGGCCATCTAGTCATGACCTAAATCTCTAGATTCAACTTTTAAATGCTAGTTTTTTTAAAAAAAAAAATTTGACTCAAGGTTTTTCTCTCTAATCCTTAAATACCATTCGCGATCTTCATGTTTTACAAGTCAACTCATGGAATCACTTCTCTTAGTTAGGAATTTAATGCATAATTTCTTTTATCAATAATTTATAAAAAAGAAAGACAAATTTTTTACATATTTTGGTTGAAATATTTAGGCAAATTCCTAAAAATATAACATAATTATAATTTATGATTTTTCCCAAATTTTGATAACATAAAGAATTTTTTGCGTGAGAATGGACAATTTCTTCTATGAGAAATATGATGAAAAAAATCAAATTTTAAAAAGCTTAAATCTTTATTTAAATGTGATATTCATTAACACGGTAATCATTTAAAGAATTTTTCTCATTTCATTATATAATTGAAAAGAATATCAACCGCGAAATCAAAATTTGAAAATCACTTCTTATTCCTCTCGATGCTCTAAACTTCACTTGATAGGGTGTTTATTTAGTAATTTTCTTTTATATTTTGACATTGATTGATTAGTAAGTTTGGAAGTTCCACTTAAATCATACGCTTTTACCTTTCCTCAAACATCATTTTGTCGCTATATTTTGATATCGAGTACTGATTGTAATCATTCTTTTCATTATCCAACAAAGTAAGTCTTAGATGAAAAAGAGTATGACTTGGATTACTCTCGCATATGACCATAGTAGGCCAAATTTGAAGTATACAATTTGACAACCTGTCACGTCGGCAAGATGATCAGTTACACTAAGTTGTAGTGAAATTTTAAAAAAATAGAAACCGTACTTTATAGTTTTGGTCGAAATATTTCTATAATTATAATATAATTAATTTAGGATTATTTAGTTTTTTTTTTTGTAAAATAGTTTGATAAAGTAAAATACATTTTTTCTTAGAAATATAGTTTATTATTTTAAAAATTAATATAAATATTAAAATTACCCATAAATGGATAATTATATAAATATAATAAAATTAATTCAAGATTTATTTATTATATTTTAGCTAACAAGTTAAATAATTTGATAAACTTAAAAAATTACAATTTTTAAAAATAAATTTTTTAGTTAAAAAAATATTTTTAAATTAAAACAAGTAAATTAGTTTTGAAATTAGAAATTTTAAAAAGTGGTCAATTAGAAAATATTTAATAAAAACTTTCTCTGGTTCTTATATAATTATTTAATAAAATAAATAACTATAACTTAGTTTCACAAGTTTTAAAAATTAGAATTTTTATTTTATTTTCAAAAAATATATAATATCAATCTTGTATTCAACAAATTACTTATCATATAATAGAATAATATCAAAAATCATAAATATCTAAAATAATTTGTACACACTAACACATAATGAAGTGACTCATTTACTTACCTCAATAATGATTTATGAAAATCATAAACTTTATTGACTCTCCAAATAATTGTTTCAAAAGTTTCATCTTTATCTTCCTTGAAATATTTTCTTTACACACAATTGTCATTTATGTAATCCTTCAGTAGGAAAAACTCTAATCCTTTTATAATAAAAGATCATTTTTGCATGAAATTTCAACTAAAATAAATACTCTTAACTAGATAAAATTCAAATCTAACTAAAATTCTATTTGAGTTGTATATCACAACTTCAAACCAGTACCTTAGGAGAGGAGATGAACAAGCAAAACGGGGGATCTAGCCTTTGGACATTTCTTGATCTCCTTTAGATAGTGGTTGAGAAATGTAATTCCCCTAATGGTAGCCATGTCTACACATTGGATTAGTGTCTTTAGCCGTTCATTAAACCTCTGGGTTGAGGATTAATTTTGTTCTTTGGTCTTCCTTCTGGTACCTTGGAGGCATTCGGTAGAGGGGTGGCAAAGAAGTGATCCTTGGAGAACGTTAGGTTGTTGGTTTAGGTGTCGGTATGTGAGAGACATACCTGACTTGATAAGGCTAATGGTGGACAAGATCCAATATGATGTCACGATGGTATTGGAGGAGAGAGCAGTACAGAGCATCTTCTTCTTTGGGGAGGGAGTATAAGAAGATGGGTCATCAACACCAACAAGGAATGGTGATAAGAGGAAATGGGAGAAAAGGACAGAACTTCATCGGGGGAGGAAATGAACATTAGAGTGATGCCTGTAGTGTAAAGGTGTAAATTCTGAATGTTGGTCTGTAGTTTGATAATGGACCCTACCTAATACGACATGGTTTCTACAATAATCGTGTTGTATTGGCATAACCCGTATGAGTGGACCATGTCTGGCATTTCCTTTGTAGTCCACAAGTCAAGCATGATTTGTGGCATGAATGGATGAAACATAGCAAGACATGTAGGTCGACGCCTTTTTTTTTTTTCAATTTCCCTCATTTTGAATTTCTTTCACTTTTGTGACAACATCATTCATCCATCTCGTTCAACTACTCCCTATCATATGGGAGGAAGTAATTGGATTTAATTTTTTAATTTAAAATTAAAATTAAAATATATAAAATTTAGTTTTGATAGTGAAAGAATATTTAAAATATAAATATAAAATTTATGATATAATACTCATGTATTAATTTAAATATAAACATTATATAATTTTATTTTTATTTAAATTTTTTTTACATATTTTTAGAATATTTCTATTTTTTTAGTTTTTTAGAATTTTTTATTTTTTCTATTTTTTTTAAAAGATATGGGTTAGACATGACACAAGCCGTAAGCTCGTGGACTATGGGTTATACCTAACACTGATACATTTTAACGGGACATGCAAAACATGATCCGCCACTGTGGTAGACTATATCTGGCACGATTTATTATAATTTTAATAGTCCACTAAAATAGGTCATGCTAACATGATCATTTTACACTCCTATTAAAAGGCATGATCCATTTTGCACTCCTATAAAGTAGGAAAGTTTCAAGAGAGACCATAATTTATGGTAGTATTGGAATCACATGACATATGTTCGTGATGTCCATGTAAGCCCACGTATTTAAAATATCTGCACATCAAAAACCTTGAACCGACACCACCCAACAACCACTCCCAACATCACCATGGAAAAAGTTACAAATTGTCGAGTATGCGACCATAATTTTTCACCACCAATTCATTTGTCGTAGCTTGTAGTGATTCCCTGGTTTGGATCAGGTCATATTTTTTTAGGCTTGATATCCAAAATTTCATAAGATTTTTGGAAAAATAATTCAGTGTCAAAAATTTAAACCAAAACAAAATTTTATATTAGTTTAGACTCTAAATAGTATATAATTTAATCAACGAAATCAACTATTATAGATCGCATGTAAATATTTTCATAGGCATAATCATAATTAATTTATAATAATTCAATGCATATCACAAATCATATTTAACTCATAATGAATAATAAAAAGACATTGAATCTCAAAAATTGATTCTAAACTTATATATGAAGGTCCTAATATCACATATAAGCGCATGTTGAATTCAAATAATAATATATCCATAAATCACAATTTAAATAACACATATTTTAACCTTAGATCACAAAAGAATTTAAAATAATATAATAATTTAAAATCTACCAATATGGATTTAAAACACAACAAAATATAAAATTTAAGATGTGAAACTAATTGAATCATACAAAATTAGTGTTGAACAATCAAACCATTGAAATAATAAAATCATAGGAATCATAAGTTGCACGAGCACCACAACTAAGAGTTAGCTATTTCTTTTTTTTTTTTTTCTCACAAAATGATGACTCTCAATAGAACAAATCAAATTAGGATTAAGCATGAATAGAAAATCTATCTTGTCCTTTACTTTTATATAAAGAATTGAATAGGTTTTTTCATCACAAATCGTAATTAAATTTAATAGACCTACACTAAGTTGACAAACATATTAAATTAAAAAAAGTGTTCAAACTCAAATAAATATGAATCATAACTCTAATTGATTCAATATGTGTGTGTGTGTGTGTGTGTGTGTGTGTTGACTTTATGGTGTCTCAAATCCGGATTTTCCAGATAGTCTTAATTATATTAGGAAGTTGTTTAGTGAGCCTAATCCTTATCTAGATTTATCTTCTACTAGAAGACTTAAATTAGTAGAAGTCTTATTTGAGTCAATCTTCTACTTTGACTCAAATACAGTTAGGCCACATCTATAAATACACCATTGATGTGAGGGTTTCAACATATAGAGTGAGAGAGAAAGACATAGATCAATACTCTCAATACGTCTTGTGACGGTTAGGCTACTTAGTCTTTTGTGAGGATTGGTGATATTGGAGTTTCGTCTCCATCGTTGTAATCTTCTCTTTTCTCTTCTCATCAATACAA